>JAJEJO010000837.1:773047-842651 GCA_020662805.1 Glaucomys volans
GTCCTCAGATTAGTTACACAAAAAGGAGTACTGCAATCCTTTCACATATATTCTCTCTTGTTTTCTCTCTTTCTCTCTCTCTCTCTCTCTCTCTCTCTCTCTCTCTCTCTCACACACACACACACACACACACACACACACACACCAGTACAATATATCAAGGCATCATCAGAAGAGCTAACTCTAACTCTCCCTGGTTAAAAAACTATTATCATGTTTCACTTGTGATCAGAGACTTCAGAGACTGGTAATCAAAAGGATTCTCATATTGGTAACATTTGCTTTAAGTACAAATGGTATTTGAATTTACTTGTAATAAGCAAGTAGTAGCCTTGACTCTATTTGTTCTCAAGAAAACTTGCTTTAAGAGTTTAAGAACTCTAGCCAGAAAAAGACAATAATCTGCTCATTGAATCAATGGTCTGCCACTGATGCACTGCCCGTATCAGGGGCTCACAAGCTCACAGCTCCTGCTTTTCAACAGAGGAGTGTATCAGGGGCCCAACCTGGCTTCTAGAGGAATGCAAGCAGTGATCCATCATAACCCCTGTCCTCAGGATATGTAAGTACATAGGATTTGGCATGGTAAAGAGAAGTCACAGTCCTTTTACTCAGTAATAAAGAAAATAAAATCCTTTCCAACTTCAACCTCAGCAAGAGGGGTCAATGGATTAAAAAGCACTTATGTTTTTGCTTTCTATATACTCTCAGGAAATCAAACACATCAAAAACACATTTGGAAACTGTCTGCTCATATCCTGTATTCTCTATCTTGTTTGACAGAAGAGAAACTCCTTGCAGGCACAGCTGTTCTTCTGCCTTGAATCAGAACATCATAAATCCTCAGTGAGAGTTCAAGAGAAAAGCTAATGAAAGTTCCTAGTGAAAGTTCTACTGAAGGCAGAAGACACATTTCAGCTCACGTTTAAACTCCTCTATAGTGGAAATCAGTGCCCACTTTCCACATGATACATACTCAATTAGTATTTACACACATGCTGAATAATTTTTAGTGGAGTAATTAATAAAATAGTATCGATAAGTATTATCAGGCCCTCACTGATCTGAAATGTCAAAGAAGTTTCCTTTCTGATGAGGTGGAATCCATTTTCCTGCCTTCCCACATCTCTGCCTCCCCATCTGCAGACACCTGCTCTCAGGAGGATGTCTTGGAACCCAGCCTCTCAGTGGAAGTCCTGCTGGTAATAATGAATGCCTGCAACAATTACCCACTCTTGGTAACTTGGCAGCAAACTCCAGACCACAAATGGGAAGGGAAACTTTTGCACTTTCTTTATTCTCCCTGCAGGCATCAACTTCTCTTTACTGGACCCCTCAGGGCCCCTGAGCAACACACACAATTCCATTTTCAGGGCTAACAAAAGACTGAGCTCCAAAGGAATAGGTCATTTGCACTTCTCTGTTTCCCCCCACAGGCACTTGCTTTGTTGCCCAGAACCAGGGGGCAATTGGCCAACACCTGGAGCCCAGGGAGAGGATATTCTCAGATTGTATTGCCCTGTGAGAACGTATATACAACTATTTCAACATAAATGTCAGCTGATTGTGATCAAGAAATAAAAAATGGAAGCACTGTCGTTATTTATTATCGAGTCATTAAACTGTCACAAATAGAATTATCGACATTTTTATGTGAAGGAAAGAGGAGTTTGATATTTTACAATGTATATTCACCTTTAAGAAAATAATACATTACAGTGTGAACTTTCTGAAGATCATGAATTAGTAGCTAAACATTTTTTCACTAATTTCTATCAGGTTATTCTTCTATCTGGAAGACATTTAAAAAGTTCTATGAAAATGATACATTTGGGGAATTAATGTTGTATTTTACAGAGGTAGAGGGAATGACATAGAGGAATGTTATTATCAGTACAGCTGCACAAGTGGGCACAATAAGTAAGAATCTCTATCTGCTAAGAGATGCTGCCCTGACCCAGGAGTCCCCTGTCCAGTATATTTCCATGACCCAGCAGGTAAAGGAGAGTAACACATAACACCGACTATAGAATTCCCCCTGCCCCAGCTGATCGCTGGACTCCTTTACTGAGCTGTGAAGTAGCCCCACCATCACTGTGGGTCCACTCCTTCATTCCATGCCTAACTGAGTCATAGACAGACATCTAATATGATGACTGTTCTTTTAGGAAGAGACAACAGGGGCACATCCACACAGAAGAAAGAACACATGAGGACACAATGAGAGGGCAGCTGAGGAGAGGGGTCTCAACAGAAACCAACCCTTTCAGCATTTTTATATTCGGCTTCCAGTCTCCACAACAGGGAGAAAATAAATTCCTGTTGTTTAAGCCACCTAGTCTGTGGTATTTCATTATAGCAGCACAAGCAGACTAATACATGGTTTATGGGTTTTGAGAGGTAATAGAATTTTTTTTTATTTTTTGTATATTTTTTATTTTTTATTTATTTGTTTATTCTTTTAATTTTTACAGACTATATTTTGATTCATTGTACACAATTGGGGCACAACTTTTCATTTCTATGGTTGTGCATGATGTAGATTCATACCATTCATGTAATCATACATGTACTTAGGGTAATGATGTCTGTCTCATTCCACCATTTTTCATACCCCCCTCCCCCCCTTATTTCCCACTATGTAATCTAAAGCTCCTCCATTCTTCTCTCACCCCCAACCCCCAAAACCCAATTATGTATCATCATTCACTACTCAGGGAAAACATACAGCCTTTCGTTTTTTGGGGATTGGCTTATTTTACTTAGCATGATATTCTCCAATCCATCCATTTATCTGCAAATGCCATAATATTCTTCTTCTTTATGACTGAGTAGTATTCCATTGTGTATATATACCACAACTTCTTTATCCATTCATATGTTGAAGGGCATCTATGTTGGTTCCACAGTCTAGCTATTGTGAATGAGCTGCTATAAACATTGATGTGGTTGTATTACTGTAGTACGCTAAATTTAAGTCCTCTGGGTATAAACCAAGGAGTAGGATAACTGGGTCAAAAGGTGGTCTATTCCAAGTTTTCTGAGGAATCTCCACACTGCTTTCCAGAGTGCCTGTACCAACTTGCAATTCCACCAGCAATGCAAATGTGTGCCTTTTTCCCCACAGCCACGCCAACATCTATTATTGTTTGTGTTCTTGATAATAGCCATTCTAATTGGAGTAAGATGAAGTCTTAGAGTTGTTTTAATTTGCATTTCTCTAATTACTAGAGATGTAGAATTTCCTTAAGATAGCCCCAACCTCTTTCTCACTGTGAACACAATTGGTCTCTGTACTTGTACCCAAAAATGCTAGTGATCACATACCTATACACATTGGATTTTATATTTTTACCTGCTATCTAACTCTGGGGAATCTAGAGTTAGCAAACTTAAACTGGCACTCCTGAAACAATGCTTTTTCAAGGATCACTCAACTGTGATAAAGAGTCCAAAATACATTGTCACACTGTTTTTTGCTGCTGCTGTTCCTAAGGTTCTGAGCACCTAATCAAGTGTTTTAGAAAGGCCTCTTTCCCATAACTTGGCATCATTGTGGGCTCGTCCTCAGTCCAACCTTGCCTCAGAAGAGGGACACTTCCCTAATTTCTGAAACAAATGGTACTTCAGATATTTCTCTAAAGGTACATATCATATTATTCTGGTCAAAGGGGAAAAACTATTTAGGAGTTGTTCACCTTAGATGAAGTATCTTTATTCAGGACCAATTTTAGGAGTTTTACTTTTCACAATTTTTGAGGTGACTTCTCTCCTCTCTGTGCTTGTTCAGTTGACAGCCTGAAGCAAGAACAAGGAAGCCCAGCTTCCTGCCCATTTAGTTATGCCTTTCCCTGTTTGAATAAGTGGTCATCTGCCAGCACAAATTCAAAAGTAGTAGTTCTAGTGACATCCTGAACATGGCTCTGAGCCCAAACAGGAATCCTGGGTGCCAGACCAGTGCAACCCTGGATGACCTGCATGTTCCACAACGTTCAGACCGGCCCTTTCTTAAAAACGATAAAGTAGAATTGGAGCTGACTAAACATTTGAAAAACCATGTCATGGTTTAGTACAAGGACCTAATGACATTCAAGATATCAGTAAAATTCTCACTGAAGTATGCTGCAGAATCAAGACTGAAAATTACCCATGTACAGCTGCCCATCTACCACAAGTTAAAATGGCTGGATTACCCATTTTAAGGTTGTCTCTACACATGTTTAAAATAATGTAATATGACAACAGACTATTCCTCTATCAAATCCAATCCCTTCAGTGATAAAAATGAAGATGTAGACACCAAAATAACATAGGCTAAGACTTGTGTCTCTTTCCAGTGAAAATGTTGCTTCACCTACTACTACTATATAACAAATGTGGATTAATAACTACCATGTAATAACGGTAATGATTTAAAAAAATTATGTATTCCATAAAATTCAGTACAGGCAATAATGTTCTATTTTAAAAGATGCTGAAACAGAAATACAGAGAGGCTGATTTGTCCAAGGTCACACATTTTCTTGCCAATCCAAGTCTCTGACATTAAAATCTGTGCTCTAACTTTCTTCATGCTACTGCCTAAAAGCAGTGCTCAGCAAGGCAAGCCTGAAGATCTAGATTCCAAGGCAAGTTAAGCCAGTGTGCATCTGATCCTCACCCAGCCTCTTTCCTTCCTCAGCTCTCGTTACACTCAACTATTAAAAAAAAAAAAAAAGAACCAGGTATGGTGGTCACCTGTAATACCAGTTACTCAAGAGGCTGAGGCAGAAGGATTCCAGGTTCCAGTCCAGCCTGAACATGAGGCCCTGAATTCATCCCCCAGCAAACCCCTGCAATGTGCACACACACTCATTCACAAACACACACGTGGTGTGAGGTAAGGAGAATTAGAATACACAATTCTTTCCAGGGAGAACATTTGGCTCAATCCAAATTCTAGGTATAGAGTAGCATATTCCCACATGTCCCAAATTGATATAATATTTGTCTTTGTCTTGCCAATAAAAGTAATTCATCATGGGTACAAATAGATAAAATTTACTATTTATTCTTCCGTAGGTTGTTTCATATTAAATACATTAAATTTGGGGGAACATGTCACAAACCAACTTAATTTGGAGTTTGATAAATTTGGGCTTTTAGAAAAAGATTTCTCTGAAATCCTTATATTTTACTATATGCCTATAAATAGAAAAGTGAAACATTTTCTAAATTGGTTTATATACCTTATAGTCCATCTGCTGCCACAGCACTGATTGTCACGTCAAAATTATATTAGTTATTTTCAGAGATAATCGGGAAGAAGGACAGTGGAGACTGTGTCCAGACCTCAATAAACTGTGATTACTGGACTAATTGTGAAATAGGAAGTTTAAATTTCAGAGATCTGGTTTCAGGCTGTAGATGTGCCATTGTCTACATGTGTGTCCTTGGGCAACTCATTGAATAGAATAATGTTTTCGAAGTTTGATTTCTTGAGTCAAATGTTGGGTACTCAAATGCTGTTGATGCCAGTTAACATTGACATACCCGTTAACTTCTCCACATCTTTATTCCTTTAGTAATAAATGGAGATCCTATGATTGTAATCTCAGATACTTCTAATACAAGATAGCAAGTCATGGTCACCAAATCAATACTCTTTATTTTAAAAAGAAAGTCATTGAGGTGCATATTAAAGGACAAGGATTTATACATGGTGGCAGAAGAATAAAAAGTGGGAAAAGAGGCATTCCCAACAAGGGAATAGTATGAGTAAAAGCCAGGAGGTGGAAAAGCACAGATGATGCATGGTGCAAGGTCCTGGTACAATTTAGCCAGAGAAGAATATGTGGAGGGATGGGGACAGGTAATGACAATGAAGTCACATAACAGAGAATGCTAAATGTTGGATGAATAACTGCTAAAATGGTTAGATGAATGGTTATAAAGGAGAGCCCGGGGCTTGAGGTTGTCAGTGTCAGAGTGCTTGCCTAGCCTGTTCTTGAGTCAGTGATAGTTCTTCCAGGTTACTACTCGATACTATGGGTATTTGATGAAGTATGCAGAAGTGGAAGGTTTGATTCTCAGAACTGATGTGTGTGTGTGTGTGTGTGTGTGTGTGTGTGTGTGAGAGAGAGAGAGAGAGAGAGAGAGAGAGAGAGAGAGAGAGAGAACGAGAATGAATGCCCTTCATTTGGGGGAGGAGAACCCAGCTTCAACAAATAATACAAAAGCAGATTGGATAAGACTGGTATTCTTAAACTTCTGTCATTATTCACTCTATGTTCATAAATCAGGAAAGAAAAGAAAGCCTGCTAACTCTCATATAAGTTCATGAATCTGTTCATAAAAATGTTTCTATGATATGTCCCAGAAGCCACCCTTTTATCACACTACTTACCAATTCTTTATTGATTTCCTCTGAGGGCATCAAAAATATACATTCCAATTTCAGGCTATCTCTAGCTCTTGGTTTATTTTCTTCATCCTCTGTTTATCTGTACCAGATTGTAACCCATCCCTAAGTTCCATTCCCATCAGTAAGCCTACCTTGATGATACAGACTTTACATCTTCTTCGATTTCTGCATACTTCATTAAACCCCATTTTATCATGTAGTAACTTGGAGGAATTATCACTGACCTAGGAACAAAATGACAGGTATCCTAGCAGATCTTTTCTATGACTTGGAGCTTGTTATTTAATGCATTAGGATTCCTCCTGGGTTAAATAAAGGGTTGTGAATTAGCAGTCTTTAAAGTCACTTGTAATTCATTCAACAGATATAGTGAGCATCCACCTCTGGTAGACTTCTTCCCAGTTGCTAAGGATACAGTGGTGAAGACAAAGCATCTATGTCTATCTGCTACAATTTTCTTCCTACAGTACAGTGGTTCTCCAACCTTATCTTGAATTAAAATTACCTGGATGGCTTGTTGAAAGAGAAAACCTGTGCTTCTGATGCAATAGGTTTGAGGTAGGGCCCCAGATTTTGCATTTATGAGGGGTTTCCAGGTGATGCTGATGGTACTGGTCCAGGCACCACAGTTCAAGAATTTCAGTTCAAGTAGATTGTCTTTTATACTGCTTAATTGCCAGTGCTTGGAATGAATATTTATGGAATGATATATAAATATGACATTCTTGTTAATTGATAAAAGGGACACAGATATTTCCTGAGTTATTTTATAGAAGGGAGGTCACAATACAATTCTACTAAAAAGTGAAAAAATTATCATTAGAAAGCTAAATTAAAGAAATAGTTTACATACAAAGGAAAATAAAATTACTTTCAACTTAGAGGAAGGGGGAGGAAGATTAGGGAAAATTGTGGTTGGAAGTTATTCCCTGAGGGACCCTTATACTTATTTCAAAAAAGGCTCTGGGGTTACAGGCATAACTCAGTGGTAGAGCATGTGCATAGCATGTGTGAGGCCCTGGGTTCATTTCCCAACACCAGCAAAAATGAATACCTGCAATTATTCAAAGTATCTTTAATATGTGTCTACTTAACTTATGGTGAAACTTTTTATTAATATTTTTATACTTTATATGTATTTTGAGGGTCTACAGAGTATATTTGATATAAAATTTCATATTTAGAAATATCTGAGTAACATATTTTTGCCAAATATGGGAGAAATTTGGGAGATTTAGTTGTATAATCCTGTTCTTTGTTGAAAAGGTATATTTTTGAGTTAAGGCAATGATTTTCAAGTGTGACTTATAGAATGGATGTCCAAAGCAATTTCAGAGTAAGACTTTATAGTTTCCAAAGGTGATTAGTTTGAAGGACAGCTCTATTTGGCCATATATGCTTTGTGTGCATGTTTAAAAATCAATCTTAGAAAATTCGATATCTTGATTTATTGACTGGACACCTGAATATAAAATAAACCATGTAAATTTTTCTTCAGAGTGTATGCCATGCTATATCTAAAGTTTTAACCTTATGGAAATAAAAGAAAGCCTTATAAAATGTAATTCTTTTAAATTAGATGTATGAAAAATATGCACTAGTGCTAGAGAAAAAGCATGTAGAACTTCTTAAGAGTTCTTGGTTATTCTTGGATGCTCAGTTAATAAATATTAGTTTATGTGTCCTGAGTTACACTGATGCTGCATGAATGGAGCCATATCAAACCATTTTTTATAATTTGGAATGGAGGAATAGAAAGAACATGGAAAGAGAATATGTGTCAAATATCACCCTATAATCATGACTTCCCCTTTGTTGTTTGTCCCCAGAGTTCCTCAGCTACTCTGTGTGCTCATCCAACCTTTGAGCTCAGAAAATCTTCAGTACAAGATCAACATGTACTAGCTGTATTTCATCAACATGAAAAACTGATAAACTTAAAAAACAAAACAGAACAAAACCTCTCTTACACTTTTTTTTCTTGTACCAGAAATTGAACCCAAGGGCACTTAACAATTGAGCCACAACCCCCGCCGCTCTATTTTGTAATTTATTTAGAGACAGAGTCTCACTGAGTTACTTAGCTTTCCCCTGTTTCTGAGGCTAGCTTTGAACTCGTGATCCACCTGTCTCAGCCTCTGGAGCCACTGGGATTACAGGCATGTGCCACACTTTTTAACAGAATGTACCAAATTTAGTTTGGCCAGATGCAAATGAAGGGAAAGAATTTCTAATCTCAAGAACCAATGATTTTTTTTTTTTTGATGGCACTAGGGATTTAACCCTGGCTCTTATCACTAAGTGCTCTATCACTAAGCCACATCCCCAGCCCAAGAACCCATGATTTTAAAAATATTCTCAGTTGAGCAGCATCAGCTTTGACCAACAAGGTAGACAGGCAAATTGTCCAGAACTACAAAATCAAAATCTGACTTAGCAAGTCCTGGCTCCAGGTGGTTCTGATACATGCTAAAGAGTGAGAGCTGCTTGTTTAGATCCTATCACTAATAGCAGTAAATAAATGGTCAGAAAAGCTGTGTTAATTCCTATAAATTTTTGCTATTTATTATAATCACTTATCATCATCCCCATGATTATTACGGACAAAATTACACACCTATTAATTTTCTAAGATGTACGTGGTCAAAATGTACACACATACACACACACACACACAAAACGTGATTTCTCTTTGTAAAGGAATGGTATAGAAAGAAGTCAAGTGGATTTTTTTGTTTTCTGAAATGACACTGACCTGAACTATCTCTATCCTTATTCCAGTAAAAGAATCAGGAGCAGAAAAAAAACCAATAATATTACTAGTAGGTAGCTATTCTGTTTCTCTGACCTTGTTGGGAACTTTTATTAGGTGATATAAATAATCTTATCACTTAAAGACGTAAGTTGTCATATGTGTTGGCTGAATAGCTATGTCCTAGTCTCTTAAAAGAACTATTAAAATACTTCAAGGCAAAAGAATGCTTTGTCTCACTTAGAGCTAAATCAGCTCATTGGACTGGAATATTCATGATATACAATCATTTGCTGAAACTTGAAGTTCCATGATCGCCTCAAAAGGCATGTTTAGATTTCAATGATTTGCTGGTTCAGGAGCAATCCATAAAATATATACTGCAATCCATACATTTAGTTGTAAATTTTCTACTAGCCACAATCAAAGAAGTAAAATAAAACAAGTGATAACCAGGTCAAAATAATTGTTTCATCAAATAAATAAAAATATTTCAAAATGTCAACAACATACAATTGTTGAGATATGTTTACAATCTTTGTGCTTAGTCTTCCCAATCTTATATGTAGAGCACAACCCAATTAAAATGAAAAATCTTAACTGGAAAAACTTTTTATTTAAAACTACTAACATTTATCATTGCTTAGTAGATTGCATACTCAAGTTATACCAAATGTTAAAATTTTCTAATAGTCTACCTGAGTATCAGTTTTTGTTTGAAATAAAAATATTAAAATTCAATATCACAATCACAATAGCCACATTTGAAATACTACATGTGGCTAGTGACTATTCTATAGGGTAGCACATTTCTCAGACTGTATCAGGAGGACCTGGGAAAGAATGGCTTTGCCTTTAACTGACTACTTGGCCCTGGGTAATTTACCTAGCTCTCTGTAAGCGTCAGATCTATGCTCAAATCGGTGTGAGGGCTACATTCAAAGAGTTTAAACTCAGAATTCACTAGCAAAATCTAAGCAAGTAGTTTTTCCTTTCATAGTAGGGTGGACTCATAGCATCCGAGTTTATAATAAAATTCACAACTAAATTAAATGCCCACAAGAATAGCTAATTAAATTCAATTAATCCATGCTCTGCAGCCACAGAATGCTATTATTGGCCACTAATTAATATTAAAAGCGATTAATATTGAGGGAAAACAGCCTAACAGTATGAATACCACAGCCGCAGTCCGTGCGCAAAGAAAAGCCTAGAAGGAATGGCCACCTAGTAACATTTATACTAAGCGACCAGGTGGGATTGGGGGGCGACGATGAAGCTGGTACAAGTCTCAGTTTGTATTTCTAGGCAGTTAACTTCCAAAAATATTTTCCTAAAAAATAGCTATTACTTTTATATTTTCAAGGGCGAATCTCAACCCTGCTTCTTAAATGAACACACTTCTACTTCACAGAATGAAATGCAATTTTAAATAGTTTAAATATATTGTGCTAAAATGACGATGTGAAAGTACACGTATCAGATCAAACACCACGCCGCTTGAAATCAGCTTTCGGTTGGCGGTTTCCCGCTGGTGGAACGCAAACAAAAACCGCCCTTTACGTCAAGGGAGGCGGACTCTCCCGGTTACCATGGTGAAGCCTACGCGGCCATTTTTACTGCGGTCAAGTCAAATGGAGCCTGTCCTGGTGGGGGTGGGGCGTCGCGGAAAGTCTGCAGAATAATACATGGGAAAGGAATTATGCGTCTCAGTAACAACGGGCTGACAGAATCACACATGATCGGGGAGGACAGCTTAAGCCAAGTTAGTGGGACATTGAGACGTAGGTTCTGCGAAGAAGCGGAACTTTGCAAGTGGATCTGTAAGGTTTCTGCCCGGACTTTGAGAGCGGCTTCCTTCGCTTAGCGGAAGTGTGGGTCACTAGAGGACGACTCTTAGAAGAATCCGCTATCGGCTGTGTGCACAACCGGAATCATGTCTAGTTTGGCGGTGAGAGACCCGGCAATGGATCGATCGCTGCGTTCCGTGTTCGTGGGGAACATACCGTATGAGGCAACTGAGGAGCAGTTAAAGGACATTTTCTCGGAGGTTGGTTCTGTTGTCAGTTTCCGTCTAGTGTATGATAGAGAGACGGGAAAACCCAAAGGTTATGGCTTCTGCGAGTACCAAGACCAGGAGACCGCACTTAGCGCCATGCGGAACCTCAATGGGCGTGAGTTCAGTGGGAGAGCGCTGCGGGTGGACAATGCTGCCAGTGAAAAGAATAAGGAGGAGTTAAAGAGTCTGGGGCCTGCCGCACCCATCATTGACTCACCCTATGGGGATCCTATCGATCCAGAAGATGCTCCTGAATCAATTACCAGAGCAGTTGCCAGTCTCCCCCCGGAGCAGATGTTTGAGCTGATGAAGCAGATGAAGCTCTGTGTCCAGAATAGTCACCAAGAAGCTCGAAACATGTTACTTCAGAATCCACAACTGGCTTATGCGCTGCTGCAGGCACAAGTAGTGATGCGAATCATGGATCCTGAAATTGCTCTGAAAATTCTGCATCGCAAGATACATGTTACACCACTGATCCCAGGCAAATCTCAGCCTGTGTCTGGCCCTGGCCCTGGCCCTGGCCCTGGCCCTGGGCTGTGCCCAGGACCTAATGTTCTACTGAACCAACAGAATCCTCCAGCTCCTCAGCCTCAACATTTGGCTAGAAGACCTGTTAAGGACATTCCTCCTCTGATGCAGACTCCTATCCAGAGTGGAATTCCAGCTCCAGGGCCAATACCAGCAGGAGTTCCTGGACCTGGTCCTGGTTCCTTAACTCCCGGAGGAGCAATGCAGGCACAAGTGGGAATACCAGGAGTTGGCCCAGTGCCTTTAGAACGGGGACAGGTACAGATGTCAGATCCTAGAGCTCCTATGCCTCGTGGACCCATGACTGCTGGTGGCCTACCTCCTCGAGGACTGTTAGGAGATGCTCCAAATGACCCACGTGGAGGGACTCTGCTTTCAGTTACTGGAGAAGTAGAACCCAGAGGTTATCTGGGTCCGCCCCATCAGGGTCCCCCCATGCACCATGCCTCTGGTCATGACACCCGTGGCCCTTCCTCCCATGATTTGAGAGGGGGGCCATTATCAGATCCCAGATTGTTAATTGGAGAGCCTAGAGGACCCATGATAGATCAAAGGGGTCTACCTATGGATGGTAGAGGAGGTAGAGATTCTCGAGGGATGGAGGCTCGAGCCATGGAATCAGAGGTCTTAGAGACAAGAGTAATGGAGAGAAGAGCAGTGGAAAGCTGTGCAATGGAAGCCAGAGGGATGGAAGCAAGAGGCATGGATGCAAGAGGATTAGAGATGAGAGGCCCTGGCCCTAATTCAAGAGGCCCCATGACTGGTGGAATCCAGGGTCCTGGTCCGATTAATATAGGGGCAAGTGGTCCACAGGGACCTAGACAGGTCCCAAGCATTTCAGGAGTGGGAAATCCTGGAGGTGGTATGCAGGGGGCAGGTATACAAGGAGCAGGTATGCAGGGAGCAGGCATACAAGGAGGAGGAATGCAGGGAACAGGCATTCAAGGTGTGGGCATACAAGGAGCAGGTATGCAGGGGGCAAGCAAGCCAGGTGGAGGCCAGCCAAGCAGCTTTAGTCCTGGGCAGAGTCAGGTAACTCCACAGGATCAAGAAAAAGCAGCTTTGATCATGCAGGTTCTTCAGCTGACTGCAGATCAGATTGCCATGCTGCCACCTGAGCAAAGGCAGAGTATCCTGATTTTAAAGGAGCAAATCCAGAAATCCACTGGAGCATCTTGAAAGGTTTTTAAGAATACTTGGCTGTAGTTTCATAGAGTTATTCTGTAGCATAGAAAATGGGTGCACAAAACTGACTTCTGCATCCTTACACTTTAATTATTAGGGTTTCCCTCCTAGAACCTAATCACATTTCTTGTTGTCTTTGTGTTTTCATTTTTAATTGAGGGTAGGGGGTGGGGGGAATGGGTCTGTTCACGTTAAGTCACTGTAAATATACAAAAATAACTCTGAAAATGATTATATTATACCAAATAAGATTACAAAGAATACGCAGCAATATTATAGTCTCTACAATATGTTAACTACATTTTTAAAATATTGAGTAAAACAATGTGAAAACTGCACATAAAGACTAAAAGGCACCCTGTTAAATGTTAATGTACTAAGGTAGTTTTAAGATTTTTGGTTGTATAACAAATTTACCTCAAAATTATAAGATATATTTTTTGGTAAACCATTCAAAATACAAAATCCTATTTTGGAGGCAATACAGCTTTGTATTAGATAAAACATTGTTTTAGTGTAGGAATTATTTTGAAATGTTAAAGGTAACAGGATGCGTTTAAATATGTGGTTTTAGAGTTTTTTAAAAAAAGCTATGTTATCTGAAAAATCAAGGAATCCACCTGGTTAATGTTGCTTCATTTATACTTCTCTTCAGAGACAAGCAGTGTTCTGCCCTGGCCCTGGCTGAGATGATTTTACAGGGGTATTTCCATGATAAGCCAGGTTACTTAAGTCTCCTTTGATGAGACTCAGTAATTTCTCAGTACCTTCATATTTCTCAAGAGTCTTTAAGCCCTGAATCTGAATCTGAGTAATTTTCACATCCTTCCCAAAAATCAGTGTCAAAGGACCATTTGATCCGAGTAAGTACACGCAGCATTGGGCTTTTCATAAATAGTGGAAGGTTTCTTTCAGTAAAGCTCCCAGTTTCCTGGTAACTAGGTTCCATATATAGATGGTATCCATTTGGTCAATGAGAATCAGGAGTTAAAAATCTTAGTCTCAACATTTAGCATGCCTTTTTTTCTTGTTTCATAATCTACTTTTTCTAATGCCATTGTATCAGATAATTGAGGCAGAGATGGGTAGAGATGATATAGACTGAATATTTGCTCAGTTGACTTATTACTTTACTTTTGACAAGTCATTTAATCCTAATATACTTACCCATAAGACATACTTAAAATTAATAGGAAGGTGGAACTTAACATGTTTCCTTTAGAGGTACCACCTAATTTATTTTTAAGCCTTGAGGATGTGAACACATAAACATTTTATCACAGTCTAAGTAGTAAGTAACAGAAGAATAAACTCCGAGATAACCAGGTGATTTTCCTCTGGAGAAGGAAAGCCAATATCTAGTTACAGAAGGAAAAAAAATATCTTTTAATACAAGGACAATATTGAGACTTAGAAATGAAGTTATTTTCCCTTTGCCAGGCTTTTACATTTTGAATGGGTAATTCTCATTTTACAGAGTTTTCATTCCTATGCTGTTTGCTTTTTGTTGTGGTGGTTTATACTGTTAAGTTTCTTGTGCTGTTTCTCCTGTATTAGAGAAGAAAACTCACCTGTGTATGAGTGAAAGTTCTAGTTAATATTCATTTAGAGTTAGCTTGGTTACTTTGAAATTGTAGTTGCTTTATCCTAAAGCTTTCACTTCAGTTGTGAAAACTGTTAATTGTTATAGTCTTTGTTCTAGTAAAATCTCTGCATTGTTTAATGAAAACTAAATAAAAATATTGTACAATTAAGACTGATTTTAGTATTTCATGTTTAATTTGAAAGAATACATTATTTAGAAGTTTGTTGTTTTTAAGAGATAGGTGGGGCCTGATTACTTTTGCTAATTAAAAAGGCAAAACTAATGAAAGTGCAAAAAATTGATGACAATTCTTTATATCCATTATTATCCATATAGTTCAACAGTTGAAATAACTATAAAGCATGTGTTACTCTATGGTTTGTATCAGAAGCAATATCTTGTCAATAGATAGGCTTTTGTTGAGGTTTCCCACAGAAAACTCTGTTCAGGAGCAGCTTACAGATATCTTCATTACTAACAGCATTTATTATATTGCAATGTACTGTGTTTACTTCTAGCCCCTACTCCCACTTCCAATAAACCACCAACTCTGAGCATAGGAACTGTCTTACTCATTCCTGTATTCACTATTGAATAATCACAGATGGGAATAAAGGACAAATAAAATATCTTAGGGGGGAACATTCTCATTAAGAGCACTCAAATTTCCCCAAAAGGATTTAGATTCTATATAAAAGAAATGTGTATAAGAACTATTTGCATTAAATTATCAATTGGAAGTATGATAAAAGCAAACATTTTTTCTCTTTGAAAAGCTAATAAGATAGCTACTCTTTTCTAATTCACTATCTCAATGTTCAGTATTGACATAGGAAGTAGAGAGGCTTATTTGATTTGACAGTAAAGAATAATTCAAAGAACATGTTTCTGCTACAATCAGAACCTTCTGTTTCACTACACAACCATCAGTTACAACTCCTGGCATCTGGCATTTTTCATATAGACTACAAACAAAATTGTAAATTCATTCATAATAAAGGTTGAAGGTGACTGGCCAAGGCTTCTTTAGTGCTTATTCCTCTTAGGGAGTCCATATTTCTTGGGATTATAAAATGATTAATCAGTGCCTTCCAACACCAGTCTTTCCCCTCTTCTATCATCATGAATAAAAAAATGTGCTTTAGCATCTGCTGATTTTCTAGGATTTCTAATATTTGGAGTTGAGATACAAGCCAATGTCAATCTCAGGCAAAGGTAAGGCTAACATAAGTGAGATTGGATATAACTTTTCAAAGATAGTTTTCAGATTTGGTAGAAAGTCATTGAAAAAAAAAAAAAAAAAAACCTTATAATCAGCTTGCAAGGCTTCTTGCTTTACCATGCTGTGATGGGACATTACAGGTACAGAACCTAATTTTCTATGGTGTGTCAGGCCTTTCTTTTAGGTCTGATGGATAGTTATGTGCATCAACCTACATGGAGAGACTTGAATTATCAGTTACATCTCACAGTCCTCTCACTGCCTTATTTCATCAGCTAATCTCTACACAGACTTCCCTGGTTGGTATTTGCTTTTTCTCATCAATCTCTTATCAAGAATGCTCTGTAGCCAAGAACTAATTCATGTTAAAGAAATTAATAATTTATTAAAACTTCATACCTAACTTGTTGACATGAAATACAATATGGATATTACATGATTCTAATACATATTATATATAAATTTTTCAAACTTAAAAAACATTTTCAATTGCTTTTATATTATTTTCACATAGAAACAAAAGTTTGCTCCTTTGGTTTCAAATTCACTATCACAAATGTTCATATTACAGATCATCTTTTCTCTCATGTATTAACTCTCAGGTTTCTTGTTGATATCTATCACAATATCAGTAGAGGGCACATACTATGTCAAAAGTGACATTTGAGGTAGTATTTCAAAAGTAACAAATAGGTGCTTATTAAACATTGTGTATAGAAATACCTGAGTATTTATCAACTGTAAAGAAAATGGTTACTTTATAAGTAGATATTGATTTAAGTCCCAAAGATTGGTAAGTAATTAAGTAGTTAGAACAAAACTCATCATGATGGTCTCAACCATGATGAATCTTCTATGATTCAAAATAATATTTGCAGACATTTAAAATGAATCCCAGGTGTGTCACCAAAAAATGATCATTTAGAAACATCTATTATATTACATATTTGTCTCATGGAAGTAGAACAGATTATCTTTTGAGTATTAAGATAGGAAACCAGCAGTTTTCCCCGAATTATTAGATCTCCTTTATTTAATTAGCTGTCTTAATCAGAATTCTGTCTTGTTACATTGAAAATAATCCTTTTCTAATTCTGCAAAATCTGATAACCACTTCAATGTACTTTTCAATTTGTGATTGTACTACTTACCTCACCTTGTTGCCTGGAACAGTTTGGGAATCTACTTGTTTTTCTCTGGACATTTAAGCAAAGGTTTCAAATCACTCTTCCTTGGAAAAAAATAAGTCTGCTATAACTCAGTTGCCAATTTCCCTTGTTTTAAAGCATTGCTTTTAGTACCATTGAAAATGTGTACCACATGAGAAAATGGTACAGTTGACTTCATAATGGAACAGAAAGGCCTATATTGGTTTTTTGGTGCATTTGCATTCATAAAATCATACACAAATCACAATTATTACCCTTGTTCACAATTAAATCATTTTAGCAATGTAAATTAGGACCAAAACCATTGCCAGACATAAACTTTCCTTTAGGGAGGTAAACAACTAGAATATATTCCCTATCATTAGCTAATCCTATATCCAAAATGATTTATTTTACATTAATCAATCAGAAAAAAAGCTTCTCATCTTTTTAGCAACAGAGATATTATTGTTGAAACTTTTAGAATTACTATCCACTAAATTTTAAATATCTTGGAATAAGGAATCAAATTGGTGGCTTTTGGGCCAGTTGATCTTGGACATACATTTTGTTTGCCCACTTCTCTCAAAACTTTTGTATTTGATTGTGCATATTCTCCAGTTTGGTCACAGGTCAAAATATTTCCCTATAGTTGGCTTAAATCTTATAACTGCCTGTCAATCCCTGTAATACTTTGAGTTTATTTGCTCTTACTTTGTATAAAAATGTAGCTATTAAAGAGAAATTATTGATATCTAATTCAGCAAATATGAAACTAAGACTTGTTTGGCAACTGGTGTATCAAGTGTATTTCTGCAAAGCCAACCAAGAAAATGAATAAAAATCCAGAGCAAATAAAATACCAATGACAAATTATGTATTTTGTATTTATAGATTTTCATGAAGAAGAATAAGCAAAGGAATGTCTTGAGATGTTAATCCAATCAGTATATTTCTCCCATAAATCTTTTGCATTTTAATAAATATTAACCCCAAATGGCAACGCCTCTTTTTCAATTAAAAATGTTTATAAAATAAGAAATATATATCATGTGTATAATATTAAATATTAATAGCTCTAGAATGAACATAGTTCTGGTAGACAGAACAGTCATTAAAATCTGTTATATCCCAGCAGTTCAGGAGGCTGAGGCAAAGGATAGAAAATTCATAGCCAGCCTCAGCAACTTAGGCCCTAAGCAAGTTAATGAGACCCTGTCTCAAAATGAAAAACAAAAAGGGCTAGGGATGTGGTTCACTGCTGGGTTTAATCCTCAGTACCTCCCTCCCCCCAAAAATCTATTATGCAATTCCCATATAGCAACCATAGTGATTTAGAGCAAAAACTTCATGTTATTCCCTATGTGAAACCTCTCATGACTTACATTGCTCATAGAATAAAATATTCTCATGACCTATAAAACCTTACTAATTTTTGCTTCTTCTCTTTGTCAGCATCACAGCCTATCACAAGCCTCTTCACTTATTGTTACACCTATTGTGTGCCTAGTTTCAGCTCCTTGAATTTGCCAAATACATTTTCTATATAGGCACATAGGCATAAACATAGGTATAGATATAAAAACAATGTGTAAATATGAGCTTTGATTATAAAAATAAAAGATTATAAAACTACATTGAATGTTTTAAGGTATGTATATATTTATCACCTCGATTTTTTTTGTAGACCAGCTTAGGCCAATTATTAATTTTTATATATACATATTTATATATACACACATTTATATAGAGAGATACATTAACATGAGTGCAAAAAGGCTTTTTATAAAAACTATATTGAATATTTTGGCAAGATTTTATAGAAGTGAGTGATGACAAATGGACCATTATTAAACTCTGTGGGTGTAGGATAATTTTAAAAGATACTTTTAAAATCCTTAAAATCTAGAATTATATACCCACATACTTTCTAAGTATTCAAATCCTAATTCCACTTTAAAGGAAGTTTGAAACTGGCAATCATTGACAAAGCATTATGTCCAAACTTCAACTTTCTCAGGAATTTTTCAACAATGGGGAAAAAATCCTTGAAGGAGTTATATCTGAAGTTTGGTGCTCCCACAGTCATCTGCGCTCCATCTCCCTGGATTTCACCCAAGAAAGACAGCAGCCTGGCACCATACAGGTCCTCCTGCTTCCCCACACACCTGATGTTAAATGCTCAAAGCAAATGGAATATGCTTCAATCTCTCACTAATTAAAGTGTGGTCTTTGGACCAGTAGCATAGGCATGATCTGGGAGTCTTATAGAAATGACGACTCTGGGGTCCCATTCCAGTTCTGCTGAATCAGAGTTTGCATTTTAATAAAATCCCCATGGATCCATATGCAAATAAAAGTTCAAAAAGTACTGTTTAAAATGAATCCAAAGAGAAATAAAATGGAAAACAAACAAAAATACCTTAAAGACTAATATTAAGACAAACACTGAGTTTAATTTACTCAGTGGTACAAAAGATCAAGAATTGGAAAAAATCCCTACCCAGTTTGAGTAAAGTACAGGAGCAAGTCACCAATACAAAGACATACTGAAAAGGTAAGCAGAAAAACAAGAATCCTATCTGTTCCTAGATAATTAAATGAACACTGGACCTAATAGGAAAACTAATATAACATAGTAGAAATTAATGTTTTGAAAGAAGACACCTGGGTGTATTTAGTCCACATATATGAGCTTTTATGTTCCCAGGGGTGGAGAGAATGCTGTGTTGATCACACAGAAAAAAATACATTTATTATATATTTTCACCCAAAACATGGCACATTAAAAATTGTTTCAGAAAAGCTGTGACTCTGGGATGAATGATGCCTTTTATAAACAATATCTCTTGAAGTCTTTTTTCTTTTTTCTTTTTTGGTTTGGTACTGGGGATTAAACTCAGTGACAACCACTGAGCCACAACCCCAGCCCTTTTGTTGTAGTTTATTTAGAGAGAGGGTCTCGCCAAGTAGCTTTGGGCCTCGCTAAGTTGCTAAAATTGGCTTTGAACTGGCGATCCTCTTGCCTCAGACTCCCAAACTGCTGGGATTACAGGCATGTGTCATCATGCTTGGCCTCATGAAGTCTTAATTTTCATCCAATCCCACAACTTTCATCATCTACCTGGAAAGATACACTATCCAGCCAGGAATGCTGATTTCACCTTACAATAGGACACTTTCTTTTGTGACTTTCTCTTCTTATGACCCAGGAATATTTCCTACAAGACAATCGCACAACTTAATCAAGGCAATAGAAGAATTTTTCTATTGATTCAGTAAGTATAAACCTGTGACAAAATTCCACTGCTAAAAATTTTTCAAACTTCATCTAAATATTCTAACGCACCAAAAAGAAATTACCAATAAAACAAAAACAGTTAAAAGGATCAGACTTATATTTGTTCTGCTAATTTATTTTCAGTAGATTTATTGGGGAAATTATCAAAACTCTATGCTGCTATTTGTGCCTTTCAAATTTGTCTTTGAACCTAATCATAATTAATGGTACAAATTAACCAAATCAACATTTGTAAATTAAGCAAATTAGGGGTTTTTCCCCCCCTTAAAGAAAATTTTACTTTGAGTTTAAGTGATTGAACTCAAAACATTTCTAGCAAACAACAATTTAAATTCAATTCAAGGCCTTTCAAGTGGTGACATCAAAGCATTATTGTAAGGCTGTGAAAATAACAGGGAAGCCTGTGAATCTTCCCTGTTCATGTGTGTTTGCACTACCTGGATTCTAGTCCTAACTGGGGGCTCTGTTTGCCTTGGAAGGAAACAAACTTGCTGTGTGTGTGTGTGTGTGTGTGTGTGTGTGGTGTGAGAGAGAGAGAGAGACAGAGAAAGACAGAGAGAGAGAATGAGAATACCAGAAGTGTGAGGACTTATAGAAACTTTGGTGGTAGAGATTTTGTTATATTTTTCAAATAAATGTTTTGGCAATTTCCCCCCAGTTAATGCCAATGGCAGTACGTAGCAAACAAGTTAAGTCTTGACCAGTAATAACTGGTTTAAAATGGCCCACACCTGGCTGTCCCTACTGAGGAATTAGAGCTGAGTGTCCTGGGCGGGGAGAAGAGGCATTTCTGCACCTCCCGTGCACTCTTCTGTTCACCTGGGATTCAAAACAAGGAGGGGGAGACACGTGCAGTGGATGGTGGCTAATGGTCCCTGGATCAAGCAGGATTATGAAACAGATCTCCTGTCAGGGCCAACCCTGTGTGGAAGTCTCACAAATTACCAGGTCATTTCAGTACAAAGTCACTTTTCAAGACAAAAAGAAGAAAAAAAGGGAGAGAGGGCTTAAGTTATTTTTGTTTGTTTGTTTTTTGTTTTCACTAAGTCTCCCAAAACTCACAAAACTTTTCCACCCACATGGTCGTGGCTGGCTACCCCAAACAGTGGGTGATCTCTCTAGCTCATCTTCAGACCCTCAATATATCTTGTTACCATGCCTCAAAAGCTGTTTTGTTTTAATAAGGAAAGAAAAATCCACTTATTATTGTTATAGGCAGAAGTACATTGTGTAAAATGTTTTTGTTCCAATAGAATTTATATTTAAACAGTAATCAAAGACTTCAAACTGACAGAGACTACAATAGCAGAACATCAGACATTATCCACAATATTTGGGCAGGGAGGAGATATTTAATTTTGAGGGAGAGAGTTGACACTAAGGTCCTTTCAAGTGACCTGGTACTAACATGGATGCAGGTGTTAAGTATTATGCCATTTTCTGGACAATTGAATGATATAGAAACAATATCTATCAAGAACTTGCCAAATGTCAGGTGCTTGGCTTGTATCATCTCTAATTTCACTAACATCTGGAAGAAGTATGAATAACTCTGCTCAGATAACTGACTTGCTGAGTCACACAGCTTGTAGGAAGTATAGGTGTCAGTGAAGCCAAGTTTGTCCAACTCCCAAGCTCTTCCTCATCCCATTACAGTATTTAAGGAGGAGATAGTAAGAAGGTAGAAGAGTGTTCTCATGGGGAGCTCAATGATCTAGACTCTAGGAAAGTAGAGAGAAATAAAAAGCAAAACTTAGAATGGAAACATATTTATCATATCATTTATAAGGAATCTATAAAACTAGGCATTTTCCTAGTATAATTCTTGTCAATATCTTCAAACAATCCTGTTATCTATTTTTAACATTTTTATTGAATACAATTTGCATATCCCAACTTTTACCCATGTAAAGCATACAATGCAATGGTTTGTATGGTGTTCACAGTGTTGTGCAACCATCTCCAGAACCTAAATTTAGAACATATTCATTTAAGAAGAAACCCTGTATTCATTAGCACGCACTCCCCAACCTGTTTCTCTCACCTTCATCTCCAGACAAACACTGACCTGCTTTAGGTCTCTATAGAAATTCTGGACATTTCCCATAAATGAGGTTATGTAATACATGATCTTTTGTGATTCGTTTCACTCAAAGTTTCCATGACTCATTTGTGTTGTAGCTGTATTGTTAATATTCCATCGTATGAATATACAACATTTTATTTATCCAATGCCAGTTGATGGATATTTGTGTTTCTAGAATTTGACTATTATAAACAGTGCTTCTGTGAATATTTGTGTGCAAGGTTTTGTGTGTGTATATGTTTTTATTTCTCTTGGGTATACACCTGGGAGTTACTACGTTAACTTGGGAACTTTAATGTTAACCTTTAGAGGAACTATCAGACTGTTTTATTAAATAGTTGCACCATTTACCCTCCCATCAGCAGCAAAGGAAGGTACCATTTCCTTCCTATTCTGTGACACTCTTTAATTTTCTTTTATATCACAATTATGCAAGTATATATGAAACAATTTTTCCTTGTGGTTTTGATATGCATTTCCTTGATGCATAATGATGTCTAGCATCTTTCTATGTGCTTATTGGCTATTTGAATAGCTTCTTTGGAGAAATATTGTTCCCAGTGATCTATTTACTATAAATAAAATAAGCAAATAAAATAATGTGCTTCATGATTTCATCATGTCTATTCTAGGTAAATGGATAATCAGATGAAAGAGTTCTTAACATGTGAAAGGCATTAGTTCTTTCATGATTTAAGAACTGACATGAAATAGGAATAGTCAAGATGAAGTAGAAGTGAGGGTTTCAATGATATTCTTATGCCCTTTTAGAAAAGCAGGTAATCATTTTCATGGTTTCTAGCTGTGAAGACATTAGTTGAACTTGAAGGTAATTGAAGGTGCTTTTCCACTGAGGAAATGTGCTATTTTAATAAAATACTGTTCAAAGTCTAGCTCTAGCACAAGCAATCTGTGTGACTCATTTCTATGCCTTACTTTCAAAATCTGCACACTGGGCTAACTCCCTCCCTAAGTAGTTGAGAGAGCTATTTGATAATGCACTCTGTGACATGCCTACACTTAATAAGCTCTTGATATGTGCTAGTTTTTTATATTATTCTAAAAACTCATACACAACACATTGTGTAAGCCATAAGATCAACACAAAATGTGAGCCTGCTCTGTCTGTTTCTCTGGACACTACGACTGACAGCGATACAGAAATCAGCTCAGCTATGAGGGCCTCCACTGCAGAAGAGGAAAGAAGGGTACTTCAAGAAATAGCTGTTCATAGAGACAGAGGCGTATCAAACCAAAGCAGTCTGGTTCATATTTTGGGGAAGACCATAAAATCTATGAAGATCATAAAATCTATGAAACTGTCATCTCTTTTCTTTACCACTTTTCTTATATTTCCTTGTGAAGTAAAGCCATATTTTACACAAGAAGAAATCTAACATAAAGTTAACAATGGTGAAAACAATCTTATGTTGAAAACCCCTCTAACAGCTGACTCTGTTTGACCTAAGAGGTTTCAAGGTCCTGAAATCTTGTTTTAGACAAACTAATAGAAATGGTATCAGGATTTTATCTAGCTTGAGCTTTTATGGCTTATATATTTCTATTTCCTATAGCTTTATCCAGTACAATAGAGGATAGATCTTCAGAAACGTGTTTCCTTTATCCAAGGCAAACTTTAATAACCCAATAAAAAAAGTTTGAGTAAGTATTTGCACTATTTGTTACAATGTTGTATATGTATTTTAAATGCTTGATCTGTGAACTATTCAAACACAACCCTGCCCTTTTTTCCAACTTTCATGCTATACCCCATGCTATAGTATCTATTAAACATTTCAGAATAAGTGGATCAAAATGCTGTAACTCAGTTGAGGCTCATTTAGTATTTTCTGTTTTATAAATATCTGTATTTCTGAACCTGATTTAAGAAAACAGTCCTACAAAATTACGAGTACTGGAAAAGACTTTTATTAAATACTACCAGCCCAAATAAAGAATATTAAAGTAACGTAAATCCTATAATTATGCTTATTTTGCCATAAGTCAGAAACAACCACAGTTCTGAATTACATTAAAATCCAATGTTACACATGTGTTTTATATAGTGGAATTAGAGTTTTATTTAGGGACTCTTAATTCTTTAACTTGGTATTAATTTAGCAAATACTTTTTGATCTCTATAAGCAGATTTATGTAAAATCAATCTTGTTTTGAGGAGTATTTACTTCTGACAATTATGTTTATCTTCAAATTTTTGCTCAAAAAGAGTAGAAATTTCCAGTTTATGAACCTGTCAGCATATTATTAATTTAAATTTATTATTCTATATCAGTGCTTCCTATGGCAGCCTCTAGCTACATGTAGCTATGGAGAACTTAACCTGTCACTCAGGAGGTTGAAGAGCTGAATTTTAAAATTTTTCCAAATATAATTAATTAGCTGCCACAGACCACAAGCATCTACCAAGGTGTGTAATGCAGGTATGGAGGACACAGTTATTTTATGACTAGCTATCACTTTAGATTATAGTTCAAAATAATAAAGTGGATCAATTAAACAAATGCAGTATTTACATTATTAAAACTGGTAGTTAACAATTAGGGTACATGTATTTGGATAAATAAATATGTAACTATGTCTGATAGATTCTTGTGAATATGTCCTGCTCAGAAGAAATGAAAGTATGGCTAGCTCATTTTATTCATTATTCTTTAAGCAAAATAGTTACCTAATGCCCAGCATGTGAACCAATGAGGATTCAGAAAAATCCACAAGGATCCTGCTCCTTTAGTATGATTGTACATTAATTTAGTGTTTACTTTATCCCAGGTCCTTTGAGCAGATGCTTTGTCCTAAGGAAGGAGACAGTCCAGAAAGGGAGAGAGTTCCCAACTTGGAGGGAAGTATAGTGACCATAGCAATGCACTATACAGCAGCAGAATCAAGGAGACTGAATATAGAAGCATTCAAGGTAGTTTCTTTAGGCAAAACAGAATCTGGAAGATTGAGAAGAGTTTTTGAAGAGTCTTTGTAGGATCATGGAAAATAATACTCCCACAAGACAGTTCCGCAAGGAACACGGAGGCACAGCGTGGTTCCAGAGGAGGGAGGGGAAACTGGCCAAACATTAAACCTCTCCCACCCTTTCCCAATAACAATGGGCCCTGAGGGGACAAAGCAAACTTTCCTGCTTCCCAGGTTCATCCCCAGCATCTCCAACAAAAACAAACATTTACCCCTTCCCAACTCCAGTGCATCTGGAAGGAAGGAGGCAAATACTGAATGCTAGGCCCTGAACTTTGACCTTCCCCCATCACAAAAGAGTCCTAAATGGAGGTATAGCAAACATTGAAACTCTGGGAAACAATGGATCCCAGAGAAAGTAAAACAATGGGCAAGATCTGAGTACTCATCCCTCAGGATCTGGACTCCTATCTCCCCAGATAATAATGAGTTTCAACCTTTTTACAACTGACCTCCTAAGTTAAAGTTCTTACCTGTGCTACTAACTCCTGACTGTCAAAACTGCACATCTGCAGTCTCCAATGAAACTATGAAACCCAGACTCCTCTGTAACTCAGGGGCCAGCTCCATACCCAGAAAATTGGCCCTCCCATGCCTGATCCATGGACCTAGCTGCAGAATAAAGGAAAGCTTGCTGATCCAAGGTTTGCTTCCCATCTCCTGACTCCATCATTTGTGGGC
Organism: Glaucomys volans; assembly: GCA_020662805.1. Lineage (NCBI taxonomy): Eukaryota > Metazoa > Chordata > Mammalia > Rodentia > Sciuridae > Glaucomys > Glaucomys volans. Next base: position 798,986 of record JAJEJO010000837.1, read on the forward strand.
TATGAGCTTAAAGTCTTCCTGGGCAGAGGACTTATATGAATCAGGATATTGGAAAGAACCAGCATAATGCTATTCTTTGGTGACTTCTGGATCATAAAGAAGCAGCAGGTGATAAGGCAAGACCTAAATCCCCAGAGATAAACTATAGTCTCCTCTTACAGTGAAAGTTATAGATACTAACTGAAGGGCTTTAGAAAACAAAATGAGAATTCATATTGACATTCAAGAAAGATCTCTCTGGGGAGAGCAATCAGAAAAAAAATCACAAGAATTTAGGTTGAAAATATTTCGGTGACTCTAAGTAATCCATCCACACATGAAATCTATAAGGAATCTAAAAGAGAAAGGCTCTGTTTTCTTGAGAGGCAGACAATCAGCAACTCCAGTCATCAAGAACTTAGTCCAAAGACAGTAATAAAATCACAAGAAAATAGCAAACAAGAAGAAAAACAATAGGTCAATTCTTAGGAACCCTATTTGTAAAAGAGATCCTTTGGCAGAGTCTACCAACTTGGAAATGCATGTAAAATGCTCTAGGTTTACAAAGATACATTGGAAGTAGAGGTGCAGCATAAGAAAAGAGACACCGGTGACAGTGGTCCACTTCATGCTTTGAATATAGCCCTCACTGCTCAGTTACTGTAACTTATTTTTAAAATGGACATGTTTCTTTCTCTTCCTCTCTCCCTGCTCCTCCCTAATCTCAGGGGAAACCTTTCTTTCCCATCCTAGAGAGAGTTATGTGTCCCTGAGTACACCCCCCACAGGAAGGAAGTAATCCAGACTTTGGGGATGGCACCAGAAGATCTCAGATATTACTATTTCCCAAATTAACAATGAATTATAACTCCAACAGAGAACACGTGGAATGAGCCTTTGAACCACATCTTTAAAAGCACCCTGTTTCTGCTGATGGGAGAATCACAGCCTTTGGGACAGGAGTCCCCTATGCTAGCAAAACAATAATCCTTCTTCTTTTTTTTTTTTTTTTTTACTCAAAACTGTGTTCCTGTTATTGCATTGGCATCTGGGACAAGGATGGAGTTTTGGTAATACTTGTAGGAATTAGAAACAACTGTTGAAAGTGAGGAAAGAATAAATGCAGAGACTTTGTCTTCACTATTGCATTTCTAATAGGGGGCCTGACTCCTGGCATAGTACCATGTGCTCAATAAACATTGGTTGATGTTTATGAATGCCATCTATAAATGAATACATCTTAACAATCAGAAGAATTAGGATATTTAGATTAATAATTCATCACAGCAGTCCCCAAAGACCCCAAGATATTATATCCTAAGAGTATGACTGATGCTCACCCTGAGGCCCCAGGGGTAGTGTGGGTGGACAGTCAGTCACTGAGTCACACTTGACTTCACCAGACACACTCATCTCAGTCCTTTCTGGAGTTCCAGGGATCATGTTTCTGCAGCTTGAACCAGCTGTCTCCAAATAAGACATTTATCTGTGTCAAAGCCTCTTTTCTGGTGAATGCCAAATAGAAAAAATGAAAATTATGAATCCCCTTTCTTAAGTATCATGACTATTTTATTTCCATTAACACTATGTAATCTATATAATTAACACTTAATCATTTGGAGCAATGAAAAGCTATGTACAATCAGGCTCCGTATAGAGTCATGCTCACACCTGACTCCATATCTGTCTCCTGTTAGCTTCTGTAAAACAAGTATTCCTGGGCCTTACCCCCAGAGATTCAGATGCAAGTGGTGGTATGTGCTAAGGATTTTTATTTATGTAAATTTTCAGGTTCCAATCCCAGTCATGTTTGAACATTAAAAAAAAATGTGAATCCCCAAAATGGATTCTGTTTGCACAAACAGAAGGCAAAATTTACATATAATCTACTTGTACTGGTCAGAAGCCTTCCCATAGGCTACCAACGGCTCCTCTTGCTAACCGCTTACTGAAAGCCCCAGTGTGTCAAGAATAGCTCCTGAGGGTGGTTGCATAGGTGTTGCCCTTTTTATTTGCTAATGATTGTTTTTAAGCAAAGGTTTGAGATCATGCTGAGATAGCAAGGCCTCTTTTTCCCTGAATTCACTCAGCTCCTCATTTTCTAATTAATGGTTTATCAAACTGTTATGGTAAAATGTGCCCACTGTGAGAACAAAGGACCTCTCTCTCTGGTCTTTAATCCTCTCTCTTTTAAAAAATTTCTTCCTGCTTTACTCAGCTCACAAGGTAGAACACAACATTTGTCCAAACCCTAGGCTGCAAACATTGAGGTCATTTTTCCAGGCTGTTCCCATAATGGGGAATGATACTCAATTTTCCCCCAGAGACTGGCTTTATATTTGGATATTTTGGCAACAGAATCTCTTTATAGCTGGAGTGTGAACTACTAACAGCCAAGGGCATTACAATCACTGCTCTGAGCCTTTGCTGTCCCTGTTTCCTCATAATCCATGGTGTTTATTTAGGTGCAGGTTTCTCCCAGTTTTGTTGTGTCTAACATAACCCAGAATGAACCAGAGACTCCTGAAAATGCATACAATATTTGTATTTAAAACAAAGAAAGAAACCAAAAAAACCTAAACTTTGTACATTTTGCATTTGTGAAAAAGACAGCTGATTTATGTATTCTACCTCAAGGCACTTCAATTTTAAAATTAAAAGAAATAATAATGCATTAAAAGCCATAACCAATATGAAGCCAGAAAACCTGCATAATATTATGAAATAACAAGAATATTCCTAAAAATACAGCAGTCCAGGTGTTCACCAACAATGGGGTGGATAGATACACTGTGGGAATGCCAGATTCCAGTGAGATAAAAGAAATACAATAATGTGCAGCACTAGGGTTGTGTGATGGACCTGGTGAGCCAAAGAAGCCAGGCACAAAATCTTCATGATGCATGACTCCTTTCCAAAATTAGGACAAAGAAATTGGAGATGTAGGAAGTCAGGGCTTTGGCTACTTCTGAGGACAAAGGAAGAGATCATCACATGCAGGAAGTTTTGGGGGCTTAAAATGGGTGGTAGTTACCCAAGTATGTTCACTGGTGATGTTCAACCGAAGTGTACATTGGGACTGTAGTTTTTGTCTTATTTTTGTGCAGTACTGGGGATTGAATCCAGGGGCATTCTACCACTGAGTTACATCTTCCCTCCCCACTAGACCTTTTAATATTTTTAAATTTTGAAACAAACTCCTCTGTAAGTTGCCCATGCTGAAACTTTCTATCCTCTTATCTCAACCTCAGCAGTCACTGGGATTACAGGTCTAGGCCACCACACCTGGCTGTTATATTTTAATAAAAAAAGTTTAAATAATTACTTTGAATCTCATTTATTTCAATATGATAATTTAATTGTGTTAGCTTTGAATTAATGCCGGGAGATGAAAAAAAGAGAATAGACAATTTAGATTAACAAGACACCTGTTCTTACTTTAAAGTGTTGCTACAAAAATCTCAGCAATCTTCAGTGACCATAGAAAATAGTACATCAATGCTTAGCAGAAAAAAAAAATCAGTATTAAAAAATTCAAAATCTAGAAAATTTTATTTTAGCAGAAGGAAATGAAAGTAGAATTCTTTTCAGAATAAAAAAGTCTAGTTGATTAGATCTTCGTTTCTTTTGCTTCTTTTTAACTGCTTTGCGACCATTCTTTGCTCAGGTAAACAGTGGGTGGGGGGTAATGACTAGAAAAAAAGTTTTTTATTTTAGTTCACTAGCAATTCTTTGAATAACTTATAATACCTTAAATGTACAGTAGATTTTAGAAAAAGGGGTCTTTGGGTTTGTTTTTGGTTCGTTGGTCTGAATTAGTGGTTTCCAACAGAACTTCTTGTGTTGATGACTAAGGGCTCTGTCATGATTATTATGGACACTAGCACATGGGCCCCTGAGCCCTTGAAATGTGGTGAGTGTGATAGAGGAAATGAATATTTAATTTTCATTAATTTTATTATACTATATTATTGCTACTCATATATACATTGTTAATTTTAATTAATTTAAATATATATTTAATGAATTTAGATGTAAATTCAGATGGCTACATGAGCCTAGTCACAGCTCCATGCAAGTCCTGATGACCATGGGGTCCCACTTTCTCTCCTTGGGTCTCTGAAACAGGCGGGTTGTTGCATTAAGGAGAGCCAAGTCAGGACTGCTGGGAGGTTTCAGAAAAGGTGAAGAAGGCAAAGGTGATTTATTTCATTGTACAGTTACCAGAGGAAATGGATTCTCTACAAAGCTTGATAATTACAGAGTCTCAAAATCTTAAGGAATATTAAATGGATCCCCAGGAAAAAAACTTCAAAAATTTTAAATTTATCCAAATTAGCAAACTTTAAATACCTACATAGAGGAAACAGAAAGTGAGGACTAAAAACAATGAAGCAACTGACCAGAAAACCTTGACTAGGATCTAGGTGAGTAACTGGCCATCCTTTGATCTTAGCAAATTCTTCCAAGTATGCTGGTAATTTTTTTTTTTTTTGTGGTGCTGGAGATTGAACCCAGGGCCTTGTGCTTGTGAGGCAAGCACTCTACCAACTGAGCTATATCCCCAGCCCCAATATGCTAGTATTAATACCCTGCTCTTGGAGCTACAGCATGCAAGATTTGAGCATCCAAACTTTTTCTCAGGTATGCTTAAAAAGAATTTTTTTCTCATATTTTGGACTCAACGGTTTAAATTTTACCCTTGATATATTATGTCTTGATCTGAGAACAATTGCAATTTCATGACACTTTATTTGTTATTTGAAGAATCAGTCTTTTTCAAGAAGGTCAGCAAGACACAAGGAAGTAACTCATAATTCGCCCCTTCCTGCAGTGCCAGTGTAATACCCTAGCACCCTAATTCACAAGTGTGTTTTGGTCATCTCTCAGATAGTTTAGAACACAGTGGCTTTAATAAAACGGTGACCCTTCAAACACCTCTTTTGATTTCTGGGGCAGTGCTATGATTCGCATGCGATCTAACAGTAAGATTGATGCTCCCATTGTGTTTGAAGGATGACAGCTATAAAGTGACTGAAAGAGTTTCTTGTAAAATTTTTCCTTACTGAAAACCACTCTGTCTTTCTCTCATAAAGCAGAAATATTCTGACTTGCCATTTTCAGACATTTGGAAAACATTTGCATCATACCCACAAATTTTAATAAATGTAAAGTCAATTTAATTAATAACTTATTTATCCTTCTCTCAGACCCCATCCTCCATCCTCCCTTTTACTCACATTTTAACATTAATGGAATGAAAATTTATCTTAGAAGCAATGTGAAAAAGAAACTTGCCAGACTCCAAGTAAAAAGTCAGTCTCAACAAAACTATTACTGCCCAACCAGATTAATTATATTTTAGCTATGCTAGAACATATCTGGCTCATCCAAATTGTCACCTGGATTTAATTACTTCCATCAGCAGCAGTACATTTCTAATCTTTTAAACAGCCTTTAAGAAGATTACACTGATGAACAGGTTGAGATGTAAAGTTATTCCTTGTTCAAAAGTCTACTTATTATTCACCAGACAATACAGTTAAAAGCAGAATATGCCAAACTTCTCTAAATCAAGGAAAGGTCACATTTGAGTAAGGTCGGCCCTACATTCAGTATCACTGGTGTCCTTATAAAACAAGAGAAGGGAACAGAGATAGAACAGAGATAGAAACAGAGGTCAGATAGCCATGAGAATATGGAGGCAAAGATTGGAGAGATGCATCTATAAGCCAGAGAATGTTGAGGATTCCTGGGAACAAGTACAAACTAGGAGGGAGGCATGGAACAGATTGTTCTCCAGGGAGTCAGAGGGAGTACATCTCTGACAACATCTTGATCTTAGACTTCTACCCTCCAGAACTTTGAGGGAATACATTTGTCTTGTTTTAAACCATCCAATCTGATTCACTGGTTGTAGCAGTCCCAGGAATGAATACCATCACCAACAAGAGAGCTACAATTCAATTGATATCCCACCGTAACTGTGGAAGCCACATACTGTGTCATCCTTCATGCGCTAAGTGAAAAGAGCTTTTGACTTAAAACTGTGTGCCTGACTTTTTCACTTCAGAATGAAAACAGAATAAATATATTTGTAGATAATAAATGAGGATTTATGATAAAGCACAAGAAGATGCTCACTAATTAAATGTCTAAAATTATGCTTTTGGAAGGAGATAAATAGTAACATAAACATTTTTCAAGATAAAGGATAGAATGGTAACCAAATAAACAGATAAATATGTAAGAAACCTAAATAAACACCATCTAAAACAATGAACATAACACTAATTTGGTACTAAAAAATAGAATACAGTAAAATAAGGACCTATGATATAATTAAGAGATTGGGATCAAAGTTTAATTGTTTAGCATTTTTCAAGACTAAGGAGAAATACTACGTTAAACTTTTGAGGATTACAAAATCATGTTGCATTTTAAAATGTCAATTGTTGAAAGTAACAGGATAGAGTTATCAGGGACAAAGTGATAGAGATAATAGAATATAGACAATAAAATAGGAATAAACTGAACGTAATTAGAGAAAAAGGAGGGTAAATATGAGACTGAAAATAGCATTGACCTCTATCTCAGACTTCCAGCTTCTAGACTGTGAGAAATAATGTCCAGTACATGGCAGCCCAAATCCATTAATATGTAATGGGATAATATTTAGCCATTTAATTTTTGTGTAAAAAAGTATGCAGAAGACCATTCCAGCTGTATCTTTAAAAATTAAGATGATGAATTATTGTAGATCACATTGAATAAATGTAATTCTCAGGTATACCTGAAATTATAGATCCTGATAGACCCTGATACAAAATAATAGATCCTAATATGTAATATTAGGATAAACGAGATGATACAATCACTTCTTTCTAAAGTGATCTTCAAGTATTTTGGAAACAGAATAAAGTTCTTTCTAAAGTGATCTTCAAGTATTTTGGAAACAGAATACAGTTTAAAAATATAACCAGAAGATCTTTAGATATATTGAGGTACTTTCTGAATTGAGGTACATAATAATAAGTTAGGAATATCTGAAGATAAACCTTGTGATTCTTACTGAAATTACTCTAATGTTTATAATTCCTTCTAAAACATCCATACACAAACCTTTGTTTTTTTGTTTGTTTGTTTGTTTTATGGTTTAGATCTGGAATGTCCTTCAAAGTCTCTTGTGTTGAAGACTTGGTCCTCAGTGCAGCAAGGTTCAGAGGTGGAGCTTTTGAGAAATTATTGGATCATGAGGACTTTGACTTCATCAGTGAATTAAACCACTGATAGTTGAATAGACTACTAAGAAGTGGTGGAAACTCTAGGCAGGTGGAGCATAGTTGGAAGCAGTAGGTCACTGGTGTGACCCTGGGTATGATATCTAACCTCAGGTCCTTTCCTTTCTCTATCCTGTGTTCTTGCCTGCATTGAGCTAAGTAACTTTCCTATGCCATGCCCTACTGCCATGATGTTCTGCTTCACCTCAGACCCAGAGCAATGGAGCTGATCAACCACGGACCGAAACCTCTGAAACCCTAAGCCAAAATCAATCTTTCCTACTTTGTTTTTCTCAAATATTGATCACAACAATGAAAAGTTAACCACTTTGCATAGAATTACAGGGATTGCATACCAATTCCAAAAATGATAATTCTAATGGTTTCTTAAGATCTTACTGTGAACTAAGCACCAGCTAGGTTCTTTACATACATTTTTGTGTTTAACCCTACCCCACTATCATAGAGAAGATATCTCTTTTGCAGTTGGAAGAAAAGGAGGATTAAAACAGTTAAAGAATTTGATCTTGAGAAAACAAAGCATCTGATCTTAGACATTCTTTCCTCTATATCTAGCCATATATACACATTTCTCCAAAAATCCCTATTTCTTTTTATCAGAGAATGGGGAGCGCAGTATTGAGAAAGCAAGATATGAGTGCTAAGTGTTCTTGCTGCTGTAACTCAGCATATTTTAATAAATGAAAATACAATCTTCTCCTTGTTTTCTAACATCAGGGTCAATGGTGACAGAAGTGACAAAATGAGTGGCTGTCAACATGCAGAGAGAAGAATTCATCCAAAAGTAATTTTTGGTTGAATCCAGTGACCACATCTTGGGTGTGCTCTGTGCTGGCCATGGAAGCCTGGAAACCAGGCATTCTGCTCCTGCCACTTGATTTGTTTGAACAAATCATGAAACTGGGTTTTGCTCACAGATCAAATCTGTGGTGCCAAAAAAACACCTCTCTGCTTATAAAAAAATATGCTGAAGTCCTAAGCTATAACAAGTGGTGCAAAATCTGGCAAAAAGACGAACGCTCATCACTGAATGCAGTTCCCAACTGGGCTCTGAGTCGGAAGACAGAACGCCAATTGAGCCTCATTAACCTTCCTGACACACTTCCTTCAGCAGAGCATAAATAAGTTTGACTCTGGGCTAAAGTTTCCTGTGCCAGATTCTCAGCTCCAGCTCAGTAGCTGTAGGCACAGTGCTCTTCTCCCCCAATAGCTACAAGCAGGAAAATGGCAGCAGATTTGAAATTTAAATGACCTCAGGCAATGTGTTGACCTAAATTTTCTGTCAGTGATTTAAGAGGCATTCAATAGCTCTAGGCAGGAACAAAAAGAGAGCTGAAAAATTCTCTCCATGAATAATCTCAAGCAACTTCGGGGCCAGATTTTGTCTTCAGGTCCCCGCACATAACTCAGTAATGCTTTCATCTTGGAGAAATCAACAGGACCTGTGAACTGTGAACATAATATTGAACTCAAAATAGTCAGTGATTAGGAAAGGACAGATGATGCCCCAGTCTGGAATCTTTGAAAGGTTTAGTAAACAGAAAGTAATACTTTGGAGATATACGAAAAGATAAGTAAATTTTAATAAACTTGTATAACAACATAATATAAATAACACCATGGACAGGAATCCTACATGAATAAGACCAATACTCAGAGGGACTTCCAGGATCTCACTTGGTAGGAGGATTGATAGTTTATATAAAAGTAAATTTGAGGTCTAAAACTATGGCTTATATAATGTTGAAATGCCACCCCAATTTTTCCTCAACAAAAAGTGTTTCCTAGATATAAATCAGTCTAATAATCCCAACTAATCATCATTTTACACTATTACAATTGACAACACAAAGATAAAACTTCCAAGTTAGCATGAATAAAGCATTTTTAATTCTATCTAACAGAAAAAAGGTGGCACCTATCTTTTCAAAATTGTGTTTTCATATTATTTTACTTTGGTGTCATTTTTTGAAAGGCAGGATATCCTAGAAAAATATTTGATACTCACAAGGAAAGCATGCTTTATTTCCTGCAGCAAAACAGCTGGTTTTCTTTCTTTCTTGAAAACTAAAATGTGTCAATATATTGATAAATAATTAATTATACTTGGCCAATGTTTAGTTTTAGATATTACTTTTGTTGATAGTAAAAGTGAATTTATTTAAGAGTTCTACTGACTGCATCTAACTATAGCCGTTAAAGATTCAGCCAAGAAGCCATAAACTCTACACCTGATGAAATAATTAAGCATCATCTGCATCTACCATGTGGGTGGATTTATGATATGAGTATTGTCCTGGCAAAACACTAAACTAGCAGATACTTCACTTCAAGAGTAAAAAGCATTTATAGTATATTATTCCACTGCAATGCTTCTTTGAGGAAGAATAAAGGGGATCCATTTATAATACTGCTATTAAGCATAACAGAATAGGGAAAGGGCCACCTGCTTATATCAAACTTATGTGGCAAGCATTTACTCACTGTTGCTCTTCAAACCACTGGAGAATCTTAAAAGGAGTCATTTCAATTTAATTCCCAGCATGTCATTTGCTTTTTTATTTAAGTTTTCTTATATTTTTCCATGTGTTAAAAAACCATCAAACAGTCACTTGATAATCTTGGGCATGTGGTAGGAGAAATCAAAGATATATCTGATACCTATTGATATTTCTGTTTAAGCAGTAGAGATTGTGCCCTGCTTTACTTGTCAGAGTAAAGAGGATCTAGGGCTTGGGCATCAAAATGATGTCATGCTACCTATTCCCTATAGAATGAAATCTATTACATGGACAACAAAATATGAGAGAGCTTCATTTGTCAGTTAATGAATGTCCCTTAATTTCTCTGTCTTCTAAGACTATTGATCATCAAACCTCACTTGGTCATATACAGTTTTAAGAAAATGATAAATGTGTTTTTATAGTTATAGTTTCCTGGATCCCATTCTCCTTTATATTTTGAGTACACACATGTGTACTCAAAAATTATCCCAGTTCTCTCCACAAGTATCTGTTAATTGATTTGTCATTTTCTTTCTTCTTACAAACCAAAATTTCCTTGAAGTCAAGGACTGTATCTTCCATATATTAATACTCTCCTTAGATTTGAGGTTAGTATAGAACATATAATGAAATGCTGGATACATTTCTTTAAAAGAAAGGAAGAGAGAGAGGAAGAAAGAGAAGGGGAAAAGAGTAGGAAAAAAAGAAAAAGAAAAACTATGGGAATGACACAGGCCAAAAACCACAAAATCAATTTGCTAATCTCAATTCCCTTTTTACTGGGGGCATAAAAATTTTGCCTAAAATTTTACAATTAGGTGCAGAAGAGAAACTTGGCTTGCAACAGAGAAAAGAATTAGCAAAATATATTTGCCTGAAGCAAAATTTTGCCTTGTGGCTGGCTAATTTTTTTTTTTATAATATGGTTTTTAATTCAGGAGTCAGATGATTAAGCAACAGAATATGATCAGATATATCGGTAAAATGTCAATTTGACATAATAGTTTTTTGAAAATATTAATATTAATTATATTAGGTAGGCAAAAAATGACTTTATTTTAAAATAATTATCTCTACAACAAATGAGCATCTTATTACTCTAATTTTTCTTAAGATAAAAATTAACTTTTCTTTCTATACAACGCTTGTTTTAGATTTTTTTAGTCTGCTATTTAGATTTTTAGTTGCTTAGCTCATCTATGTTTTTACAAGATGCAAATTAATCATGCGTAGATAATTCACGTTGTTATAAACGTGACTTCTGTGAGTTTTTCAGTTAATACTGAAAATGAAGAGATTTACAATGAGAAGTAAAATCAGACTTGTGTAGTAGAACATTTGTGACTAAAGGGCTTATAAGACCTGGAATACAATTTTTTTTTTCTGTTCACAACTAAAGGCATTAGAAAAGTTCACAGATCACCAGTCAGGATTGTCATATTCTGATAAAACTCAATAATCTATTCTCATGTCCTTTCAGGATTAAATGTCCGTTCACATTCTCTCAAAGCCCTCCTGATTACCTCCTAATTATCCCATGAAGATTATTTTCTTCATCTGAAAAATTAGAGAATTAGGTTCAGACACTTCATTGACTAATTAATTGATTGATCACAGTACTGGGGATTGAACCCATGGCCTCGTGCATGCCGAGTAAAATGATCTACTACTGAGCCACATCACCAGCCCATTATGCTCAGAAATTTAAAATACATGCAGAGTCAGCATTTACAACAGGTCTGTCTGGTTATAATGTCCATTCCATTTTTCTGAATCAAGATCCAGTTTTGAAACCTTTTATACCATTCCCATTTTCCAAGAGTTTTTCATCACATTTTAATCTCTGGAACTCTAAAATGGGAATAACACAAAATTCCCAGAGTTGGACTAGCAATTTAATAAAACAGCAATGAAAATGAATTAACTCCAGGAATTGGAAATGAAATAGGTGAGCAATGAGTGCATTTCTTTCCTAAGAGACTAATCGTTTTCTGTTCTTGAGCACTTCAGGTTGGTGGCAAGTGATCAATTGTCAATATAAGGACCATATTCTAAGAAAAGGGAGTTCCTGGGGGAACACTGACATTTAGTGCTTTTCAAAAGAAAATATTTTTGTTTTGAAAATTTAGCTCTGCAAATTAATTTATGAACTGATGAGCCAAACAACAGAAAAGAAAATGATTAATTTGTCTTCTTCTCAAGAATGCCACTGTTTCAGGTTTTACAATATTGATGATACCCTGTCAAATTACATATTTTGTCAAACAGAATGAAATGAATTCCTTAGTGGTCCTGATATTATTTTGCTTTAATCTTCTAATTTAATTCACTTAAAGATCAAGGTATATAAATTATATTTCCAGCAAAATGAACTCACTGGGTAACATATCTCAAGATTTGCAATAACATTTCTCTGTATTTAAATTCACAAAAACTTTAGGGAGTTAAACTAAAGAAAATCAAGATTCAAACAGACTAATAGCCAAAGCAGAAACTCAAAAATTCAGTTTCTGCCTCTTGATTCTTTTAATTAAAGAATCATCAGGGGACAAAAATAGAATCATAGAGGGAAAAATTTCAAACCATTATTAAAAGCTTTAAATCAAAAACTTTAATTCTTGTCTTTGGGCATATTTTTAATCTTTCTTTGCAATGTTGAACAACTGATAACTATTGAGAGGTCCAATAACCCTGTCTATTTCTACAGTGTAGTTCCAGGCTTTAGCTAGGAATAGCAACAAGTCATTTTCTAAACAGCTCCAAAGTTGATGTGAAATTGAATAAAAGCAACACATTTTCCATCTTCCTCACAGAGGTACAGATAGAAATAAGCTATGAGATGAGAACCATATGTGAAGATGTGCAGAACAGGGCGATGATTTTTGGTGGCTTCCTTTGGCATTGTGTGACATAGCCATGGCACCAGCATCACCCCTCAAGCTGGAAATATCTACTTCATCTTTAATTCTTCCTGCTCATTCACTTTTCACATCCAAATCTGGCCGTCTCACATCTTGCCAAACATGGTTCCATAACCTCTCCCCTCCCTACCTTCCCTGTTCCATCCTCATTAGTTTTTCTGGTTCAGTTTTTATCGCTGCGCACTTCTCCTGTTGCAATAAGTTTGACCTCTTAAGATACATCATCTAAAACTCAGATATAATCATACCACTCCATTACTCAGAAACATCTGATAGGTGCCTGTTGGCCCTCAGTTAAAAAACACACTTTAAAGTAGAAGCTACAAAGCCTTTCACAAACTAGACCCAACTTATTGGTGATTACCTGTAATCAATCAAATATAGGAAAAATGGGGATTTCCTTGAAATAGCTTTTCTTAATTTCATCAAAATTACCATGCACACTGAAAGCAATTGTTTCTGGAGTCAACTATATAAGTGTGTGTGTGTGAGGGGGAGTGTTGCCATTCACACATTTGTCTTGCCATCCATCCTTATGATAATTATTTAGTCCCAACACTCCCTACAACCCAGTCTAAACTTATTGCCCCAGCATATTACTCACTGAAACAATAAAAATCCTGGGTCTCTATGCCTTTGAACTTGCTATTCTTTTGTCTGGAATTCTCTTTGACCATTTTCAGTCTTCCATCTTTCAAGATACAATTAAAATATTGATGAAATTTTCCCTCAAAATCTAGTCAGAATTTATTTCCATCCTCACTTGTTCCCCTGTATTTTGATCATTCATCTAAGATAGCATTTTTTTAAATTCATTTAATTTTGATTCATTGTACACAAATGGAGTACAGCTATTGTTTCTCTGGTTGCACACAAAGTAGAGTCACACCATCTGTGCATTCATACATGTACACAGGGCAATGATTCTGTCACACATTCTGTTATTATTCTTACCCCCCCCCCGACCCCACCCCTCCCTTCCCTCTATGCTATCTATCCTTCCTCCATTCTTGCCTCCCTTCCACCCTGCATTATGCATCATCATTCACTTATCAGAGAGATCATTCGGCCTTTGGATTTTTGGGATTGGCTAATCTCACTTAGCCTGACAGTCTCCAAGATAGCATTCTTTACAACCTGATTAACATAACAATATTTTACAAATTTCACAAAAGGAATGTGAGCTGGGAAACAGTCTTCCAGAGCAAAGTTTACCCCAAGGTCCAGTACAATAACTGGTACATAGTATGTATTCCACATAGGCTTCATGTCTAGAACCCTAAAGCAAAATAACTTTGAGTCTTGTGTCCATTTTTGTTAGATCATGTAGATCACTTTTCTGCGTGTTCATTAAAGGACAAAAGGAATATATATGAAATTGCTTCAAGAGTTACTTTTTATTTCTATTTTCTCATTGAGATAAGGATTCTAAGGATACTTTTAAAACATAGGAGACCTTCTCTTATGATGCATAATGCATACGTTTTTATGCTTTTATCCACACAAAGGAACACTTCAGCAGATCAAAGAGTATTAAATGGTCAACTTCAATTTTTAAATATACAGGAAAAAAATGCGGTTTCATTGAAATAACTTGCTAATTTCATGTAAATAACCAAACAAATGGAAATCAATTGTTTTTGGATCAACTATGAATAGGGAAAATAATTGTGCTGGCATTCACTCATTCATCTCATCATCCATCCTTGTGGTATTTATTTAGTGCCAATTATGTTCCGGATACTGACCTGACTATGGAAAAACAAAGTTGAATACATGGTTCCATAGATCTAGGTTTTCTTTTTTCTTTTCTATTTTTTTTACACGTGAAAGCACTCAGTTTGCTAAATCAACCAAGCACTTTTTGGAAAATCCATTCTAACAACAATAACAAAATCTCTGCTAGCAGAATGAAATGGGCACATCTGAATCCTAAGGTGATGGATGTTCCAATTAAAAAGGTTTGCTTTCTTGAATCCAAATCAATATAGAGGACTGTATCACCAGCTCTCCACAAAAAGTGAGTAAATAACACTGGCAACAGGAAGGAGAGATACTTTCATAATGAAATAAATACTTTGCAATCAGAGAAGTCATGAAGCATTTCAAGAGCTGGCGTAGCTCTCTTTTCAACCACTGTTGGCCATGACAGGAATCACTAAGCAGGGCCTCAGGCAGAAAGGTGTTCAATTAAGCATCTTAAGATGGATCATTTTTCATTTTTCATTCTGAACCCACATTAACATTTTTTTCAATAATAAAAGTTTAGAGTTGTTCCAAATATACTCCAGAGACTGTGTGATGAAAGTTATCATTATTTGAACTGAGTTATCAAGGATAGGAAGATGAGTGTGGGAGGGAATGATAAACATTCACTTTAAGATTGTCATAATTAGGTTGAAAAACACCTGTAACTATGACTCAAATTGTCTACTACTTTTTGTAATCTGCCATGACAACCTTTAAAACTGTGATGTCATTTCTTTTTCATTGCCCAGAAGTAATCTAAACTCACTTTATGGCTCATTATTTTCTTCTTAATCTTTTCACATTCAAGTTATTTTCTTATCCTTCTCCTGAAACTGCAAAATGATGATTCTCAATTCTAACCTTCCTCTTCAAACTTCCTATGTCATTTGTCACTGCTGTCTTCTTGATTTCAGAAATCTTCTCCATTAATCATTTTTTTCAATACTGCCCTTCTTGGGCCTTCTGGGAAAACTACTTTTTTCTGCAATTGTTTTCAGAGACTCTATTCTTAGTTATTTGGAGCAATGTATCTCAAAAGTTAATGTGAATATGAATCATCTTGGGACCTTATTAAAGTGCATATTCTGATTCAGTGGGTCTGGAGTGAGGTCTAGGATGCTACATTCTAACAAGTTCTTTGGTTATGATGATGAAAATGATGCTGATCCACAGATCACACATTGAATAGCAAGACTCTAATCATGCATTCTTCAATACAGTAGCTACTAGAGGTGATTGAGCACTAGAAATGTGGCTAGTCCTAATTGCTTTATGCTGTTTATACAAAATACCCACCAGAGTTCAAAGTTGTAGCTTCAAAAAATGAATGTAAGATATCTCACAAATGTTTTAATATTAATTTTATGTTTAAATAGTATTTCAGACATGTGGGATTAAATAAAATACAAAAACTGCATGCTTATTTTTACCTTTTTTGGTACATATATTATAAATTTTTAAGTTACATTTGTGGATTGCATTGTATTTCCAATGGTCAGCACTGCTTTACTCAGATGTTCCAAAAACTAATGAGGCATAGGATTCAGGATCTCATACTTAATTGGTGACTTCCAAGGCACGTGATGTAACCTAGTGAGTTTGCATTTGTAATTTTATACTGTTTTCCTAAAGAAGGCAAGCCAAACCAAATAGGCTTTAAGCCTCACAAAATCTTCATCTTCCGGGCTGACGACACATGAGGAAATCCACTAACAGAACGTCAAGTGTTCATACTGTGCAAACAGACAGCTATGCTCAGATCCCAGGCTTTTCCTACTCTTTATTCTCATATTTCTAAGTCTGTTTTAGTCATCACATCATTATAAACCCTTATTTTGCCAGAAAAAAACTTATTTGTAGCAGATTATTAATCTCCATGGGATTGGCTCATACAGTTCTCCCAGCCAGAGATGGCTCAGTCTCCCAGGCCTATAGAAATCCTACTTATTTTCTAAAGTTTACATCTGGACTCCTCTCTAAAATGCATCTGACTATTCCAGATGACAATGATTACTCCCTCAAGGACATCTGAGTAAATCATTGTCCCTCAGTGTAGTTTTAGGTAATATTGTCATTTCTATGCTGATTCCCCACTTCCAAGTCCCCAATTCCAGTCTTTTCTAGGATCCCTCAGAAAAGTTATTCAACAAACATCCTTATAAATGAAGCACTCTTGTCTCATGTTTTTTACTGAGGCATTTGATTATAAAAGCAAACTGAACAGGCTGCATAATCAACAGAGAGAATTCCCTGATGATCCTATTCAAAAACCCTATTGCCCACTGTTGTTTAATGCATTTGTCCAAGTATGCATGGAAGACGGTAGAGGACACCTGCTTCTGTGTTGAACTCCTAGTCCCCTACGGTTAGAGTGTCTGTGCTGCCCAGTTACAGCTGAACCATGATCTGCCCTTCTGTGCCAACAGCAACTCTGCCAGCACTGGCTCTGTCTTCCCAGTTCTCTGGTTATGATCTCTCCCTTCCCTATGTTTTGGAAAGCCATGCACACCTTGCAGTAGATATTGTTCATATAGCCGGCTCACCACCAATAGCACACAGTAACAATAAAAACAGATTTTCCCCACTGGAACATGAGCTCTGTGACTGTCTCCTGATATTCTTAGCATCAGGTTGAATGAATGAATGAACATTGAAAGAATTTTAACACTTTAGCTGGTGGCCTCTAACTCTCCTTCTTCTCTTCACTTGTTTTATATCATTAGTAAATCACTTTTTGTGTCTTCAAGTCAAGAGCTCAATTACCTATTTATCCTGTCATTCTCCACTATTACCAATTTTCCAAACTCTAATTTTTGCAGCAATTTTTCTGCATATTTTTTCTCCCTTCATTGACAGTAGCTTAAGAAAGCTAGGGTCATAATTTGCATATGTTGGAATCTGAAATAGTATATTTCAGTTAAGAACATTAGTATCTGATGAACTGATTCAAATACTGATCTATTCTGCCATCTAATAGTTCACCTAGGATGAATACTTAATCACTTTTGAAGCTTCAATTTTTCCATCTGTAGACTAGGTGGAAAAATAAAACTACTTCATAGTTGTTATTTTTTGTGAGGATGAACTAAAATAGTGCATAGAAAGTTCCCAGTAGAATGCCTGATATATAATAAGCATTTGATAAAAGTTTTATTTATATATAGTAATAATAAAAGCCCCCCAGCAGAAACCTTGAATATGATGTTCAAGAAGTAATTGGTTGATCAAAATATAATTTTCCATTTTGAATATATTGATATACTGTTTCCATCATCAATTCATTAAGTTGCTATGATATCTCAATTTTAGGCTATGTATTTATGGCATTATTGTGGTTTGGATCCTGAACGTTCCCCAAAAGCTTAGGTTTTTGAAAGCATGATACCTAATGCAACAAGATTTAGACGTTTCAAGGCAATGATTGAATCATGAGGGTTCTGGCCTCATGGGGGCATTAATCCATTTGATGGATTATTCCATTAGTAGCTGGATGGACCACTGGTAGGTGGGACTGAACTAGAGGAAGTAAGTCACTGGGGGCCTGCCCCAGAAAGGTTTATCTTCTTCCCAGTCTTTTCCCCCTCTCTCTGATTCTCAGCTGACATGAGTCGAGCAGCTTTCCTCTGCCACACCTTCTACCATTATGTTCTGCCTTACCTCAGGCCCAAACAAATGGGGTCAGTTGACCATGCATGAAATCTTCTGCAACTGTGAGTCAAAATAAATCTGTTCTCCTCTAAGTTGTTCTAGTTAGGTTTTCTGGTCACAGTAGTGAAAAGTTAATTCTGGCATGACACACACAAACTGTATATCTTATCTACTCAATCGACATCTTTGTTGTTCATCACAGGAGTGGTCACCTCAAGAATGTACAATTCTATTATATTTTTTCAGAACTGGTTCTCTGAGCTAATCTTAATGTTCCTTAATATTTTTTCCTAAGAAAATAATATAAAAATAATAAGGCAAGAATATAATTTTGTAAATGGATACCACACCCAGGCAATCTGGTCTTTAGGAATGTACCCTTGAAGAGTAAGGTATACCAGAAAGGACAAGCTCCTGCTAACTAGATCAAATCATTAGTAGAGCAAGAAATACTGTTCATTTCAGCCTTCAGTGCCCTAGAATAAGAAGCCATCAACATGATTTAAACTTTTTTTTCCGAGTAAATAAGACTTCAAAAGAGCCTGAGTACATTTACATATGTAAAAGACCGGGAGTTACCAAAGAAAAGAGGCACTGCAGATATTCTGTCATGCTATCACTGCTCTATAACCTAAGATGAAAGACCATGATAGAGATAAAAGACACACACAACACACCACACACACACACACACACACACACACACCCCTAAACAAGTAGAGAATTAATGGGAAGAGCCTTTGCAGGGAATGGCACATTAGAATTTTACTATTAAAGTTGAACTTGAAGGTAAGAGAGAGCCCACATGAAGCAAGCACAAAGCACATAAAAGAGAATCATATTAAGATTTAAATTGAGAAATTCTAAAGCTTCTCATGCTTGGGCATTGAGGAAGCTACTTGTGCTAACAGTTGATCTCTGATAGATTTGAATACTTAACATGTAGAATAAATAAGATGAATGGTGCCTGGGGACAGGCATTAATCGTTCTGAATGACTTTTGTCCCATTTGTCTACATGTTCAAGATGTTTCCAACTGAGGGACTTCAAACCTTGCTTCTAGGAGAGATAGCACCTGGCAGATCTGGCAGCTGATGGAAGAGGAAGTATGTATTTCCGGTTGTGCTTTGAAAGACATTATTCTCACCTCTTTTGTAATCATGCCACCACACACTGGATTTAAATCAAGAAAAGACAGAAAGTGTTCTTCCTCTCACTTAGAGAACATGGATGGTAAAGAGTCAATCATAAACATCAGGGTGCAGAATGATGTGGATAGATGGGGATTATCAAGACAAGGGAGAATTCCCCATATTATCTCATCAAACATCTAATCACTTGATTCTCTATTTTAACTCATGATAATTTTAGAAGTTGAGGGAACAGAGTGAAATAGTGGGGGAAGATGTGGCAAAAGACATCAGTTGGATATAGTAGATAATGCAAAGATCATCAACAAACATCCTGACTCCCTGATCACTAGCCATGTGATTTAATCATATCACTAGTTTTAAGTCACATGGAGTCCCCAAAGATACCATTACATTTCTGAGACATTAAAGACCCATAATAATTGACAATTTTTTTTTCTGCAAAAAAAGAGGTTTACCTTGGGTTCACAGGGTTATAGGAAAAAGAAAATTGAATACTCTGTCTCATTTTTAGTTTTAGAGATCAAGCTGTCACTAGTTTCCTTTAAATTCTATCACGTCATTGAGACCTAATATTCATAAAATGAACCAAATATTAGTGGAAGTATTTCTATTTTGTTTGATATTTTACATGCAAAAAAAATGTTGAATTTTCTTTTTTTTTCTTCTATTTTTTTTTAAATTAATGTACATATAACCCTAAGCCCAGGAGATCCTACTAGAGATTCTAACTATAATACAGATTATTGGTTTTGATTTTTTAAAACCTTTGTAAGATTACTGTTGTTCTCTTCTGGTATTATTTTTATTGGTACATTATTATAATTATACCTGATATGAGATTCATCATACCATATTCATACATGGACAGAACATAATTTGATCAACCTCATTCCCCAGTGACTTCAACTTCCCTCCTCTCCTCCCTCCCCAGACGCATTTGCTCTACTTATGGATTCCCTTTCTATTATTGATATTGTTGTTTTAATAAGTACAATTACATATGCATGTGCATATGGGATTTATTATGGTATATTTGTACATACACATAGCATAATTTGTAAGATTTCTTTCCACAATATTCTTTTTCATTTTTTTCCTGTTTTGGTTTTTTCCTATCCTTTTTGGGGATTTTATATCCATCAGTCCAGAGACCAGTGGGGCAGAAGTTGTTTCCCAGGAAGCCTGAAAAGTACCATCTTCTTTCCATTATTACCTGTGTCCCTTTAGCTCTTTATGTTATAGCAGATCACAAGGACTTCTGTGCAATTTTCCATTTGTCTCATCTGGAGTAAGGAAAAGTGTAGGTCAGCATGGTGCTATCTCAGAACCAGGCTTTGCTGCAATTCTGTGAAGAAGTCCCTCAGCTGAGAAATCTGATCTGTTTTTAACTACAGATTGCTGTTCTCCCTTCACACCTTAGAAAAGAAAAAAATTAAAAATTCCTTCAGCAGAGAGAGATTGTGAACATACTAATCTTCAGAAAATCAGTGCTGATGGAATTGAATGAGACCCTTAGGTTTAGCAGTTTCCAAGTTATTTTTTTAGGTAATTAATGTTTTTGTTGGTGGTGATAAGAATATTATAAATGGATGTGGCAGACTTAATTATTTTGTACTGGATACAGAGATAAGTGCTTTATATGTTTTGTTTCATTTAATTTTCAGATTTTTTTTTTTTTTTTTTTCTGGGGATTGAACCCAGGGCCTTGTGCATGTGAGGCAAGCACTCTACCAACTGAGCTATATCCCCAGCCCAATTTTCAGTTTTTATAACAACTTGACATATGTACTTAAGTATTATAATTCACATTTCACAGTTGAAAAATAGGCCTAAGCTCATACAGGTCATAAGTTGTGGGAGAACCAGAATCTGAAATGATCAGAATCATCTTAGAGCCCGTTTTCTTAACTATTTTCCAATACTGCCTCCTGAACAAACCCTCAAGTAGAATCACTTTATATAAAAATGTGTTTAGAACATGACTACCTTCTCAAGAAGAAGCACTGTTAGGATATTTGAGCTCTGTTCAGTTTGCTTCCACCTTGCCTCATTGCAATTCTGTCCCTTATGTCCTTTCCAACAAACATTTTAGATTTTACAAAACATAGTTTGAAAAACCACTGATATAATCTGAACTTCATTTTTTACTAACATTTGAATTATCATGTATATCCAAGGTCATCAATTTCTAGTCCTTAGGTAAAATATGACCTGCTTCCTACTTTTCTAAAAAATTTTTTATTGGAACACAGCCATGCCTATTCCTGTAACACACTGTCTAAGGATAGTTCTTCCCAACAGAGAGTGCCCCGTGGGTATGACTCTATTGTCTTCACAGCATACAGCATGTGCCATTCAGTCCTGCATGTAAAACTGTTGCCAATCTCATAAATACCTTTCAGGTTAAATACACTTAGATAGTAAGTTAAACATAAGTTGTTAAACATTTTGAATGATATACTTTTATTATCCATAGGTGATATAAATGCACGTTTCAAATAGCAATATTTTCCATAAAAATAGTTCACATATTACATTTAATTGATAGGATCTTGAGTCCTTAAAACATCTTTAAATAAATTTCTCATCTTCCCCCTTTGAGTCATTTTAATAAACTTTGAAGAAAAGTTTAAAAAATAATACTGTTTCCATATATCCCATTCCTAGTTTCTCCTATTATTATCATCTTACATGGTTTTAATACATTGATTATAGTTCATGTATCAATATTGACACATTATTATTAACTCACGTCTGTGCTTTTTTAGATCTCCTTAGTTTTTTCTTACTGTCATTATCTGTTCCAGAATCTCCTCTGGGCTGGCACCATATATTTGGTGATCATGTCTTCTTAGGTGTCTCTTCACTTATGACAGTTTCTCTGAATTTTCTTATTTCTGATGACTTTGAGAATTCTGAAGAATGCCAGTCACCTATTTTTTACGATAGCCCTCTACTGGAATTTGTTTGGGGTTTTCTCACAATTTAGCTGTGATGATGGATTTGGGGAAGAAAAATCACAAAGGTATTCTTTTTTTTAATTGTTTATTTTTAGTTATCCATGACAGTAGAATCTATTTTGTATAATTATACAAACACAGAATATATCTTATTCTAATTAGGACCCCATTCTTGTGGACATACATGACAGTGGGATTCACTGTGATGTTTTCATATATGTACATATGAAAATTATATTAGAATCATTTCACTATCTTTCCTATTCCTATCCCCCCATCTTCCCTCATTTTCCCTTTGTCTAATCCACTGAACTTCTATTCTTCCCCTACATCCCCTTATTGTGGTTTAGCTTCCACCTATCAGAGAAAAATTTAACATTTATTTTTCTGGGATTGGCTTATTTCACTTAGCATGGTAGTCTCCATCCATTTACTTGCAAATGTCATAAAGTCATTCTTTTTTATGGCTGAGTAATACTCCGTTGTATATATATATATATATATATATATATATATATACCATAATTTCTTTACCCATTCATCTGTTGAAGGATATTTCAGTTGGCTTTATAGTTAGTTATTGTGAATTATGCTGCTATAAACATTGATTTGGCTGCATCATTGTAATATGCTGATTTAAAATCTTTGGATATATACTGAGAAGTGGGATAACTGGGTCAAATGATTATTCTGTTCCTTATGTTTTGAGGAATCTCCTTACTGTTTTCCAGAGTGGTTGCACCAATTTGTAGTCCCACCAGCAGTGAATGAGTGTACCATTTTCCCCACATCCTCACCAACATTTATTGTTACTTGTATTCTTGAAAATTGGCATTCTGACTGGAGTGAGATGAAATTTCAGTGTAGTTTTAATTTGCATTTCTCTAATTGCTATAGATGTATATTTTTTATATATTTGTTGACCATTTGCATTATTTATATTGATTATATATATCAGTATGGACTCATGTATATTTGTGATTTCGGATTAAAATCCAACATTTTTACTTTGTCATTCAAATTGTTCTGATTTTGCCATTGAGAGCTCTTTCATTTGGTTTTGTATCCTTTTAATATGCCCCGAACTTTGTGTGTGTTTCTGTGTGTGTACACATATTTAGCATTTCCTTACTTTTTAATGCTGCAAGATGCTACAGGTTTGTTTTGTGTATCTCCTGTCCCTACTTGACAATCAGTCATTTCTCCATGGCATACTGTTTCTTTTGGTTGGAGAATAGTATTAGAAAACAATATTTTAATATTAGGGTGCTTATTGTTCCTGTGGTGCTTTTACTTGTAGGCCTTCTCTGCTGACAGAGCTAGAAAATATTTATCCCATATCAAACTTTGTATATACATACATCTATAAATATTTGATATTAATCATCTGTATTAAAATAAAACTACTTATGAGTTCATACTTGATGCTTTCAACTCATTTACTACCACTTAGACTAGTCTAGTTCCCTCCTCTTTCTTATCTGAGCACCCCCATGCTTAGTAGAAATCTGGTTCCTACCACCTGCCATCCATTTACTTCAACTTTTACATACATATCTAATGGTATCAGCATTGTTAACTCATAGCCTATGTCTATTTTTTCCATGCCATCTATTGACTGAAAAAAACAAGATTTATCTTTTTACCCTTTACTCCAGTGATATGGTATGAGTAACTGACATGAAGTTTAAGTTTGATTCTTGTTTATCAAGGCCATTGGCTTGCACTTCCACCATCTAATCTACCCATTCTTTATAACTGTAACATTTACTCTGCCCTTTCCTTATCTTTGCATGTTTTTACCCATGTAGTTACTGTAAAAGGCAAAAGAGAACTTTCTTTTAAGTTATGAAAAAAATCAGAGAATTAGGATGATGTTTTCAAAATAATGATAGGTTGTTTCTTAGTTCCATAAAATTTTTGAAAAATAGGTCAAAGGGTGAGAGCATCCTTACACTGCCTATATATCTCATCATTTCAGGCAAGCCAGTTCTTTTTTTCTTTTTATATTTCTAATGATTATGCTGAAGTGGTTGGAGAGAAAAGAGTAAGCACTTCATTTATTACTATCTTTCTTAATGTTTTTCTTTTTTTATCAAAGGAAAGGTAGAAGTGTTGAGATACTATATCAAACAGATCTTGTCTAAATATAATACACAGAGCTTTAAGGAATTTAATAAACCCATGAGTCGCGGGTATCCTTCCTATATTTTTTTCCTGCACAATATGTTTAAAACAAAAATGAATTAAAATCATAGTGGTTTATCATCAACATAAAACCATGAGGTTATTGAGGAGTATGGGAAAGAATGGTTTAAAATAAAACATCATCTTTGCTTTGAAGGATCAGCCATACTGCATTGTTTGCAGTATTTAGAAACCACATTCTTACAATGAATATTTTTAAAATAGTAACCCTCAAACATTCTCACCTTTACAGAAGAAAAAGATTGGGCAAATGTTTGGAGCCAAGTTGAATAGCGTTTTCCCTTTCTCTTTCTCCATATCTATGGAATACTACCCATTCTTTAGGATTCAATTCAGTTTACTCTGCTCCAGAAAGTCTTTATAATTATCTTGAACCATTGGACCTCTCTCTCCTGGAAATCTCAAAGCTTCTACTTGTCTGCTGTATTAAACACCTGTGCATTTGCATAGCTCTGCTTCATGTTAGAAAACTGAAGTTTTGCCACCGAATTTAAGTCCATAAGGGATGGAATGGTGTTATACTTGCTTCACGTCTCCCTAACACTCATCATCTTACCAACCCACAGAAAACATAAATATCAATATCTGCAGAAGTTGGGTTTGATGGAGCGGGATTTGGATGGCACAATGCATTAAGAATTCAGGAACTTCGAAGACTTTGTGGCAAGACAGAGAGTTCTTCCTGGGAAAACAATAGCTGATAAAAAAGAAACATAATGTATTTGCTAATGCTGCCACTAGCCAAAGGCAAGCGCTCCAAATACCCCTCTGATAGTTCTTGGATACCACACCACTCTCACACTTTCATTTCAATCATTTTAATGTTCTTCCTTCTGACAATCTATTCTTCTACGGCACTTTGGTGACTTGGGAGTAGGAGAGATGGAACTTACATATTTGTCAAAAGTAAGATGGATTTGGACAAAAAATAAGGATTTATAACTTGACATGTTGAAAAAAAAATAAATGTTTCTAGGGATAGAGAAAACTGGGAATTTCTCTGCTCTTATTTAAGGAGACCCTATCTTTTGAACACCATAAAATAAAAGAACTAAAAGACAAAACTGTCAGGAATTTCAAGAACCATTCTTAGCCAAAAATTGATGGAGAAAAGTGGGAGCTGATTCTTGGATAAGATTAACTTTCCTCTCTGTCCTTTAATTGGATTTCATTTGTCTTCACTGGTTATGCTTACAAAGAATAAGTTAGATAAAACTTTTTTCCACATGCTCTTTTCTGTACTTTTAAGGCTTGACTCAGATCAGGTTTGGGTCTAAGATAAAGTCCTTAGCAAGGTCATGATGTGTTCATTGAGCTACTTTTTATGTCACCAGGCCCCAGGATCTAGAGGAGTCATGGTCATTTAGTGCCTGTCCTGCATCCATTCTTTCTTCCTCAGAGACCTGTGACTGCCCTTGGGGCAATTATCTCATTCCTATTGTGATAGGAATACCTCTTGAGGGAAAGGGGTATACACTAACCCATGTGATTGGCTTCTGCTTTGAATGGCAGAGGGGCCAGATCCTCCTCTGCCAACAGAGATAGAGACAGACATAGGATTTGAGCACATGACCTAGATGTGGCCCAAAGAGATAATGTGCCTTCTAGACAAAATCTTGATCCAGTAAGGAAAATTAAAAGCCATATTAAGGATAGAGTTCATTACACTGCATATCAGTTGTGTAGTTTTTGTTAATAGACAAGTCCCTATTTCCTGTTTCCAATGACCTCTTATTTCTTTTGGTTCTGATTCATCCTCAAGCCTAGTCTCCTAACCTGCCGCTGATTCTGTCAATGCACTTACAATTCCTTCTTTTTCGCTTATTAGCTAAAGTAAATTTCAGTATCTGTGATCAAGAACACATTTAGGACCGTTTCTGTTACTTCCTTCCTGACAAATACTTTGCTTGCTTTTCACCAAAGCCGAGTACCCTTGGAGTCTTCAGGATATGAGAGGTAACATATAATTCTCTGCAAAAAGGGCCAGTCTTTTTTGCTAAATCTCACCAGGGAGTCTCTACTTCACTGCCTGCTGGAAACCTGTTTAAAAATGGGTTCCAATATTACTTGAATCTCATCCCTGAAATTTTCTTCACAAACCACATCTCAATGAATCAAAAATGTTCCACTCCATTAACTGCTTACAGGTATGCTGAGTGTTTGAGGAATGGGCCATAATTCTCAAGGTGAAAGAAAGGCACATTAAATGTCTCTTTGATCACAAAATAAAGAATCCTGATGAAGGCACTTTATTAGGAGGCTTTCTGCATGACTCCTTGATCCTAGGGCACAAGTACAACTTGAGAATTTTAATTATTTAGACAGGTGCTCAGAGCTTGAAATTCTGATTTTAAAATTTCACAGTGTACATTTCATTTAGCATTGCCCCACATAAAATGAAAAACATTATTGGAATTATTCCATGAACCACAAATTTCTGTATCTCTGTTTATAATATTTCACCTGAAAACAAAATGGTTTTTATCATGAAATTAATTTTTATGTTATTATGGCTGAGGCAATTTGGTTAGTGGTAAAAAGTATAGACTGCAACCAGGTCAATAGAGGGAATATTCAAACAACAGCAATAGAAGACAGGTATAATTTGGACATGGATACAAAACAATGGGCAAAAGGAGTAAATTGGGCTTCCCAAATACAGGAAATGAAATCAATAAAGTTTAAAGAGAAAAAGTAACAGCAGGAATCACCAAGTATTTAATAGATGCCCAGCTCTGTTCTAAATGATTTGATGTATTAGCCCACTTTTTTATTATCACAATTCTATGTGATAGGAATTATTATTAACCCTATTTTACAGAAAAGGAAACTGCAACAGGGAGAGCTCAGGTAACCTGTTCACAGTTTGAATTCAGAAAAGGCAGCCAGGCATTGCAGTTCTGTAATCTTGAGCCTGCCCTGTCCTATGCTAGTTGGCTTGTTGGCATTAGAGTAGGACATGTGATGGCAAATGATGTAAAGAGTCGGGTTGGAAAGGTCTGTTGGCCCAAGAGTGGAAGACTCGAAGGTTCTGAATAAGGAGCATGGATAATAACTCTGAAGCCGTGTGAGGGCCATTAAGTGTTTAGAGCAGGGGATGACTTCAGAGTTAAGCTTTAGGAATAATCTGGTAGAGTAATGAGGAGGAATTCAAGAGACACAAGGCATACACATAAAAGTGGAGAAGCTTTATCTTGACTAAAACAAGAGCTGAGAGTTAGAGTTACGTAACTACTCTGAAGTGGGAATCAGTTCAGAGCAATAGATACTTGCTGGTCCTTCCCCATTCTAGGTGTTGGAGATGCAAAGATGGGTTTTGCCTTCCAGTTTTGTTTAAGCCCTGTACATGTATTATAGCCTGCAATGTGAAGTCTGGTGAAAGAAGGAGTGGAAACACACATACTGGGGACAACTTCAGAAGGCATGACCAAGTATGATTACAAGACAGAGGTGCTGCGAAAGCGTTTTCAGATAATGTTAAATGCTGATACCCCTTAGTCCATTGTCTACTGCACCAATTGGATTAAGAGCATCATAACACCATACGATGGTATTTCTGATGGGGAAAGAATATTTAATTAATAGTTATTAGAATCCTGGATTTCAGAATAAAACCTGTGGCTGAAGAAATTCTCAAGTTTACTGCAGTGATGAACACTTGAATTTGAAGTGGACATGGTACTATTCTCATTTTGTACATCTCAGTGCCTGGATTTCACCAACATTCTGTAATATTCAAGACTCTATTCCCTAATAATTGAATATATTTATACCCGAATTTTAAAAGTTAATACTGCCAATCCTCCAAATTCCACAGCACTTGAAAATTTAAACAGAATTACAAACAGCATCAAGCAGCATTTATCTGTTCCTACTCCATATTTGTCCATTGCCTCTCATATTTCATGGTAGAATTTTTAAAAAATTTTCCCTCTTATCATGATAGGAATTTGATTTTCAAAACCCCACCATATCTCCTCACTTATTGTCTAGTGGTTCGGTTACGCTGCTTCCAATGAATGGTCTAGAATAACAAAAGTAAACTATCCTGTAATGCTATTGTATAGTTGAAAGTACTCAATTTGCTATTTAATTGTTTTACTTCATAATAAGCGCATAAGGTAGAATGAAAACAAGTAATACTTAAGATTTCCTCCTTTTAAAAACCGGAGTCATGGAGAGTTTAAAAGTATATTATTTAAAGCAAATAGCACATGACATTATATATTTTTCATATATAGAGAGTCACGAAGAACCATGCTCTGTTGTGGCCTGCTGTGCTTATTTTAAATAAAGATTACAAAGGTGCTGCGTAATTTCCTAATCTTTCTATATACTAATATAGCATTGCAAATATTACCTCAATATTGTAAATGTGAAAAAAAATTAGCCTGAAAAAGGCCTGCATGCAATGTTTAACAAGTATTGATTATATGCTGTATTGATTATATTCTCCTATCTTTTCCTGGTTATATATATCTGCTACACAGTGCTCTGTATAACCAGTATACATCCAGTATCTCTCTTCCCAGGCTCCCCATACTCCATAGAAGATTTCTATGAAAGAGTAATCAGTTGAATTCGAAAGTTGAGATTGAACAAAGCAAAGTTCTCTTAGGCTCACTGCCTAATTCTAATTAAACCCTCCTTGATTTAGTTTAGATACTGGGCATATGGCCCAGGACTTAATTTCATGGTTACAATAAATCACGCACACCATCAGCAGTTGTCTCTTCAATCAAGATTTACACACTGTGTAGAGTTGAACAAGTTATCCAAGATGGGAGGAAAAATACAGAGAAACTAAGTGTGCTGAAACAATTTCTTCACTGAAGATTTAAAACCTTATTCAAATCCCTTGATTATTTTGTTTTTAACAAGTACACTTGCACTTAGTAGAAAATTACTCATATATACTGTTGGTTTCCTCATGCATAAAAGGTATAAAGAAATTTAGAACAGTAAATAGAATGAGAATTCAAAATAATGAAAGTATAAAATTATCAAATATTTTGAGATTTTCCAAATGTGAATCAAAGGATAAAGAGGTGATTTATTAAATTCTAAATATGTGAAAAGTATGCAAAGCGTGTCCAATGACTGCCTTTTTAGCAGTTAAAATTAGAACAGGATTAAAATAGAGATATGACATGAGGAAAACTTTTGTTTTTAAAAATTAGTAAATCCTATTAATAGCCAGCTTCCTGAGGTGAGTTATGTTTTAGTTTAGTTTTGTTTTGCTCTTTTGCCCTTAAATCCTAAAATTCATGTGGAACCATAAAAGACCACAAACAGCCAAAACAATCAAGTAGGAACAAAGTTGTAGGCCTCACACTATCTGCCTTCAAAATATACTACAAAGCTATAGTAATAAAAAAAACAAAAAACAAAAAAACAAAAAAAACCAGAACTGGAATGAAAATAGGTACATGGAATAATGGAACATAAGAGAGAGACAAACCCATGAACAAACCCATGCAGTTACAACTGATCCTTGACAAAAATACCCAGGAAACAGTGAGGAAAGAACAATCTCTTCAATAAGTGGTCCTGAGAAAAATGGATACATATATACAAGTAAAACGAAATTGGACACTTGTCTTACACTATATGTCATTATCAACACAAAATGGATAAAAAACTTAAACAATGAGACCTGAAACTGTAAAACTACTGGAAGAAATCAAAGGGAAAAAGCTTCATGACATTGGTTTGGGCAATGCTTTTTACATATGTCCTTAAAAGGACAATCAACAAGAGCAATAGTAGAAAATTGGAATTTACAACAAATTAAAACAGAGCAAAGGAAACAACAGAGTGAAGAGACAATCTACAATATGGGAAAAGCATTTTCAAACCATGCATCCAATAAGATGTTATTACCCAAAATATATAGGGAACTCAAACAACTCAATACTCAGAAAACAAATAGTCTGATTTAAAAATGGGTGAAGAAAAAAAAATGGGCAAATGACATTTCTCAAAAGAAGACACATAAAAGACCAATGGTTATATGAAAAAAAGCTCAACATTACTAACCAACATGGAAGTGCAAATTAAAATCACAATGAGAAAACCACCTCATACATGTTAGAATGGCTACTAACCAAAAGACAAAAGGTAATGTTCGGCAGAGTATGGGAAAAGGGTACTTGTGACTGTTGGTAGGAATATAAACTGACACAGACATAATGGAAAGCAGCACAGATGTTCCTTCAAAAATGAGAAACAGAACTTTCATTTGATTTGGTAATCCCATCTCTGAGCATATATGTACAAAGGTAATGAAATATGTACGTTGAAGTAACATAGGCACTCCATAATCTCTGTAGCACCATTTGTAATAGTCAAGATACAGAAGCAAACTGGATTTTCATCAGTGAATGATGAATGGATAAAGAAAATGTGGTGCATATGAACAGTCACCCCTCAGTATCTGGAAATCTTTTGTTCTAGAACCCTCTGAGGATACCAAATTCGGCTGATGCTCAAGTCCCTTGTAAAAAATGGTATAGTATTTGCACATAACATACACATATCATCCCATCTTCTTTAAATCATCCTCTACTTGTGATGTCTAATATGATGTAAATGCTATGTCAGTAGTTGTTAATATTACACTGTTAATATTGTACTGGTTAGAGAATAGCAACAAGGAAAAAATTCTGTACATGTTCAGTACAGAAGCATTTTTTCTCAAATATTTTTGATCCACTATTGGTTAAATCTGTCCATGTGGAATCTAGATATGGAGGGCCAACTACATATGTCATATATATTGCACATGCATATTAATACATATTTCAATATAAATATATTGCATATATTGCCAACAAAGTATGTATTGCATGTGTAGTATATAATTATATATTAGAATATATATTGTATGTGCATAACTATATATTGCATATGTATTTTATACATGGACTATATATATTGCATACACATATTTGTATATATGTATATATGGAAAGAGACTCTAGGCCCTTTCTCTTCTCTTTCACTTCTCAGTCATGAATTGAGTGGTTTTGCTTTGTCACATGCTCCCCACCATGATGCGTTTCTTCACCATAAGCCCCAAAGTGACAGGGTCAAATGATCATGGACTGAAACCTTCAAAACCATGAACCAAAATAAACTTTTTCTCTTTATAAGTTTATTATCTAAGGTATTTGTTATAGTGACAGAAAGCTGACTCACACAAATATTCAGCCTTACTAAAGAAGAAAACTGTCATTTGTGGTCACATGGATGAACATTATGCTAAGTGAAAGTAGCCAGGCACAAAAAGACAAATACTACATGATCTCATATGTGGAATAAAAACAGCTAAACTTAAGAGAGGCAGAGTAGAATAGCATGTACTAGAGGCTAGGGATGGGAAAATAGGGAAAGGAGAGATACTGGTCAAATGATACAAAGTACCAGGAGGAATAAGTTTTAGTGATCAATTCAACATCATGGTGACTACAGTTAATAATGATGTATATTACAAAGTTATTAAAACAATAGATTTTTAAATTCTCTCACCATAAAAATATAAATAGGTGAGTTGATGGATATGTTATTTTTATCAAATCATTAATATGCATACATCAATACTTCATTTCACTGCATACCATAAATACATACGACCATTATTTCTTTTTTTTTCCTTTTTTTTTTTTTTGGGAACCAGGAATTGAACTCAGGGACACTCGGTCACTGAGCCACATCCCCAGCCTTATTTTGTATTTTATTTAGAGACAGGGTCTCACTGAGTTGCTTAGCGGCTCGCTAAGTTGCTGAGACTGGCTTTGAACTCACGATCCTCCTAACTCAGCCTCCCAAGTCGTTTGGATTACAGGAGTGCACCCCATTATTTCTTGATTAAAAATAAAAATAAAATTAACCAATTTTAAAAACAAAAAAGAATGTAAAATTAGCCTCCCCTCCAGTGGGGGAAAAAGGACCAGTAACATAATGATACAGAAAGTAAGAAAGGCTTTACTAGGAGCCTCTGGGACAGTTTTTCCTGATGCTTCCCCAAGAGTATGTGGTAGTTGACTCTTTTCTCTGAATTCTATGGTGCACTGATGAGAAACTTGTTGTTTGGCCAGAAATGTGAGGATGGAGAAGGGCAGAGCCAACAGATCCATGGGGGAATTAAGCTGCAGCTACTGAATGTCAGCCCTATCTCTGATTTCTCAATTACAAGTCAAATAGTTTTGCTTTTTTAAAATTTAAATTTGAGTTGAATTTTCTTTTATTTGTATTAAAAATCTCATAACATCAGTAATATTTTCCTTTATCAAAACGGATAAATAGCATTGTCCTATTTAAAATCATAATTCTTTTATTAATACCAAAGGAGCCATAATAGTATGATACCTATTACAATTCATTTGTTATTGTTCAGTTGTGGCCAGTTTTATATTAAGCCTAAAGATTTTCTTTTTAGAAAAAGATAGGTCTTAAAATTACCACATTACTAACAGAAGGATCTCAATTCTTGTTAAATATACAGATGAATTTAAGATCAATTATAAGGTCTGGTCTTGAAATCTCTCTTCAAATCTAAAATATTAAAGTCAACTCAATACATGTTGAACACATCCATCAAAAACTTACAGACACAAACTGTTGGTTTTAATGATGATCTGGATTCTTCAAGCATCTAGTTTATTAGACATAAGATTTATAAAAGAAAATTGTGCAAATCATGTGCCAAGATGAGTGAAGTACAAAGTGATAAGAGGGTCCAGAAAAGACAGCAATCACTCCCATTGAGAGTAGTAGTAAGAAGAAAATCCAGGAAGACTTCCTAGAGAAGGTGACACACAGGATAGAACAGAGTGAGATTTGGGGAAAAGAAGATGAAAGTACATTGCAACATAGGCAAAGGGGAATGTGTAAGACAAAGAGAAGGGAAGGGAATGTGCAGGTCATATGGTGAGAAGTGGGTCATTGCAGTGTAATGTGTATGGAAAGAAACAGAGCAAGATGGCTTGAAAGGAAGGCTAGTGTTGGATTGTGAATGCCATGCATGAGGTATGAAATACCTTAGGCAAAGTTTCCAGTCAGTCTGTGGTCTGATCTAGCATATACGATCAGTTTGGGGGCTGGGTGGATATTTGTTGGAGAGGCTACCTTATGCATTGTAGGATAGTTTACAGCATCACTGGCCTATACCCCTTGGTTTCCCAAAACACTTCCATCTCCCACCTGAGTTTAATCAAAAATGATTAAAGATATTGCTCAATGTCCTGAAAGGCAAAATCTTCCCCAGTTGAGAACCACTAATATAGATGGAGCCTAAGGACAGATTCCTATAGCTAGATTACAGGTACCATGACCATAGAGTGGCATGTGGACAATACAGTTGAACTAAAATTATTTGACAAAAAATGGGGACAATTAGAGGTGGATGGGGGAATATCTCAGGCAGGTGATAATGAGACCCTTGTCTAAAGCAGCATCTATGAAATGGAAAAGACAGAAAGGACTGATACAGTGTTTGCTGTATTATTACTTTCCTAAATATACCCAAACTTATTTGATCACAAAAATCTATGAAAAACTCTTTAATGCTTCATGGAACACACAATAGGAAATGCTATGATTAAAATTTTAAATTATTCACTCTCAAAATATAATACATTGAAAAAATGAGGCAAAGATAACTTTTAGATAGTTAATATCAAATTCTTTAATACCCTAGGTCTAGAGAGTAATGTGTTTTTCTTTGATCTGACCATTCCTAATACATTTTACCAGAGGTTATACAAATGTCATTCTTTTTGTTCTAGCTCAGATGGAAAAGATACTGTGATTAGTATATAGAGGATATGATAAGTCTAAGACATGAACTCTTGCTAAACAGCTCACAACTTAGATGAGTCTTAGATAGGTCTTTTTCAGAGGAGGCATTCAATAAATATTTGCTGAAACAATATCAGAGAAAAGATTCTCAAACATGAAGCAAGAGATTTCTTGCCATTATATGTGATTAAGTAGCAAACAGACTGAAAAGAGAACTGGTGCTTCCAGAGGAGGGGGAAGATGTAAGGATCTAAAGATTAGATGGTGCTTTGGTTTAGGTATGAGGTGTCTCGCAAAAGCTCGTGTATGAGACCATGCAGGAAAGTTTAGAGGTAAAAGGATTGGGTTATAAAAGCCTTAACCTAATCAGTGGGTTAATCTCCTAATGTGGATTAACTGGGTGGTAACTGTAGGCAGGTAGGGTATGGCTAGGAGGTGAGTCACTGGGAGTGTGCCTTTGGGGTACATATTTTGTCCCTGGTGAGTAGAGCATTCTCTTTGCTTCCTGACTATTATGTCCTGAGATGCTTTCCTCCATCACACCTTTCTGCCTTGATGTGCTGCCTCACCTCAGGCCCAGAGCAATGGAGTCAGCCATCTATGAACTGGGACCTCTGAAACAGTGAGCCCAAACAAACTTTTCCTCCTTGAAATTGTTTTTGTCTGATGTTTTGGTCACAGCAGTGAACAAGCTGGCTTAAACAGATGGGCTCACTCCTGAACCTCCTGTCTGGATTAGGGTCAGATTCTGTGCTAGTGGGCAAAACTCTTGATTTCTAGGAGTTGTTCCATTTCAGTCTCGGGGAAAAAAAAGGCTTTTTATCAGATTCTGAAAAAGGAGTAGCTTTAGACTTAGAAAAGAGAGGGTTAGGGTTAGTTGTAGGGCCAGCTTCGTGGTGGTGAGACCTAAGCAGTCCCACACTTAGAGGGTCCTACTTTTTAATGCTCTCCTTTTATCTTTTGGAACAAGAGGTACACTGTTTTGGTTCACACTGGTAAGTTATATAGTTAATTATATAGCAAGTTCTACCTGGTCACAGTTGCTGATTGTGGACAGACAGCTCTGATACATGGGTTACTTTCTTTGACACCAGGATTTTCAACCCAATATGTTATGTTCTCCTTTGAATTGCCCTAGATAAGTATTAAGTTACCCATAGAATAATAGTGCAAGAAGGAATATTTTACTTATCTGTGGGGAAACAAATTCAGCAGGCATGTTCCCTAGCAACTGAAGAGTTCACCTTATACTGAGAATGATTATAAATATACTTTGGGGATCACTCTTAATAGAAAAAATGAAGTTTGAAATCATTATGCTTAATTTAAATAAGATTGGTTATACAAAGAAGGCATTCAGGGTGTTTAATATATTAATAATAAATGTACTATCTGGTGATTGTTTCTTCTCTTCATAGCAATGACTCATCTCAGGCTCCTTCTGCTCCATACACAATGCAAGTGAATTACTGGTTTCAAAAAAGAAAGTAGCAGCTCCTATTTTCTATGGCTCTTGACTACTCAAACCAGAAATCTACATTTGAATCCAAGGAAAACAGATAATAATGTATTGGCAAAAGCTCAGAACTGCTTACCAATTCCTATATTGATAAATTAGACCTTCTACAAATGCTTTACATGTTCTCACTCTTGCTGATAGGTATAATTTACTGCACACATAATGAGAAAAGATTTCTACTAGGATATAATTACTTCCAGCATGGAATATTTTTAATACCTAGAAATGCTCTATTTTCTTTCTGTGTTCCACACACATTTTTTAAGAGGATAAGGGTTAGAAATTAAAGTGACACACATTTCTGTAATTGAATATTCATGGTCACTGAAAAACAGTCTATTGATAATGCAGCTGCCACTTGGCAATTCAAGGAAAATGTTCAAGGAAAAATACTCGTAGGGCAAACTGACATTTTCAACCACTCTAAGGTCAAGCAGGAAAAGATAAGAGGGGGAAAAATCTAGTACAACCTACCTTCTTTCTAGTCACAGAGATTCTGTGAAGATTAATAGGCCATGTGAGTTTTATGGAAAAAAGAAGAAAATAGAAATTAATTTTCTGTTAGTATTATATTAAATGAAGTGTATACTTTTAAGACAAATTCTAATTATTTGAATATGATTTCATATTATATGAACAATATATAATGCTACATGTTCTAGCAACACAGCTTTAATCCAGAGTTAATAGTCTGTTTAAAATAATTGTTTCATTAAAAATGTATAATTTCCTTTGAAGACTACATGGGGCAGGGGTGGGGGATAGAGCTTTGTACATCAACTTATTGTCAGTACTCTAAACTTTTTAAGTGTAAGATTGATGTATGACTCATCTTATATCCCCCAAAGTTCTTAGAATGTGGTCTTTTTCAGAGGAGGCATTCAATAAATATTTGCTGAATAATAAATGATAGACACAAGTAAGAGATGACATAGTTTAAAAATTATCTTGGTGTACTTTAAAATAATACATATAAATATATAACCTGAAAACATGATTTTCTCAAATATAATCCAAATGGAAAAATGATTTTTAGTATGGAGAATGATTTCATAACAAAATGAATTATAGTTGAAAATAAACCCTGGATTGGAATACATACACCAGATAAACATGGACTATACAATATGTCATTATAACAAGTAATTATACATTATTGAATCAATTAGGAAAACTACTGGGGTGGTTTCATATAATGTTCCAAAACATTAAGCAATTAAATTTTTAAAATGCAGAAGTTAAATGTATCTTTTAAAATGGACTAGACACTTTTAATATCAAGAGTTTTTTCCTTCATGCAAACCAAGATCATACACCAACAAAGAGCAATGTTAGGATTACAATGAGTTCCTCCAGCAGTTGGTAAAATTTTCAGATTGTATTAGAGTTTAATACTATCAAGTAATTAGATCACTGTT
Source organism: Glaucomys volans (assembly GCA_020662805.1). Classification (NCBI taxonomy): domain Eukaryota; kingdom Metazoa; phylum Chordata; class Mammalia; order Rodentia; family Sciuridae; genus Glaucomys; species Glaucomys volans. The sequence goes on from JAJEJO010000837.1 coordinate 836,148, forward strand.
GAATATTGACTGTGAGAAAAATTAATCATCGAGAGACCTGCTTTCTTTTCAGGTAATAAACTGGAGAGAGCAAGGGTAAAGAGGCAAACCAAATTCATCGTTTCCTTAGTGAGTTAGTCAGGAGTATCCTTGCTCTCCTGCCTACATCCTATTTGCATTCCCTTTGGCTGAAAATACTTCAACTTTCTCTTTTGTGTCTTTCATTGTTCATTTTATATTAAACCATTCTCATTAGAATAAAAACTTATTCTAAGTCCACTTATCCAAAGCAGTCCTCCTTTGACCCTATCCCATTTTAACTCTGAGTCCATTTTTATATTACACAAACTTTAAGAGTTTTTTTGTTCAATCACTGTTTCTACTTCCAACCTCCCATTACTCCTCTATGCCTCAATTTCTATCATCCTTAACTTACTGGGGATAACAGTATTTATTTCATAGGGTTCTTTTAAAAATTAAAATACATTTTATTATATGACAGGGCTTTAAAAAGTGCCTAGAACTTAAGGACTCAATATACGTATATACGTTAGTCATTGCTAATATCATTACATTAACATTACAACATCACCAATGTGCTATTTCTTCTCTAAGGAACTTGCTAAATTACATACACTTAATAACAGAGTAAGTTGATAATAAGAATCAAAACATAATAGAATATAAAATAATAATAGAATAACTCTTTGGTAAGTTTTTGTCTTAGAAGTAAATACAATGCTCAGTTTTCCTTTCCAGTAGTTGCCCTATGAGGACTTAATGTTGTTAACTCTGCTTTAAACATCAGGAAATAAAGATTTCACTGATATAGACTTAGAGCTTGATTTGAGTGTTTCTGTGAATTAGGTGAAATGTTTCCTGTATCCAGACAGCTCCTCCAGTGAAGCCATCTGGCATCCCAGAAGTCTTCCAATGTATTCCCATGTTAGGACGTAGTTCCAAATGGATATATAGAGGACTCAGGAATGGAGAAACGTTATGTTTGTGGACTTGGCTTAAAGCTTGGTTTTCATAAAGGCTTACATAGCATTGATACCATCTCACGTCCTTGTAACCAAGGCTGAAGACAGAAGGAGAAGTAGAAGAGACCTTAACATATCCAGTCATTGCTGGGAGAAAGCTGCTACCAGACACTAAAGTTGAAAAGATGCTTGAGGACAACTAGTCTAATGACCCTAGTGCAAATGTTGAGTAAACACATGTACACTAAAACACACAGAAACAGTTTTCTGAGGTCATGCAGCTGAGTGTTAGTATATACAGAAACAAACTCAGACTTATCCTGCTCAAAAGAGGAAGAGGAAAATATTAAAAGAGCAAAGAATGCTATATGAGAGGATCATGTCTGGCAAGCATGAGTGCATGAAGATACTATGGGCTAGAAAACCACTTGGAAAAAAATTTGTGTTTATAGTTTCCTATAATCTTTCCAAACCTTCACCCTATAGAGAGGGGAAAAATGATTAATACCAAGAAATGAGTGGCAGAATGTCACTGAAATAAGTGCCTAGTAGAAAAGGTAATTTAGAGAAGTGGCCAAATAAACATATGCATTTGAATAATTTCCTGTATGAACCTATTATGTCTGCCTCTTCTTAGATTGGTTTTATAGTCAAGACTAACAGCTAATTTATTAAATTTATTTTTATTTTAAAATTTATGCTATTTTTAATAAAAACCCCATGGACATGAAAAATTCAAATCTAAAACAAGAGAAAAATACCCAATGCACTTGACTCATCCTTTTTCCCTTTTTAAGAGATCTGCTTTGCAGAGGTTATCAGTTCTTAACTGTTTCCAATGTAGCTTTCCATATATATTTCTGGATATAAGCATAAAAGTTTATATATGCAAGCATATAGCCAGGTGTTTTTATTAGCACAAATAGGATTCTGCTACAGAACAATTATGTAAGACCCTTATTTTCACTTGGCAAGACAATGATGACAATGATGATGACAAAAACAAAGAAAGATAAAGAGCAGGAGGAGAGCTTGCTAACAACATTCACTAGACACAAGGCACTATTTTCAGTTATTCCTAACAACAAACATCAGCGGTATATGTTGGTACAAAAATTATTTTGCCAATTAAGATAATCAATAAATCCAAAGATTAGGTAATTTATTCAAGGTTGCATTAATTATTCCCAGGATCACAGTCTGGCAGTCTAGCTACATAGCTCATGTTTTCAAATAATCAAGTATACTGATAGGAATTTCCATAATAGTGCATATAGATCTGCCTCATTTTCATTAGTGACTGGATATAATTTATTCTACTGCCCAAAATCTATAATTTTACAGAAGGTTCTTAGTGATGGGTATTCATTCTCCAGTCCCAGTATTTGAGAGTTCAGGCTTAATAACTGATTTTATCCACATTATTTAAGTTGCATTAGATGAAAGACTTTGCTGAGTTTGTTTTAATATTTCTCAATGAACTGAATGATTTACTTTAATTGTCCATCATCTTAGTTGCACATGTTCAGATTCAACTTTTTTTAAGTATATTTTTTTCTCAGTTTTTTAATTGTAGAAAAGCCTAAGACAATACTCAATAACACAATCTTGATATTGATGAATCTGAAACATCACTGTTCTATTTTATCAGGTACCCAGAAAATTTTAAAGGAAAAATTATGAGCATTTGTTTTTCTTTGTTTTCATTTTTCCTATTAACTCACATTTTTTTAATATTGCAATGCCCATCAAAACAGGTTTTTGTATGAACACCATGACATAGCTATTACCAGTTAATCAGACTCCAAAAAATTAAGATTTCACACTCTAATTAGAAAAATGGTGACTAATAAGCCAGTGAATTCCAATTCACTAATATATTCACATCATTATTAAACTACGGTGTGTTTTCCAGCATATAAATCTATTTTGTAAAAATGATTTTCAGGGGAAATTGAACTCAAAATATTGTTTATTTATACACAGTTCAAACAGGAGACATAAAATTTCATCACAAAAAGTTGTAACATGGCTTGAAAAGCTGTCTCCTAGCTACCAGGTATTTCATCTATGCCCAGGAACACCATTGTGAAATGTAAGCCACTTTAAATCTTCCCTGGATGAAGCAAGTTTTACAAGCAAATAAAAAAAAGGACATGTTAACAAAGAACTAATTTTTAATTCATAAATAAAACAGGGAAAAGCAAACATATTTTAAAACTATGCTAAGAAGACTTGGCAACCCAATAACACTGGGTAACCTGGGTGTCTAGACTGTGGGCATCTAAATAGCACTTCCGACCAAAAGGAGTTTAGGGCAGAAGAAATGGCCAATTCAGGTCCAGGTCATGAAATACAAGAGATGATTCTACAACATCTTACCATATCTTAAAATACAGAAGCTTTTAAAGACAACTAGATCCATGTCAAAAAAAGTCAAAATGAAATTGAAGGAGACTCCCAGGGGCCTAAATAAGGCAATTTGAGCATTAATAAGAACTAATGTGAATTAAAATATGCTAAAAAAAATTAAAACCATAAATTTTCTTAGTAGAAATATTTGAATTAATAAGGGGTTACAACATATGGATTAATAATGAGCAAATGGATCTAGACATTGAACATCAGCTGTTGCTAACATCATAAAAAGATAGACAATTCTATGCCTCATGGAAGGAAGAATCAACACAGCTATGAACTAATCTCACCTTAATAAAAAAAGAAAAAAAGAAAAGTCAGTAAGAATCTGGAGCTAGAACCTAGATCCAACTTCAAATTTATAGAAACTACAGAGGTAGGATAGAAGTCCATGTTAAATTTTGTCAGGAATTTTGAGATAATTGGAAATTGGAAATTTGACTGAAAGTTTAATGATTAAGAACTTATTTTTTAGGTATGATGTTGATATTATAATTATGGTAGGCATAAAAAAGAATACATCTTTTAGAGACACATCACAAAAACACTTACTAATGAAATATTATTGTGACTTTTCTCAAAGCAGTAGGACAGGTGGGGTAAGGTTAGCATTAGGGCTAGCTAAGGATGAGTCAGGATTGGTCATAATTGGTAAAGGCTGATCTGTTGATCCTGACCTGTTGATGGGATAGGAGGTTTAATTGATTATTTAACTATTATTGTGTGTATCTGATTGTCTCTATAGGTAAAAGTTTAGGGACTTTTGTTTTCATATTTGATTTGTTTTTTTAGCAGTCCATAAAAATACTGAAGAACTTGCACTTAAGGGCACCAGAGAATTACTTTAACACCAAAGAAAGATTTTATTAACCTAAACATTCAGCAGAAACCCTCCAAAAGCCATCTCGTTGTCAGTCAATTTAATTAAGCAATGTCAAGCTTATCATTTTCCAAATGTATATTATTTGCCTTAAACATCAAGTTAAGAAAAAAAGTCACCAATGAACTGGAGCTTTATGGATTATAAATGATTTTCATCCAACATTTATCAAATGTCAGAATTTTAAAATATTTATTAAAACTTCTTAGAGACAGGCATGTAATAAATTATCATGGGGATTCAGAAAGGGGAAATCAATAGGTCTTCAATGTCTGTTTTTAATATTGGAACTAAATGCTTTTGACATTAAATCCATTTTCCATTAGAACAAAAATAATTTGTTTTTATTAAGTAAAATAGGATTGAGAGGAAAGTTTTTTTTAGAAGTACTGGGAATTGAGCTCAGGGCTTCATATGTGTTAGGCAAGCACTCTACCACTGAAGTACATCCCCAGCCCAGGAGGAAACAGTTTAAGAGGTGAATATGTACTCTTGGATAAAACCACCAATGATATATGCCCTATATATATAATATCTGTGATAGAAGGCAGAGTAACTAAAAATTAAACAGCAATATATTGATTAGTTTTTTAACTCAAGCATAAATAGTTAATAAAAAATATCACAGCTTCCATCATTGCATCTCAATAGTTCTGAAACCCCTGGGCTTTCTTATAAGAATGAATAAATTGATAACTAAACAAAATAATAAAAACTAGTGACATTAGAAAATAAGAGATCTAAGATAAAAACATGGATTTTTTTAGTTTCAGAAAGTATTTTTTTCTTTTGATTTCAAATAGTTCAAAATGCAATTTTTATTGAAGGGGACTAATTCTTTCATGGTCAGAGAGAAATTCAACATTCCCAGATAGCTCTCAACTTGTTTAATCAATAAGTAATGATGGTCCTATTATGATAGCCATTTAATATATCATATGTTTCACAAGGCCTTTGTCATAATAGAGATCACTGTCAATCATATCTAAGTGAAATACATATCCTGGGTCTCTTCCATGTTCTCTAGACCTAGTATGACCCAAATATTATCAATATGCATAAGATAGGGTCCAGACTCTAAGAGAAGGCTTAGAATTATTCTAAGACAAACAGCATATAAAACTTGATTACTCTGTGGTCTACCAAGGGGTCTTGAAAACATAGGTAATTCTCAGAGAAATGCAGAAATTCCTATGTCCTTGCCCACAGAATGGGAGACTAATTTCTTAAATGGTAAGTTCCATGGAAGAATGAAGGGTACAAAGTGAGGGGATAAATTGATGACTAACAATGAATGAGAAAAGGAGGTCACATATGGAATGACAAAGTGTCACTGCCCAAACTGTGATGAATCCATCTCTGCATCATCAGTGCCATGACTTTAAGTATTACTTAACAATTTATTTAAATGTGTAGCTCAAGTTTTAATCTTATAAGATTAGAAAATGTGAAGCAGGGGCAGTCTCTTACCAGTCTTCATATTCCTAACAATGTATATAAAAATAAACTTATTTTCAATTGTGATCTTATTTAATCAAAAAAATATTATCACTAGAGGTTATAGTTTCATGTTAACCATGTGTAGCAAGGTAGGAATATTCCTATTGTTTGGTTAAGGAAATACAATTTTTTTGTTTTATTTTTTATCTTTCTATTATTGATTGGCAAAGGCAATATAGAGAAGTGGTGAGTGTGGGCTTCGAGGTTAGACTTTCTGGGTTCAAATTCTGATTATTGTTTATTTATTTATTTACTTATTTATATTTTTGGTACTGTGGATTGAACTAGGGTTGCTGTACCACTGCACTATGATCCTGCTCCATTTTATTTTCTATCTTGAGATAGTGTCTTTCTAAGTCCCTGAGAGTCTTGTTAAGTTGCTAAGACTGGCTTTGAATTTGTGATCCTCCTGCCTCAGCCTCCCTAATCCCTGGGATTATAGGCTTGTGCTACTATCCAGCAAATTCCGTTTTATATAACAACTATGTGACTCAATTTATTTACAAAATGGAGATAAATTAGAACTATAACATTTTTGAGACTTTAATAAGTTGCATGAAGTGCAGAACAAAGTAGCTGACAAAGAAACTGCTCAATTGGTACTAGCTATTATTATCAGTGATGCAATGAAAGGGTGGAATGAAAATATTTCCCCTCTTGCTCTTGGATGGTTTAAGAAAAACAGAATTCTTTTCTGATTCATTTTAGGTCTGATTTTTTTTTTTTTTTTTTTTTTTTTTTTTT
>JAJEJO010000837.1:842751-857189 GCA_020662805.1 Glaucomys volans
TAGGTCTGGTTTTAATGAGCATCTAGGTCAGTTGTCAAGAAAGAAGAGAGTATGGTTGCTGAGGAAGATAGTTAAAGAAAAAATAACACCTCTAAGAACACAGATTGGAGGAAGATATGATTTGTCTACATGTAAAAGAAAAGCAGAGATAAGTACAAACCCTGGTGAGCTGTTGAGAAGATAACAGAGGGGCCAATCTGGCTAGAAGATCCCTTGGAGAATGCCGAGAGAATGCCCATTGTCTCCCAAAACACCCACAAAGTGGTTAGACTTGGCAGGTTAATGCAAAACTAAGAACAATTTGGGGGACCAACAACCACAAGGAGCCACATCATTCAGAAATCTTCAGCACAGATTCCAGCAGGACTGTCCCCATGTCCCAGAGAAGACAGTATTTCTTTATCTTCATCCACTGTAGAGCTTGGTCATGTGCTATCTGATTACTTTATGTCCACAGCCCACCAGCTGTCACAATGTTTCAGGACATTTGCAAACCCATAAAAGGGAAACTTGGGATAATTAATGTGGTGATAGAGGGGGACATTCCCCATTCATGAACTTTTGAGAGCAGAACTCTATCTTTTGGAAAAACATAAGAGCAATCCATTGTCAAATGCTTTCTTCTCCCAGTTCACCTCTGGAATGCTAAACAAGGATAAAAGAAAATTTTTAAAAAACTGAAGTCATTTTTGACTGTTTAATTTACCTGCACAGCAGTATTATGTAGTTTCTTCTCTGATTACCTAATTATTTTATCATAATTGTTTCTTTATTAATACCTGTCATCTACACTTGGACCACACACAGTATGTATTTGCCTCATGTGGCTATCTATTCAGAACGATGAAGCTGCACAAGATCAGCAGACAAACCTAAATAAATAAATAAATACCAGGAAGGAAAGGAGGGATAGATGAGGAATGGGGCTGTAACTCAGTGGTAGAGCACTTGCCTAGGATGTGTGAAACCCTGGGTTCCAGCGAGGCACTGCAAAACCCAAAACCGATAAAATCATGCAAAAAAATAAAAAAATACTAAGGGAAACTTGCATATTTAAAGAGGAGACAATACTTTATCTTATGTTCTTGTTCTTTATTCTGATCAAATGTAAAATGGGTTGCAAACATCTATTGCTAATTTACTAACAGATTAGAAGCCACATGAGAAACTTGAACCACTTGCTTGAGAGTGTCCTATACCCTCACTTTCCAAACTTGAAGGAATCAGTAACTTGAAAAAAAATAAAATAAAATCTGAGCCCCAAATATCCAGAGAAACCCTAATCGTCTTGTTATTTTTCTGCAAGCACTTTCCCCCTTTAAGAAAAATTACAATTCACAGCTGTAATGGGACAAATGAGAAAAATGACTAGAGTAGTTAGCACTGATCAATCCTCAATACTTATTTTCTGAGGTACTTATATATTTTTTTTCCTATTCCAGCAAGCAGATATTATCTTTTGCATATAAAATTCAGTAAGTCAGAGGAAGAAAGAATAGAAATTAAAAAAATACATATTTTGAGAATCAAGCCTTGAAAGAACCATAAATAGTATTTGTTGTAGTAACTCCAGATTCATAAAACATAATGTATTTTTTTCAGGATCTATTGCTGGTTTAATCATTTTTGTCCTGGAGATCCCTGAATGCAGGTAGTGATTTAAGCAGGATGGTTGACTACATTGAAATGAGACTCCATATTTCCTTCTGACTACCATTCAGAAACGGAGATCCATTCTCCCTGGAAGTGTGTGGGAGAAATGGCGATGATGATGTTGAGAACTATACTAACAATAACTGAAGTGGCTCAACTCAATTGGGCAAGCCAATGTTTCAGGGATTCTGCCCTGGGTGCATTACCTCTCTTAATCCTTACAACAATCACCTGGGGAAGACACTAAGACAGTCATTTAGTAAATCCAAAGACTAAGGCTGAGAGAAGTCACTGGACTAAGATCACACAGCTAGGAAGAGGTCAGAAGCAAAGGAGATTTATAGTTTTTAAAAGAAAAATGATAGCTTTAGATGTTGCCAAAGACTCATAAAATTTATCAGATGATTCAAATATTTTATTATGGAAATATCATTTAATAATCCTTAAATATGGATTCTTACATAAACTTTGATTTGGAATTCAATAGCATAAAAAGTTTGTTAATCACAACTAATGCATGTATCCCTTTAACAGAAAAATGCAAAGTAAGAACTAATTTGTTCTGTTTCTAAATTTGGTTTCCAGGAAGCTGAGAGCTAATGTTAACTTACAAATATGTCTTCCTGTGTCACTATTGTATTTCACTTCCCCTTATATTTATTTTATATGTGACATTATAAATAGCCTCAATCCTCACCTCTCCTTGTCTAAAATATGTTAATTTTATTTTAAAAATACAATTGCTGACTCAAGTCCAGAGCAATCCCTCAAAAAATGATTGCAGTGTTCAGGGTCAACGCACGGCCTGCCTCTTAGTTCTGGAGTGTATGAAGGTGGTTGCTGTTCTTTTGAAGAATCTGTAATTTTCTTTGAAGAGACATACTCTTGTCTGTTCTTATGAGCCATTTAAGGTACTTCTTTCATTCACTAAGAACGGGCATATCTTTTTTATTCTGAACCTAAATTAGTGAGTTGTCGATCTTCTTTCACTTCTTACTTAATTGGGAAATAATGCTCCCAAGATATCATTATTTCAAATTAACTATCTGAACTGAAAAATAATTACTTCCTGTTTCCTTCCTGTCTCCATGTTTCCATTCCAATAAGAGACAGGCTCTCCTGCACATATCATTAACTGCTCATATTATGTTACATTATAATAAAAAAATGCTTGATTTTCTGTATTCCTTTCAAAGATGGCAGACTAATAAAAGACATGAAAGTCAGCTTGAGAAAAAAAGGGACAATGTCTTATTTCTTTTTTGTGATTTCTAGACTAGGGCATTTGTCAAAGTAATGATTTGATGAATGAATAATAACAAGATTCAACTGCATATCAAATATTGAAATATCAACAATATGTCTTTCCTTATGATGGCTTAATGCAGTTGTTAAGCATCTTATCATCTGCTCATCATCAAGCTCTGCACACCACATGCTCACTCATTTGAGAGCCTCAGCATTGTGGGGATGGCTTGGACTAGGTACTTATGCCTCAGGTTTCAAAAAGGAGTTCCATTATGAGTAGTAAATTAAAAAGAAAAAATGTTTCCAAAATGCAGTAACATATCAAAGATAATAAAATATTTCTAGTTGATTTTTCAAAAACTTCACACACACACATGCACAAACACATGAAAGAAAAGAAAGAAAGAAAGAAAGAAAGAAAGAAAGAAAGAAAGAAAGAAAGAAAGAAAAGGAAAGGAAAGGAAAAGAAAAAAGGGAGGGAGGGAGGGAGAGAGGGAAAAGAAAAGGAAATCAAACAAGCCATGCTAGTACTATGGAGAAATTTTCAACTTCATGAAAAGTTTATTACTAGCCAATAGAATAGTTTAATACTAGCCAATAGAATTATCTATCATAAGTCTAAAATGCTATCATAATTTAATTGGTGAAAGACCCACAATTTTTATCTCAAGGATATATTGAGGATATATTGTCTTTTTCTCACCATGCACACTTAATTTCATATTTTTGAAGGTCTAAGTTGATGACCACTTTTTATTGAGCAGCTTTTCAGAAAGAAAGTCCAACACATGGATCACCATATGGAATAATCACAAAATGCCTGGTTAGTAAACCAGGTGTTATAGCCAATTCAATTTTTTGCTGCACCTTAGAATTTAGCAATAGGCATCCTGTTGATTATATTCAAGCCTTTCCTTAAAATCAAGGAAAATAAAATAAATTAGACTGGTATCTGTTTGTTAAATATCACATCAAAGGCTTTGATGCAGATGAAAATTGCTTAAAAGGAATAAAGACAAAATGATCAGTAAGAAATATACTAAAATCCAGGCACAGAGGCCCAAGCCTGTGATCCCAGCTACTGGAGAGGCTGAGGCTGGACGATGGCAAGTTTGAGGTAAGGCTGGGCAGCTAAGCAAGACCTTATCTTAAAATGAAATTTAGAAAGGATTGTGGGTGGGAATGTTAAAGAACCACTAGGCATGATGGTGGGGTGGGGGCAGGAAGGAAAAAGAAGAAGAGGAGGAAAGGGAAGAAGAGGGGGAGGACAAAGAGAGAGGAAGAAGAGAGAAGGGAATAAGAAAGAAGAAGGGGAATACAGAAGGAGGGAGGAGGAGGATGAGGAGAAGAAGAAGAAATAATAGCAGTAAATAAAAGCAACAAACAGAATGAGCAAGGATAGGACAAATAGATCTTTGGGTCTGGCTAGACAGGTGGTCCAATGAAAAGCCCCCTCCCATTTACCTGGGTGCAGCCTTCCCAAATCTTACCTGGATAACCTAGAACCATTAGTTAATTAAGTAATTATTGAACACTATCCTGCCTTAGGCACATTATTCGATGTTGTTCCCACAGACATAGCTGTATCCACATCTTGATGTTTAATATCAGTCAGCTTACTCTTGCACTTTCAATCCCAATTTACTGAGCACTACAAATAAAGCATAAACTAAATAACCAATATGATAAATAGGACCCAAAGAGTTTTTCATCTAACTTTGTTAATTTATAGAATTGATTATAGAGAGTCAGTGGTTTTGCTTTGGATTATAGCTGAGTGCTGGAGAGGCTAAACACAAAACAAAGGTCTCCAAAATCTAAGGGACATGTTGAGTTTCCTCTCCTAAAATCAATTGTCATATATATTCATAAGTCAAGAAAAAGTGTGAGACTGCAAAACCAAACATGTACACAGATGTATTTAAACTTCATTTTCATCTATAAAGAACTTAAAGCAGCTCAAGTTTTTAAAACAATAAAAATAAGACCGAGACACCAAATTAAAGTTTCCTATTCATTTACAACTTAATGGATTTCTCCATGAATGTTAAGTGGTACCATAAATTTCCCTCATTTATTTACTTCAACCAAGGTTAATAACAAATTTGCTTCAATAGCCTTATAGGAATTCATTTTTCTGCATTGCTCTCATAACTATGCAAAAGGTTAGAAGCTGAGATTTATCATTTTTATTCTCTTTATTATGATGTTGGACTATTTATTTAATATTGTTTAGTTAGATGGTTTCCTTGTCTCTAGAGCATTTGAAAGGCCAGTTTGGGCAATAAGCAAGTGATAAACCAAGTGATTAATTTAGACCCATAATTACTGTTGAGTTGATTCACAAGAGTCACATGTAGCCTTCATTGAGTTTCTTGGAAGAGAAAAATAATGTGTTAAACCAATTCACATTAATTCATACATTGTTTATGCCAATTGTGCCAAAATGGCCATCTGTCAAGGACATTTTTTATCTAATTATAATTTGGCACAATGGTTGGTTTTTCCTGACCAACACCCAAGCCCTGGTCAACAGGTGCCTTTTATGGCACATTAACTACAAATGAATTTCGACCATTGGCATTTTAGGAGGAAAATATCTTTCCCTAAATCTTGTTCTAATCTTACATGTTCTTTTAATTCTGAGACAATTTTCTCATGCATATGAAGTCCTTTTTCATTTTGGGGGAATTGTTTTAACATTGGAATATGATGATTTTATTTACCTATGTTTATATATTACATTTTCATTCTACTTTCATATTGTGGCAGCTTCATATACTCTGTTTTTGTTGTTAAAATAATTAAGGGTATTGCATTTCCTTTCCAGTCTATTTCAACCTAATTTAATGTATGTGTGTTTTTATGACTTCTATTTGTTGCTTCTAATAGAAGTATAGTAATATTCTCTGCAAAGAACCCAAATGCAGGATAGACTACTGTGTACTGCAGACTGGATATATTGTCAGGTATTCTGATGGCTTCTTAAACATTACTCTATAGCCTCATCTGGAAATCAAAAGAAAGCAATTCATCATGAGTCGTGCAAAGTTGATTCTTAAGAATTGTCAGTGCTTCCAGAAACTGTAGAGCTTCTTAGTCAGTATCTAGGCAGGATGACTATTTTCAATCAACACTCCAGATAAGGCTTCCAATTTCTTTAAAATGATTCAATACAGAATTTGGGGTAAGAATCACAGATGAGATCAAATTATGTCTTTTTCCCGATCAAAATTAAGGAAGGCATCCTCAAATTCAGTCATCAAGCCCCAGTTCTGTAGAGTGATATTCAAGGTCCTCTTTGCCTGGTCCTTGTTATATATCCTCATATCTCCTACCATCCAGTCAGATCCAATCATTCACCCATTTAAGACACATCGAAGTCCACAATATAACCAGAGATGCTTGTACTTTTACCTCCTTTTGGAAAAGTCCTCTTCTTTTATTATCAAAATCCTACTAACACTTCCCAGTCTAATTCATTGTCACTTTTTCTGTGAAGCTTTTCTAGTACTTGGTTAGGCCTATCATGCTCCAAAAGCTTAAAATGAAATAAAGCAAAACAACAGCAAAAGGAAAACAAAAACAACAACAAAAAAACCCCAATTCAATTGAAACACATTTTTTTCTTCTGCCCTAGTTGTAATTTTATGTCTTCCCTTGTCCAATTTAAGTGATATATGACTAACCACAGAAAAATTTGCCTTCTCTAAATACCACGTACTGGTGACCAGTGTATCTTTATTAAATCAAGCCTTGAGATGCTGCTTTCTCAAAAAAGGGGTTCAAGAGCACTTTTAAATGATTAACCTTATTAGCAATAGAAAAGGTCTATGTGTTCTTTTTGGAAAGGTACAATAAGGGGTCATCAATTGACAACCAACAGGCCAAATAAGCTTACAGATAAATTTGGTTTGGCCTGCGTAGAGTCCAAAAAAAACCTGAGCCAACATTTATAAGCCAGGAGATTTCATCTCAACAATCTAGATTTGGCTTCTGTGAAAAGGAAAAAAAAAAAAGCAAACCCCTGAGCCTGATGTCATAACTGACAACAATCTGCCAGAGCCAAGTGTAGTGCTTGTTGGGGAGGGCATGCATTCCCCCATTTCCTGAAGACCATCCCAGTCTCTCTGTCCACATCGTGAAGGGACCAGGTGTCATTTGTTTTCAAGTTTACATTCTACTTTTTTATAGTGCAGATACTTCTTTGTAATCAGGAATCTGCTAAAAATAACAAAACTTGGCCAAAAGAAAAACTTGTTTCTTTTCCTTTGATTTATTATTTTAATTTACCTGACTTGATTTATATGTACTTTCGGGTTAGCCTGATTTATATTTCCTCTTACCTCAGGAAGTTCAACTAAACTGTTTGAAGGGATGATAATTTGTTTTAAAGAGTGTCTCTATCATCAGGTTGTAATACTATGAACTTAATCTATTTTTTTTCCCTAAAAGTAGAAAGTAGGAAGTCAACAGGTTAGTTAACATTCCAATGAAATTATTTTTCTAAATATGTGAGTGGCTGCCTCTAGACTTTCACTCAAGCTTCTGAGAATTAAGTCAACATTTGTTAAACTCTGATTGGCAGCAACAGGACCCTCAGAATCTCTGCTCAAATATGAAGCCATTCTGCTAGACAGAATTATTTACTCATCACCTCTGAACAAAAATGGTCCAAATCCAGGGATAAACAACTAAATGTTAAAGACTGAGTTCATGAGCTTCACAACAAAATTCATTTCATTGAACACAACCTAAAAGGAGGAATTTTATAGAGGCTGATAATAGTTGGAAAATGCTAAAGTTCCAAATATTATCCCTAAAATGGAACCAAGAAAATTACTGTTTAAAAAGGGAAACATTTACTCCTTCTGTCATTAAGGACTCATCATGTTCTGAAATAATTTCACAAGCAATGAGACAAAGGTCAGTAATCACATCTCCACTACAGCACAGTATAAAGTGAACAGCTCCAACTCAACCATTAAAAAGAGCACATTTTTAGTTACATGCATAACCTTGCACCCAATTTTACTCTCAATCTAAAATATTTTATTCAGAAAGTAATTAGAAAACACCTTACAATGAAAGAAAATATCAACTCAGTGGGGGAGTATAGATAGGATTAACTTGACCATTCCAAATAAATAGCAATGTGAATGGATGATAATGTAAGAACAGAGGAAGAAAATATTGTTTCTGAATCTTCACACTCATGGTCTGTAATGGGTGCACACAGGCACACTTTCACCAAAACAGTGGAAAAATTTCAGCCTATTTTTCAAAGTTCTTTTTGCATAAATCCAAGATCCAGTAGTTCCTGAGTTTCCAGTAGACAGAATAAGTGAATGACAGCATTTTTTCCCAAGGTATCCAAAAAACAACCTTTAACTCCTTTAAAATAATGGATGGAAACTGTTTATAACAAGCTCCTTCCTTATTTCCTTATCTGTTAGTTTTTAATTAAATTTACAGCAATCTGAGATTCTAATGTAAATAAAAGAAGAATGCTAATACTTGATTTTCTGTCTTTTAGAGCAATCATGTTCAACTTTCCTACAATGAGAAATTAATTATATGTAATGACATACACCTAAACAAAATTTAATGAAGCAGTACTTACTCTTTTATGCTTCTTTATTTTCAGTTACGCACTTTTCTATTTCATTTTTTTAAAGTGCTAGTTGTTACCCAATAAATTGATTCTGTGTTTCACTAACATGGTGTAACTTCCAATTTTGAAAGCAAAACAAAACAAAACCTTAAAGCTTTTTGCTTTCAGAGGCATTTACCAGCATGATCTATTTAATTTATGAACTAAATGGAGAAAAGAAATGGAAAAAAAATTAAAGGCAGCAAATTAAAATATAAATGGTGAAAAATGTGCATGAGAGCTATTTTATTACCTAATGTCAAGAGAGAAGACACATACTAATTTACCATTGAAACAGGATCAGGGGAACATTTTAGTTACCCATTCAGGAGTCTCTCCAGGTGCTTGTTATTCTGCTAAACACTTTCAATTCTTACAAGTCACAGAAAAACACTGAGTTATATACTATTCTAACCCTCATTTTGTGGATTGGAAACAGGAACTTTACAGGTATGACTCAAAGCTTGAGCTATCAACCACCACGGTCTCTGCCTTCCCACTGTAATTGCCATGTCCTAACAATCCCAGCAAATAACAAAATAAGCAAGTACACTTCACAATTAGTAAACATTTCAAAACATTCATAAGAAGCATCCAGCTACGTTGGCCATGGACAGTTTATCAGGCTTTAGGATTCCATGAAGAGATACAAAGCTAATAAGGAGGGTTTCTAGGTCCTTCATCAGAGGAGACATCACATGAAACCCTCACCTCCACCACTAAGGGAACATGAAGCTCATCTTTTCTGCTGGTACTCTGCTGAGAACCCTGCACCCACCATCTCCATTTTGCCCATAAGGAGGAAAAGAGTTAACACAATCCACACATGCTTTCAGCTACACATTTCCCTCACGCATCCCATTCCCTACTAAACAACTATTTCAAGCTTCCTAAACCCATTATGTTCTTTGTGAATCTGCAACTTTGCACAAGGTTTGTTTGTCTTGTTTCTTTGTCATGCCCTTTTATCCTTTCTCCAGTTGGCGTATGTCATCAAGACTTACTTAAAAGGTCACCTAAGAAGTCATCCTGACTCCTTTGCTCAAACTGGTATGTACCCCACCCCACTTTCTATTATTATAGCAATTACAATCTCATTGTACATTGGCTTGCTGGTGAAACTCTTCAGGCAGAGAGGTATGTCTTTCTTTCCATACGTCCAGTACTTGACCACTGTGATAGATTTTTATTAAATGTTGGCTCTTTTAATGAATAAATGAACCAATGAATAATGGGGGAAAACTTCCTGAAAACTAAAAAGTGCACACAGCCTACATGGATTGAAATAAAAATCTAAGCTACTGTGTAGTTGCTGAACAAAAGGAAGAGACTTCCCCCCACCTAACAAAAATTTCCAAGGGTTATCCTAACCCTGACCAGTCAATCCCCAACATGATGGCAATACCAGGTGATATAGTTTGGATCTTAAATATCCCCCAGAGGTCTATGTTGAGGGTTTGATGCATGTAGTGGTACCATGGGAAGATTTTTCTTATTGGTTCTTTTTAGTTATACATGACAATAGAATTTATTTTGATACAATTATATAAACATGGAATATATCTTATTCTAGTTGGGACCCCATTCTTGTGAATGTATATGATGGTGAGATTCACTGAGATGTTTTCATATATGTACATATATGAAATGTACACGTACAAATATGAAATGTACATATACATATATGTACATGTACATATATGTACATGTATGAAAACATATACATATGATGGGTCATTGCTATGTAAAAGATTAAAAGCAAAAGAAATAGAAGTTTGTCAGTAGATGCTAATATTTATTTTTTTAAAAATATTTTTAGATGTTGATGGACGTTTATTTTATTCATTTATTTATATGTGGTGCTGAGAATCGAACCCAGTGCCTCACACATGCTAGGCAAGGGCTCTACCACTGAGCTACAACTCCAGCCCTGAGATGCTAATATTTCTATATATACTTTTCTATGGGTTGGTTGGATAAAAGTAAAAAAAAAAAAAAAAAGAAAAGAAACAAATTTAAGGAGAAAAATTCCCACTTAGTGGTTTCATACAATAGTTTTCAACCATTTTTTTTAATAAAAATACTATGGAAACTTGTTTCCCTAGTAATATGCAGGTAGGAATTTAAAGAAAATGTTTGCTCCTTCTTGAACACAATCCCTAGGAATAGTCCCCATTATAAGGACGTCCTTATCATCACAATGACGAGTATGTTTTCTAAAACAGAATCATACATTTATGTTTCCTGCTCCATGTCATGATTATTTTAATTGTAAAAACTCCCTGAAGAATAATTGAAAAACAGTCTCCCAATTTTCACAGGGATTAATTATAGCTTCTTTGCACCGTGCCTGGCAGGTGGTGACCAAGGCATTGCCACAGTCACAGTGAACATTTCTGCTGTAAAAACCAATAAAAATTTCACTTCTTCCCTTTGTGACAATTTGATCATATAAGATCTCTATAATCATGAAGACAATAGGTAACACCTGACTTCAGCAAGGCTATTGTGCTACAGTAATATACAATTACTACAACACTTACATAATTGGCATCAAGCAGGTCCTCAACCACATTTTAAAGAAAACAGATTGCAAGGTAAAGTAAATGGCAAATTCCTTGAGCATTCAGATGAGGAGAAGAGCAACATGAATTGATGCTAGTCTGGCAGAAAAGCTACAACTCAGGCCATAATTTGTCTTCAACATGACTGTGATCCTCTATTCAGGGTTGAGTTGCCTAGAGATTTGTTAGGTACCAGTAATTGAAGAACTATGAGAAAAAAAATAATCCATTTTTTTTAAATTGACAACTTTGTTTAAAAGTACAATTAACATACTATAAATTCACCTAGTTCAAACGTATGATTTAATGTTGATTTTTTAGTAAATTTACAGTCATCCACCCATCACAAAATCCAGTTGTACAACATTTTAAAATATTTTCAATTTAGAGAGCTCTCCTGCCCATTTGCAATTAATCTGCATTCCAGCCTCCCTCTGCATTTCTCCGGGCAACCACTGATCTCCTTTCTGTCTCTATGGATTTATATTTTCTGGATGTCTTCTATAAATGGAATAATGCAGTCTGTAGTCTTTTCCATCTGGCTATTTGCCTTTAACATAATACTTTTGAGTGTCACCTATTTCAATACTGGTATTGGTAAAACATTTCTTTCTATTGCCAAATATTTCTTTGAATGAATTTCCCACATTTTAAAAATTCATTTACCACTTGGTAAAAAATTTTTCTATTTTTTTGGCTACTGTGAAATAGTGCTGCTGTGAATATTCTCATACAAGTGGGGGCATAGTTTTCATTTCTCTAGATACCTAGAACAACTGTTGTGTGATATGGTGAATTTATATTTCACATTTTAAGAAACCTCAATTTTTTTTTTTCTAAAATGACTTCCCTGACTTACACATTCCACCAGGAATATAGAAACATTTTCTTTTTTCCATATCCTTGCCAACACCTGTTATTGTCAGTCTTTTTATTATAACCATTCTGATCCACATATTCTTTTATTTTTTGTAGGTTTAAGGGATATATTTATTATTTATTTTTAAATTTTGTTGAATTTAACTATTTTGCAAAACTCATTCTCACAACATCTATTTTATCCCAGGCAGTGCTTAAAGGCAATAAAGAGATCGCCCTCTGCTTCTGTTGGTTGGTGATTATGTGAGTGTGCATGCACTTGTGTGCATGAAGGGAGAGGTTGAGATCAGTTTTGTTGCCCAGTAAACTGTAGGCAAATGTGTTTTGTAACCAAAGGAATGTACCATTTAGCTCTCTTCCCAGTTCTCTGAGACCAGTTATATATGTGTGTGTTGACATATTCTTAATGGGCTTTCCCTTTACTATTTTCCTATACTCTAATTTCTGCAGCATATAGTGTGCCCCCCCCCCCAAGATCCAATTAAACACATACTTTCCCTCCCACAATTGAAATGATCTATAGAATGGAGTATAATAAGAAAAGAGACTGTAGGACAATGAAAAAAGAAAGGCCTTTGTCCAAATGCATTCTCTATGAACAATCCAAAGTAAGAAATACCTTATTCATGTTTTGCTTTCTTTAAATAAAGCAGTGCACAGATAAAAGGGATTATGAACCAATGTACTCCATGTGCCTCGGGTCTCACCTAGAATATGATGTGTGGTTCTATGCATGAGAAAAGAGATATATTTGTTTAGAAAAACTGAAAACAATGAAAAATAAAATAAAAACCTATCATGGTAGCACCAGTGTTTTCATTTTGATAAATTTCATTCAATCTTTTTCTATGAACATAGATTGCAAATATATTTTATTATAAGTAAAATTATACTTTATATGCTATTGAGATTTATGATTTTTTTCAGTGCTAGGGATTGAATCCAGGGCCTTGCCTATGTTAGAAAATACTAAACCTCTAAGCTATACTTCCAGCCTCCTTGAGAATCATGATTTTTAATATAACATCATTTGAACATCTCACATGGTCATAAATTTTCTTTTGAAACCTAATTCAAAGATTGCATAATCAGAGTCTATACCATGGTTTAAGTCTTTCTTTGGTTCAGTATTTTCTAATTTTTCACCTATGGAGTAATGCCAGGAAGAGCATTTTTGTGGTCACAACTGTGCCCCAAATTATATTTGAAGAGAGGTACTGATAACTTAGAGTTGCTCTAGCAAAATAATAAATGGAGACTTGAGAATATAGTGCTAAGAAAGAAAAGACTTGAAAGATATACCAGATAATTCAAAGCAGTATCATGAAAGAGGAATTGGCTGCTAAAGAAATTTCAGAGATAAGAAAATAATGGTATTCATTATAAGGAGGCAAATTTCTGTTTAGTACAGAGGACAAGAACAACAACAATGAATAAATAAATAAAATGGAAACATATGAAGAACAGAAAACTTAATTGAGCAGCTTCCTTACTCATTGACCCTAGTGACAGTTGATAGAAATTGGGTCTAGTCTCACACCATAAATCCTTAGGGAACACTTATATTTGAATCACCGCATGTGAGGGATGAGTCTAGCAAACAGGTATGCATCAATCACTATAGCTAGCCTGCGGGGCACACTTTAGTCCATCTTCAATGGCTGTGATTTTCTCAGGACAGAAAAGAGCCCCAAGTACATAACAAGGTTTAACAAATGATGTTTTCCAACATATCAACAAGAGGCATGGCTTAATAAAGTAAGGAAGTCACTTTTCTACCAGTTTGAGCTGGATTGGGGAAAATATGAGTGTTTGATTGACTTGCTGTCTTAGGACAGATCATCTCATGAAGCTAGGTGGAATAGAAAAAAGTTCTTCAATTTCACATTTAGAAGCAAGCTTTTAGTAATTGAGTAGCTAAAATTGGCAACTAAGTTCATATCGCATTTCATTTTTTTTAATGGTAGGATCCTAACTCTCTCTGCAGTATGGAGACATTTGTAAATATTCACACATGAAGCAGGCAATAAAAATGTTTCCATTGGTTATAACTGAGAGAAAATTGAATAATTGTCCTAGTCATTTATAAGAGCTAATAATATGACTCAATCTTATCTCATACATTAGTTTTACATTGAAGGAAACATTTCATTTTCTAGCAATGGACAAACAGAATTTCAGGCATATGAATAAAAAAAAGTACAGGAGCAGTATCTGGCGCATAGTAAGCATAAACAGACGTTAAAATTAAAATCACAAACAATTGTGATACTGATTCTAGACTTGAGGGCCTCAGAGACAAAGGCCTTTGAGCCTGACTTAGCTCAAAGCAAAAGATCAGTGCTACAGTGTCACTATTTTTTCTTTTTCTTTTTTTTTATTTACTTTATTTTATTGTGTTCATTGAACACAAATGGAGTACAGCTATTGTTTCACTGGTT
>JAJEJO010000837.1:857289-938223 GCA_020662805.1 Glaucomys volans
TGCATCATCATTCATTTATCAGAGAGACCATTCGGCCTTTGGATTTTGGGGATTGGCTGATCTCACTTAGCATAACAGTCTCCAACATCATCCATTTACCTACAAATGCCATAATTTTATTCTTCTTTATGGCTGAGTAATATTCCATTGTGTATATATACCACAGTTTCTTTATCCATTCATCTACTGAAGGGCATCTAGGTTTATTCCATAATCTAGCTATTGTGAATTGAGCAGCTATGAACATTGATGTGGCTGCATCACTGTAGTAATCTGATTTTAAGTCCTTTGGTTATAGGCCAAGGAGTGGGATAGCAGGGTCAAATGGTGGATCCATTCCAAGTTTTCTAAGGAATCTCCACACTGCTCTCCAGAGCGACTGCACCAACTTGCACTCCCACCAGCAATGTATGAGTGTACCCTTTTCCCCACATCCTCGCCAACACCTGTTGTTGCCTGTGTTCTTAATAAAAGACATTCTAATTGGGGTAAGATGAAATCTTAAGGTGGTTTTGATTTGCATTTCTCTTATAACGAGTGATGTTGAACATTTTTTCATAAATCTATTGATTGCTTGTAGATCTTCCTCTATACTATTTTTTCTATTGTGTAAGACTGTAGTGAAAGTGGTGGTGCCTCTAAACCAGGCATGAAGATGTGGTCTATGGCCTTGTTCCATTTCTAGGGTGAACTGAGAGCTATATTACTTTAGACTTTCCAAAAATTATTATTTATGTTTATGTTCAAAGCCATTCTGAGTATTACTGTCTTAAAGCTGACTCTGGGGAGGATCTTTGGGTAACTTTTCAAGAATTTCTACAATCTTCAGTCCATTACATAGAAATTTATAGAGTACTTATGCCATATATTATACTCAAATATGGGATTCAAATTTTCTTATAGTTCATTATCCTTAGCTATAGGAGCTACTTGAATCAAATTAAAGGTGCTACTGTTCATTGAAGTTAAAGTGAAAAAGAGTATCCACCACCCACAGCAATCATTCTGATAGAAACTTCTAGTTTGCTAACTGACAGGAGCCTTGAAAAGATTCAACTAGTCACAGAGAGTTTGCATTTGAAGTCTAGCCTAAAAGAAACTTCCAGAGTTAAAGAAACAACTGTAGGAAGCAAATTTAACAGCAATATCATACTAGATGATGATAGGGTTCTTTCCTCTCCTTGGAAGCATCACAAACAAGGGACTGGAAATGACCCACTTGCACTTATCTATCAATGTGCTTTAGGGAAGGCCTGGTAGCAAATGGCAAATTACCTATGATTTCTAAAATCCTTTGAAGCCTGATTAGAGACAATCTGTAAATTGTTGTCTTTGCCCCTGCTCAGAGGGGGTTGGCTGTCCTGCCTGAGATGATAATGCAATCATCTGTAGAAAACACAAATTCCCTAATTAACATTAGAGCCCTGGGAAACTTTCCTTATGAAAGGCGAACCCCAGGCAGACCCCTCAGCAGCTATCAAACCAAGAGGGTTTGGCTTGATTGATTTGATTGGATCTTAGTTAAAGTGTCTTGTTTCCTCCATGTTATTTGGCAAAGAGTCTTTAAGGCAAAGTCTCCTGATTGCCTTTCAAAGGATCTGCCCAGCCTATACTTAATCAAATAGAATGTGGAAAGACCCAATCAAGTTCAAACTTCCTTTATAGGGCAGTCTGGGCACACTAACATCAGGCCATTAGTCAGAGACTCATAAGACTGAGAATTTTTATGTGGCTACTTTCTATCCTGTAAACATTTAATTCATTTGGAACATTGACCTCTTTGACTCTTCCCTCTCTCTCAAACCCAATTACCCAATTTTGTCCATAAACAAATTATTTATAAAACCAATGTTTCTCTCATGCTTCTCTCTTCTCTTTTCCTTTACTATTTCTAGGGTTCTTATCGCATCTAATCTTTTAATTTTGTTTCCCTTTTCCTCTTATCTCCCACATAATTTAAAATACCTAAATGATTTGAAATGCAAGATAGACAATGTACTCTCTTAAAATATTCAATAGCTCTCTATTACTCCTAAATCTAAAGTGATCCATCAGTCATAATTCCTAACTCTTAGACTTAAATTTCATTATCTGAGAAGTAGGTACTCCAACAGGACCTACTATGGGGTGGTTGGTAGTACTAATGTGAGTTAAGATGTGCAAAATGCTGAGGATTGGGGCTGGTATATATTATGTACAAAGTGTGTTTACGATGGTGATGAAGATGAGCATTTTTCACAGATGGCTAGGGGGTCTGGGGATGGTGCTCCCTCCCCATGCTCCACATCTTTCTTTAAGCCACTGGATTTTGTTCTGAAGAACTTGAATGGGCAGGATTGGTTTATGTGACCTACAGATATCAGTTCCTGGAGCATGGCCATTTCTGGGGTTATTGCAGAGCTCAGAAAACCATGACCAGAGCAGCCAGATGATGTTCCCCTTACTGGATATCGTCTGTGAAATATTCTGTGTCTGTTGTCTCAGACTTAAGTTGTCTAGATGAAAGTTTAACCTTCTAACCTTTCAGCTGGATGCTTTTCCACCATGGAACAAGGACTACTACTTTGCTTGAAAAAAAGAGAAAATAGGATGCCGAGGAATGGAGACTTTTATCGTTTCATAGGTTTCAAATTGTTTGGCCAAGCCACCCTAAGTCTGGCATTAAAATGCAATCAGAACCAGTATTTAATGGACAGCAAGGAGGGCATGGAGGTGGATTTTAAAAAACTCAAAGTGAAAATGTGTTCTCAGCAAAATACTTGAAAATGTTGCTTGAATTTATTTTTCCTTTTCTCTACAAAATAATCCTTGGAAAAGGAAACAACACCAATGATAACAACTGAATACTCTCAACAGAAAGAAGCAGTAGAGGTAGTTATTAATTATTCAAATTAAAATAATGGATCAAAATTATAAGACCAACACACACTACTGTTAAACAAAATGTAGTACTAATTTCAAGAGGGGATCATAAGCATCTCTCTCTCTCCTTCTTTCCACTGCATGCATGGGAAGCAGGGATCCAACTGGTTTAAAGCCAAAAGTGCAGCTCCTGTTGAATGTAATGGAAGTGTTACTTACCAGATAGGAGATGTGGAGGAAGCCAGGGTGCTGATCTGTGGAGGCTAAATGCCTCAGGCAGAGCTAGCCAACTGAGCACTGTTATCAACTTTCCTATTTTCTCACCCAGGTGCTACTGACAAAAAGCCCATTGCCTCCAGGAAAACAAGTAAAGGGCAGCCATTGTCCCCACCTCTTTGATAATTACCTACATCACATCTTCAGTTCTTGCCTCTTATCCCAGAAAGTCTGAAATATGTACTCCCTGGCCTCTGCAGAAAAGGTCTTCCCAGTCCTGTTCTAGATCAAATGTCCTAGGGACAATACAAAATTAACCACCTCTTTTTCTCATCATTGCAACTAAGTATCAGCACAAAATTAGTGAAGTGGAAATCCCTTTTATTACTAAGAATCCCAGTGGAGAACCTTCTAATTGGAAATGCCTACTTAAAGACCTTTTTTACCATATAGGATGCCTGTGGCAAATTTGGTTTCAGATAACTTTCAGAATCAGTCCACTTTTCCTCAAGAAAACACAAAGGGGAAAAAAGACACCTACCAGGGACCTCAGAGGGCTGTAAAACCAAATCCCTGTCATGGTAATCCCAGCCCATTTAAATGCATCAAGACTGTGAGCCATAACCAAGAAAATTAGCAATCAGCAGACCAGCACCATAGCCTACCACTTCCTACAAATGTGCAGTTAAACTACTGTGTTTCAGTCACAAATGCTTTCTTTAGATCACTCTTCTGAATAAAGGATCTCATCCCAGGAACAATTATTTCCCTGGGAACACACGGAGAGAGAAATCTATTAGATTCACTCATTAAAGAAGTTATGGCAGAAGAATGTCCTTCACCAAAATAAAACTCTCTCTACAGTTGTTGTTGAATGACTATTTGATTTTTCTTCACAGAAAAAGCTAGGCAGATGTACTTTGATTTGTATTTGTAACTCTAAATGAGTACTTTAATATTCCCTTTCATCCAGAGGATTCTCCTCTCTGGTTGGCCCTTTGTTGCTGAGGCTAATGTCACTAATGGAACACTTCAGCTGACCTTATGCCGAAACATAAGTGCTAAGATATTATTAGTTCTTCACAGAGTATCACTTTTAAGAATTATTTTGTCTTCCTTTGAAACATTCACTACTGTTACCCAGAATAAAGTGAAATAAACCATGCACATACTTCTCACATACTCCTGTAGCAAAAGACGACATGTAAAAACACGGATGGATGGCACAAACAAAGCTCCCGGAACATCAGCTTATTTAGTCCTCAGTTACCAGTTTGATGACCAGATTTACACAAAAACATCCTTGAAATTCATATTTTATCTTTATGTAATTGTTAGTTATCCAAGCAATCTGGAGGAGGAGAAGAAGTGTTGAAAATGCTTTTAAAATGAGAAGAAAGGAATAGAATGAGAAATGAATTAATCTGCCATTTATTCAAAAATTACTGAACCTTTCTCTGTGAAAGGCAAACCCAGGCAAGCCCTCTGCCTCTGTGATCTCTGTGGGCCAGAACCATTTTCTGGTTTTGAATCAGACAGTTTGGCCTATAAAAGTTCATGGTCAAATGGGGAAGAAAGAACTCACAGGCAATTATTAGTGATTCATTGTAACACATGGGATGAAACAACATTTTAAAAAGTTAAAATAATTTTTACAGCAATATCTTAAATGTTTTTTAAAATGAAAAAAAATCACTCTTCCCACTACAAAGAAAAATCAGAGGTAGACTAGGGAAAAAACAAAAACCAAAAAACTAACAAGTAAAAAAAACCCTTCAAGATAAATAGAAAGGCAACAAAAGGAAGGTCAAGTTCCATATGCTTTTCTGAGCCCGTCATTCCCCTAGTTAGTTCTTCTCCCAGGGACGTCACTTGTAAATTTCTGGGAAATCTGTAAATGTTAGAGTTACCATAAATTCACTCACTTACAGAAATCACCTTGTATACTGTTAATTAATGCATGTAACAAATAGATTAAGCAAACAGAGATATGCTATTTAAAAAAACAAAAAACAAAAAAACCCCAAAACTATAATCCAGGGGACATTCCAAGGTTATTCATCCTGTCAGCCTAAGGATACTGGGAAGGACCAAACATAAACCATCCTGTTATCACCAGACTGATGTCACCCTCACATACCTTCCAAGCCCATCTCTCACCAAGTTTCCTCTAAAAGAACCAGAGACTACAAAAGGTGTCCCTCAAGATAGCCTATTCTCTAATGAATGTCTATTCCTTGCTTTATCCCAAGAGGCATCTCTAGATTGCCTACATTCTCCCTTGAATGTGTACCTGCCTTCCTAAGTTGATGTGTGGGTCTTCCCCTGGTGTGTGCTGAAATTCTCCTCCATCATGTGCATCAAGGACCACATTTGTCCTGAGTGGAAGGCCCCCTCCGGGAACTCCTCGGACCTCTTCCAGTGGCAGTTCCAATAAGAGGTAGCAACTTAAAATTTTATTTTTTTTTAAAAAAAGGACCCTGAAACGGAATCATTTCAGGCTGAGAAAGCCACAGTGGTTTTAAAGGCTTGTAATATCTTTAGTAACTAAACCAATTCAGTACCTGTGAAAAATAATAGGAGAGTGGTATGGTAGGAAGGACAGTGGTTGAAAGAGCTGAAAAACATCACCAAGGACCAGATCTTCCCTAATACTGTACAGATTCGATGCTCTCACTTGAGATAAGAAATGTCATTTCTCATAAGGAACATGGAACTGGGACTAACATACAGGTTTTGTACTTCCTAATCCAGTGTTCTTTTCACTCTACCATTGCAACATGACAGACTTGCTAATAATTGAGGACAGTTATCTGGAAGACGCAGGGAGCAGAAGTATACATAAACTCATGATACTTCCTTCAAAAAGCTTCCTTTGACCTTAAACCCATCTCTCCTAGTCCACATCATTATACTTACCTGGCCATGATCTGAAAGTACCTCCAAAATGCATTTACTAGTGTATGATTTGATCTTCTACACTAGAAATAAACTGCATGAGGCCTTGCTCTAAACCACATGACCGCCAACATTCTACCAAGTAGGAAGGTGTACAACAGGTACACATGCATTTCTTAAATGAATGGAAAAAACAGATTGATCAGGTTTCAGGGGCAGCTGTCTGCCCCTGAGAAAATCACTAACTTCCTTGAATCTAATTAGCAAATTGATGGCATTTAAGTTGATCTGTGACTTTCCAATTGAATTCTGAGTGTACCCAAAAGGATGGCACTTTTCTTATCCTTTTCATCCTCTTCCTCTTCCTTTGTCATTTTATCTGTACTTTGTTTTGAACAGAGAGCTTCTCAGACAAGAAGTTTGAAAATAACTAAACTTATTCCACAGTCCTGTCCATTTCTAAAATTCCACATTTCTAGTGTTCCTTAT
Source organism: Glaucomys volans (assembly GCA_020662805.1). Taxonomy (NCBI): domain Eukaryota; kingdom Metazoa; phylum Chordata; class Mammalia; order Rodentia; family Sciuridae; genus Glaucomys; species Glaucomys volans. The sequence goes on from JAJEJO010000837.1 coordinate 863,755, forward strand.
AGTTTAATAATTGAACATCTGATTCTTTCAATGCTAAGGGTAAATGAACTAAAAAATCTTGTCCCAAAAAAGCCCAATAAGTAAATGGACAAATGAACTAAACAGACACTTCCCCAAAAAAGAAATACCAATGACCAGCAAAAAATGGTCAACATGATCAGCAATTGGGGAAATGCAAATCAAAACTACACTGAGTTTTCATCTCACACCAGTCAAAATGGCAGTCATCAAGAATGCAAACAATAATAAATGTTGGAGAGGATGTGGGGGAAAAGGAACACTCACACACTGTTGTTGAGATTATAAGTTAGTACTTCTATGGTGGAAATCAGTTCGGAGGTTCCTCAAAAGACTAGGCATGGAACCACCATATGCCCCAGCTATACCATTCCTCAGTATATATTCTGAAGAATTAAAGTCAGGATGCTGTAGGGATACCTGAATATCCATGTTTATAGCAGCACAATTTTCAATAGCCAAACTATGGAACCTGACTAGGTGTTGATCAACAGATGAATGGATAAAGAAAGTGTGACATGCACACACACACACACACACACACACACACACAGAGGTGTCTTTGTTATGTCCCACACTCAGTGTCCCACTGAGTGTGGGACATAACAAACACACACACATAAACACACACACACACACACACACACACACAGAAGTGTCTTAGTTATGTCCCACTAAGTGTGGGACATAACAAAACTATGTCATTTGTAGGGAAAAGGAAGAAAACTTGAGAGCATTATGTTAAGCAAAATAACCCAGTCTCAGAAAGGCAAGGTTGCATGTTTTCTCTCATATGTGGAAACTGGAGAGAGAAAAAAGTGTGGGAGTGGAAGTGGGATCTCATGATAATAAAAGGGTGACAAGTAGAATAGAAGAAGGGAACCCAGGGGGAGGGAGGAGGTGAGGGAAAGAGGAGGTAGGTACCAGGGAATGAAATTAACCAAATGAAGTTATATCAGATATGAATATGTAACACAAAGCCCACAATTATCTAGAATTACACACCAATAAACATTTTTAAACTATTTTTTGTCCAAAGGGACTTAAAGTTTTAAAAATGATAACTGGGAAACATGCAAGTGATTAAAATCTACTGTTTGCAATAGAAAAACTAAATTATTCTCCCCTTTTTTCTAAAACAAAAATAACAAGTAAAAATATCCCAAGTGACAAAGGAAAAAAGAAAATGAATACTACTACATGTAGTCTACAGGTAAACATAGGGTCATAGTGAATAGCTTGAAGGGTTTCTCAGTCATATTTTAGCCTCACATTAGCCTAGTTAGCCTACTGTTAGATATAAACAAATCCCCTTCAGGTAGCAATCGTTCCACTTACCAGCTTAAATAGAAATGATATGATCATAGAAAACCTAAAGCTGTTTCAAGTATATTACAATATTGTTCAGCAAACCCCTCAGGCTAATGTAGAATGGTTATTCACTGTGGAACTCTAACTTTGTAACAGTGATTCCAAAAATCACTTTAAATTTTTAAACTCTGAGAATGAAATGTGCTGAATACGATTCCAATCTACAAGGGTCTAAGACACATCAAATGCTAGATGTTATGCTGTATGACTGAAGGGGTTTTAAAGAAAAAAAATCTGACAAATGATGGGAGCCAGTTGAAGTGTTTTGCAATGGGAAGAGCTGTCAGCACCAAACATTTTAATTCACAACTCAGATTACCATCTGCAAACTGATTTAGGAATCCACTCAAGTTGTAACACTGTTCTCTTATTTCCAAATCAGATTAGATCATCCAAACCTCTGCATTCCAGGAAAAATGGCTCAGCTTTAAAAACCATCCAATGAGCCACTGTTTCCAAAATAATGGTGATAAAAAATGACACATAGTTAAAAAGAAAACAGAAACTTTCTTCAGGAGCAGAGCAAAGAGTCACATGGCTCACTTTGATTTGGCTTCTTCCAAACGAGAAGAGACAGAAAAGGGATAAGGCAGCACCAAGGTGATAAGGGATCTGGACACATCGATGATGTCCTTGCAACGTCACCTGCAGTGTGGGACCTAAACAATTTAAGGCCCATGTGTGCTTCTTCTTGCTTACTTAAAGGCAAAAATCTTCAAACAGCAGTAAAAACAACACACAGAGTAAAGAATTACAATCTCTTATGTGATAATCCTTCATTTTAAATCTTTAGCCACTTTTCCTTCTACTTTCATATTCATATAGAGTTGGATTTTTCAAACTATTTTATTTTCCCTTTCACAATACTTATTTCAACTTGGATTGATGGGAGGGGAGATGCATTTATTTATTAAATAAGTGGGGGAATATTTAATCTGCCTCATACATTCCCCAAGATCTTGGGAAGACAGCTCTGAATTAGCCACAGAAAAATAGCACAGAATGTCCATTTCTCCAATATTAATTGCAATGAAAAACTGGAACATAGAGGATAGCACATAATGCTTGAAAATAACTAAAGAAAACTTGCATATTTCCTTTCCCTTCTTTCCTCCTTTTCCTCCAACCCAGGCTCTTTCCTCTTCTTTCTCTCTCTTAAATAATTTTCCTAACCATCTGTGTAGTCCTATGACTTCACAAAGGGTCTGGAACCTAGAAATTAACCAGTAAATGAAAAACTTTGTTGTATGACTCAATTGGATTGAGATCCAAAGCTTACTATGTGAAATATGGCAGTACTAGTCACATGTGGCTACTGAGCACTTGAAATGTGGCTCATCTGAAGTATGATGTGCTGAGTGTAAAATATCCCTGAAAGTACAAGATTTAATAGAAAGAAGAAGTAAAACATCTCATTAATAATTTAAAAATATTTTCTGTGTTTAAATGTTATTTTAGATGTGAGTCAAATAGTATGTCATTAAAATTAGTTTACATCTGTCTTTGATGTATTTAATTTGACTGCTAGAAAACTTGTCAATGGGGTTGTACTTTTTTCTTCAATGGGACAGCACTTTTCCAGAGGGTTAGGCAGACAGCAGATTCCCCATAGCTCTGACATAGCTATGTGTCCCATAATTGTGACAGAGATAATAGCAAAGCAAAAGTGTCCTAACTTCCCGCTTGGCTGTTTTTCAAAATTTGAATGAGAGAAACTCTTAGCAATAGAAATCTTATCAACTACGATATTATAAAGGTCATAATCAGCAATGTTGTAAAACAGACTCTATCCATAATCAGAAGCATATTAAAGACAGACATGCTTGTACAAAATTTTCAGAGTTCAAATGATCCATTCAAGGCAGAGGAATAAATATCCTAGAAACAGGAAGAGTTCACAACATGGTGGACAAAATAAGTGCATCATGAAACAAAGATGGAGAACCTGTCATTAAACAGTTACATAATTTGAAGGAGGAAAATTCAGCTCTGAGCTTATCCACCATGAAAATTAATTTAAAAATATAGTAAGCACTTATATAAATCAATCGCCACCTTTCTTCTAGTGAATTTAGGTCTCAGTTTTACTACATTGTAGACTTTCCTATGGCATGCAAGTAGAAGTACACATATATATATGCATGTGTGTAACCATACATATTTTGAAAGCAAAATTACAAGGGGAAATAGAGCTTGCTGAAAATATAACAGCATTTTGTAGTCATAGCAACCCTAACTTTTAAAAAAGCAACATTAAAGCAAGAAGAGCTCATCAAGAGCTACATCAAGTTGTTATAGCAACTAAAATGTGGCTTTACAGAACCAAGTTTGCATTAAAATAGCCAGAGGATTTTAATGGTAAATGACTAACAAAAGTATATCTTTGGGACCTGAAGTTTTAATTTTTGCTTATTTTATCCGAGACTGTGTCCTCTGTTACATTAGAACAAAATGCTTGCTCAAGTGATTCTCCTTACCACAGCTGAAATGACCATCAGGAATCATACAGTTTCATAAACCTGGTAATAATCAGTAAGTCAAAATTAGCTCATCAATATGAATAATTTAATCCCTTGTGGGTGATGAAAAATATTAAATCACAAAAGCAGAGTAAAAAAATAGTCAAATAGAGTTGTCTAGAGAACCTAAGGACAAAATGGGTCAAGAACAGGGTTTGTCAACTTCAACACTATTGACATTTTGGGGGAGTTCATTATTTGTTGTGAGGGCCCTTCCTGGCTATTGTGAGTTTTTCTGGCCACTACACACTAGATAGTAAATCCAGGTGTAACAACCACAAATGTCTCCAGACATTGCAGATGCTTCCTTGGCGGAGAAGAGGGTAGCCAAATCACAGAATATAGAGATATTTCATCCATACTATTATGAAACTGATGAAAATACAAGAAATGTGGAACAAATTGAGCAAGTAGGTCAGCTATATTCTCCTGTGAGGGCAAACCTTTGAAGCACCTTAAGCGTGTGGTCCTATGCTTTACCCAGTTTATCATCTCAGATCAACATTTTATTCTTTATGCCAATTTTCTGCATCTCTGGCACATGATGGGCTTTATCTTCTGGAAACCCTCACTTTCCTCCTCTTTCATTAGCACACCCATGTGGGTCTCTCTGCTCTTGTGCATAGGCAAAATAGGAAAATTTGGAGCTGACCAAGCCTTTTCCTCTCATCTCTTATGCTTCTCACAGCCTTTCCTAAGGCTTTATTTAATTAAAAAAATACTACCCCAACTGTCCACCTTTCCTTTTAGTCAACTACCAAAATTCCTTCAACCTTTGCGTATTTACTTGAGTGTCATTTAAATGCTATTATGCACACAATGTTCCACTTAGATTAAATATCAGTATAGTGTGGACAAATAAATATTTTGCTGAAAGGCAATAAGTTAAAACAAAAACAACTTTTATTGAGGTGTCAACTTTTATTGAGTGACTAATCTAATAAAAGTTTGGGGCAAGGTACATAAGAAAGGAAGAAGAATGACGATAGGGTTCCCTGAAGGTGAAAGTCTAGTCTCATGTTTTTGTCTAGTTTCTAAATGCTGGAAGGTGGGAACTCCAAATGGTAAGCTATTTAAGAACAGGGACTGCTTTTGTATCATTGGGGGTTACTATGACACCTGATCCAAGTAGACAATAGACTACTAGAGACAGCATCTTTGATTTAAAGCCCATGCAGTTCCTTAAGCTAAAAAGTTAAGATTTTTTTAGATTTATATCATTTCAGTTTATCATTAGTATGTAGGATATGTGGCTCTTAAGATTTTAGGGGGTATTTCCTTCTACCTCTTTTAATCAACTTTATCTTTTATTTCCCATATATCCAAATAATTTTACAAAGTAATTTTTGGCAAAGATTACTCTTTATAGAATTACATTATTATTATATTTATCACTGGTTTTCTATAAGACTCTATTCTTTTGAGGAATGTCAGATTAATTCGTTGGGTTTATATATGATACACTTACATATATCTTTTCCCTTGTGTTTTCCAATATCATTCTCACGCTTCAATTACTTTCTGTAAGATTATACATACTGATGTAGGCAGGACCCTGACTGAGCTGGCCACAGTCTGTATAGAAAGTGTTGGAAAAGTAAGTCATGAATTTTTCTTCCAGACTTTTTACCTGGAATAAACTGTAAAATAAGCAACAGTCAAACCCAAGCTTCATTCAATGCCATTTAAAAACCCAGTTATGAAGAAATATGAAATATTCCAAGAGACTGGAATACTCTTAAATATTCCATTTGTTAAAACAGATCATTCCCTCAGAGGGCAAATACTATTCTTGATAGCACTTAAATAATGGGTCCTTGAGAACTGGAGTGGCCACATAAAATTGTCAAGGCTAATGTTAGAACCGTGTGTGATTGGTAAGAGAGCATAATTGGAATGAGGCAGTATAAACCTTCTCTAACTTCCAGTCATAGGATCAATGCTTTACTAATAATGAATTAAAGGGCAATTTTAAAAGGATAGTATAATATTAATGAATTTTGATTTTGTCCTTACAAATAAAATTATGATTTTTTTCTTTTTACTTTGGAAGGTCAGCTTAGTTTTCTAGCCAAAAAGAAAATATATACCTGCTAGGATAAGAGTGAACTTGAAAGGAAATTGAAAAATCATGCTTTTGCTAAGCTAAGCTAGGTCTCATTAAAGAAGGCTTATTCACCCGAGGCTTGGTGCAGCAACAACAAACACTCTGCCAGCAGATGAAGTAATAAGTTCAATTCTATAAGCAGTCATTTCCTTTTTCACACATTACACACATCAAACAGAAAGACGACTTGTTGGACTTGGTGAGGCTGTTGTAAGAGCACTGACCATAGCTGATCATTATTTTGACTTGAATAGGGTGTTACTGTCTCCTCTGGAAAAGGGTATTTCAGAAGTGATTTTTAAAACCTAGCTGGTGGTGTTTACTTTTATTATATTCTTCCCCTAGCTTTCAAATCATCACATTGATTATTGCTTTAGATGGTATTTCTTTCAGTTTAGAAAATGGAGAAATAAGGCTGTTCAGAACAGCCAACTGAGAAGAAAAGACACCATCTTTAGAAAAGATGAGAAAAGAAAAGGAAAAAAAAGACACCATCTTTAATACCTTAAAATACCTGCACATCTGTTCAAAAATAAAAGATCTGGATAACTCATAAATATACAAAGGTAGAAATGAGGTTTTAAGGGTGGTGTAGGCAATAGGTCAGACCTTTGTTTCATCCACTCTCTATTGGAAGACCATCACAGTAACATAATTTAAAATCATGTCTCTGATTTTTTTTTCTTTCCATGAAAGAGTGGTTTCCTAAAACCTTTCATAACCACAGTTGGACTTCTGCAGAAGAGAAGGAGATAATGAGAGGAGGGCTTCACCACAGACATAAGTTTCAGATTCACTGAAAGTCATGCTCATTCATTCTGACATCCAGTCACTCCTTGATTATCTCAGAGTAATAGTCTTATGCAATATGTTGTGCTTGGTACTGGGGACACAGTATGCAGCAAAAAGATATATTTATTCTTGTCCTCAATGATCTTGTAATTTAGCAAAGGGACAGAAATTATTCATATAATTACACAGATAAAGATAAATGGCCTAAGTGCTGACAGAAGAATGTATTCCCATGAGACTATAAAATAGGTGACTCTGACCTGGTCTTGGAGGTGAGCTTACCTTGAGAGGTAATGACTAAGGTAAAGCAAAACAGAAGTCAGATATTCTAGATCCATTTTGAACAAAATAACTTGCCAAAATTAATTTATGTCACCATCAGGGGCTACAGGATCTATGGGATTCCATTAACACACATCCATGAATACCAACTCACTTCCTAACTCCAAGTCATTTTAAATCTGAAAGGCACTTGACATAAGGTCATCTGAATCCTGTATTTTTTTTAAGTCAGGTTTTATAATTCCATGGTCCATGCCCTTTTGATGAAGTATAGAAAAAGGAAGACAGTTCTGAAGTCAGTAGAATATAAAATATACACATTTTTCCATGTACTCGATCAAATAATGTCCCATTTTATGGGCTAGAGAAAGTCATCTGTGTAGTTTAAATAGTGTGGCTCCCATCACCAGGCCAGAGTGGCACAGGAATGGCTGAATGACAATTTGACAAAATGTACTGAATGAACTGGCGATGTATGTCAGACTGACAACAGGTTTATTTAGTGAAATCTGAAGGATCACACCCCCTGCAGCAACAAATGCTGTGAGATGGACAGAAATGTGGTGCCAATGCACCATGTTCATTGTAGTATTGCTCTAAGTTCTGCACTGGCATGCAAGGTGATGCATTGAGCATAACATGCACTGAGGGGTGACACCATGGAGCCATTTACTATGTACCTTCAACTGCTTCCAGACTGCATCGCTCCCTGTAGGGCATGTTCAGGAGTCTCACACCTAACACATGAAAATACAGGGTAAACTGCCTCTAACTTACCTTCTCCAACCCAAATCTAAATAAGTCAATAGACTCTGGTGCTTTAAGGAGGTTGAGCAGTATTTTTCAGAGGTGGCTCCCTGACCACCTGCATCTGAATCATGTCAGATGTTTGTTAAAAATGGAGATTCTTAGCTGTATTCCAAATCTACTCAACCAGCAGTTTGAGAGCCGTGCATACACTTGACACTAGCCACTTTCATAATTGCTCCTGCTGTTTGGCAGGATGCTGAGGTAAACCAGCTGGTAGAATCTGGCATTAGACTTGTTGACATAAACTTGATGCTCAGGCCTCCTGTCTGCCCTCTGAACACCCTGCTTGCTCCCATCTTGCCTCTGGAAGCAGGGTTCTAGCCTGACACTCCAAAAGTGTGCTTGGCTCCCAAGTAACCATTCTATAAATTCTTGGCTGTTCCATCTTCTAGAAATCATACTCTGTCTACTATGTCCTTTCTTATTCTGATTCTGTATAAAAATGAGAGGCATAATTCTGCCCTGAATGAGATAGATCATGCAGAACATTACCAAATTATGATCTAGCCACTTGCTAATTAAAGTGTTATTCACAGACCAGCAGCATCACCCAGACAATTATTAGAAATGAAGAACCTTATACCGTTCCCCCAGTCCAATGTGGTAGGATAATAATGACTTCCAAAGATATATCTATATCATAATGTTGCTTTGCATGGTGAAGTTTTGTAGATGTGATTAAGAAGGAAGGGATGAAGGATTTTAAGATCATTCTGGATTATGTGAGTAGGCCTTAAATTCAATCAGATGTGCCTTAAAAGAGAGAAGCAAGGGAAATTATATACAGACATGGTGATGTGAAGACAAAAGAGGAGATAGGCATGACATAGCCACAAGGAGAGGAAAGCTGGTGGCTACAGAAGCTCAGAGGTAAGGAGTGATTCTTCACCTAGAGTCTCTGAAGAAGCTCAGCCCTGATAAGCTCTTGATGTTGACACAGTGAAAAGACAATGACCCTTTCAAAGTTGACCTCAAGAACTGTAAGTGAATAAATTTCTGATGTTTCTGTGGCATTTTTTCATGACAATTATAGGAAACTCATGCACTACAGAAAAATACCTGCAAGACCTACACAAGACTGATATCCGTTCCAAAGTTTGAGAAGCAGTGTCCTAACCATGCCCAAACTCTCTATCAAGTCTGAGTCTATTCTACATGAACTATTTATATGTAGAGACCCATTCTCTTTCTCTGAGATTTGTCTGTATGATTTCAGCTCATCTCAAATAAGACATAGAAAGCAAATGCTTAATAATGAATTAACTGGAATTTAAAATTAAGTCTAGATTTCCCTTCAGTATAGGGGATTACCTTCTTAAAGGAAATCAGCATTTCTCTTGAAGACAACCTACCCTATATATAAGAAATGTATTTCCAATAGGTTTCAAAAAGTACTATATATGTATAGAACTGCTTTAATAATAATGGAAATTCAAAATAGGATAAACTACTTTTAAAAAGATCTCCAAAAGCCTTGTATGATTTCTGAAAATTCTACATATTTGTATGATGAATCATGACATTATTTTGCTTAAATCACTCTTAGACTAAGCTAATTACTTAACTTACTCTTACATAAATATTATTTAGTGAAAACAATCATTTTATGAAAATTCAAAGGACAATAATCTGAATGTGCATAATATTGATATTAATACTTATACTTTATATTGATAGTGACGATTTAAATTAAATTTGGCAAAACTTAAATGAGGGGCAAAGCCTTTAAGCATAAAAAGTTGCCACCATTCTGAGTATCTGTATCCCAAACAGGAAACACTATTTGAAATTTACCAGCTGAATTAGTGCATTTTGCCTTACTCTAACAAAATATCTGGGGTCAGATAACTTTATAGATAAAAGAAGTTCATTTAATTCATGCTGTGGAGGTTAAAGGTCTCACATCTGATGACAGTTTTCTTGTTGGCAGAGTTCCAAGGTGATATAGTGCATCATCACATGGGAAAAGGCAGGACGCACACTTGTGTCCTCTAGTCTCTCTCCCCTTCTCTGCCTCACTCCCCCATATTATAAAGCCATCAGGATGAAGTTTGATGACTATCTAATCCTAATCATCTCTCACCTTTAAATCCCACAGTTTGGATTAAGTCTCTACCGCCTTAATGCCTATCAGTGGTGATTAAATTTCAACACATGAATCCTTGAGGGATATACTCAGACCACATCCAAACCATAGCACCAGCCAATACTTGTGAGGCTCAATAGAAATGTTTTCTCTATTTCCCTCATGAGGCAAGATTTTCACAGTGGTCAAGACAGTTGAGTTGGACATTGTTCAGGGTTAAATAAAAGTTTTCTTTCTTCAGGCAAACAATGGCAGTGAGTCCCAAATACCAGAATGTACACTCATTAGTTGGTCATTTATATTGAGACAAGACTGTGAGGTGGGAAGACGAAGGAAGATAGTCCAGATCTGTTTGTGAATATATGATGTCTGCCATCTTCAGCTAATCCTAGAGACATGGTCATGGAATCCTCTCAAGACCCTGGTCAATAATCATGGCAGGTGATGGACTTCCTGTCAACTTTGTTATTGGCAAGTGTTGATTGTGGGATTATAATAAAATTAGATATAGAAGTCTTCAGAAGCAATGGTGAAGCACACAAACCCTGCTCTCAATTTTTTTTTTTTCTTCTAGGGTAGAATTGAAAATCCATAAACCAATACCAAAGAACCAAATGTTGAATATTTTCTCTGTTACATGGAAGTTAATTTACAATAAGGGGTGGGTGGCTAGGGAAGAACAGAGGTTATTTGGATTAGACAGAGGGGAGTGAAGGGAGGAGGGAGTTGAGGGTAGGAATGATAGTAGAATGAATCAGACATTATTACCCTGTGTGCATACGTGACTACATGATCTGCCTAACTCTACATCACGTACAACCAGAATGAGAAGTTATACTCCATTTATGTATGATGTGTCAAAATGCATTCTACTGTTATGCATAATTAATTAGAACAAATTTAAAAAAATCCAGCGGGGAAGACAGTACTTGAAGTTCCACCTGTGTGTTGAGGCTGGGGTATACAAAGGTTTTTTAATTTCAGCAACTCACCAAACCATTCAGAGACAATGGTCTGAAGGCTTTATTTTGGTTTCATCTTATCATTTAATCTTGTTGACAATTTTTAATAGAAAAGAAAGACAGCCTCTTTTGATTTCCTCAAATCCTATTTTATCGCTAACCTTCTATCAAATGAAAAAAGGTCTCCATTCAATTTTTCCCAGTTTGAGTCCTATCCCAAGAGCCCACAGCTACAGAAACATGTTTCCTTTCAGATGAGGCTGTTGGTAGAGCTGCCCAACAGTTTATATTAATTAAACTTAGCAAGGCTGATTAGATGCTATATTAGAATGTTCTTCCCCCACCCTCCGCTAATTGGGGGACTAGAGGTTGTGGGTTGCTGTTTTTAAATTTGGTTATGATCTTAAAAGGGGCTGTTAGGTATGAAATGAAAGCATATACCTGACCCATTGCAATGCAATCTAACACATTTTTCTGAGTATTTAATTCCTGTGCTTCTCAGTTATAAAATGAGAAATGTTTATCATGACTACAAATTTCTGGATCTCATTTTATTTTTTGTAATTAAAAACTAGACTACTGGTGCAACTGTGCACCTAAATAAATATTCAAATGGGAATGAAAGATTCCTCACATGAATGTTTTACGAGAAGATGGTTCGTAACCACCATTCATAGCCTTCCCTCCAATTTGGACATTATGATATTGCACAATCTTCATTACTGGCTAACAATCTCTTCTCCTTAGATAACCTGAACACTTTCTGCAGGGCTTTTGACAACTTACTCTTTCCTCTTTCCAATTCTAACAAAGTCTAGAACAGTCACTGCTTAGATAGATATTAATATATATTTATAATACTTACATTTATACAAATATAGATTATGGATATACATTATACAAATAGACTATTTGTAGACATTTATAGATATATATTCATGAGGAAATACTTAAAAAAGAAAAAGCTGAATCTTTCTAATGTGGTAGTTATATAGAAAGATTTTATTTTGTCCAATGAGAGAATTGATCTTGATAAGTTTTGTTTTTGTTTTTTTCTTGATAAGTTTTATCAGATGAGGTGGGTTGATCTCTGGTATCAAAGAACAATATATTCTGTGAATACAGATCAATTGATAACCCACAAGTTTTACATTTGATACAGACTTGGCAGACTTCCTCTCTAAGCTTCTGTTCCTGGAACCTAAATGTGAAAAATATTCATATAAACACTCAACACTTTTCCTTACTAGCTCCTATCTATCGTTCAAGCCAGTCCATGCAATTTTTTCTACTCTTCCTCTGTGTCCTTTGATAACACCTCTATTTGCAATCACCTTCATTGAACCATTTACCATTTCTGAACATTAAAGTCATTAGCCACTATCCACACTAAATTGTGGTTATTTTAACAGAGACATGCCATTGCTGACACCTACGGATACATTTTGCTCCCTACAGATGTTTGACATGAGCATTCAATAATGTTTTGAAGGAATGAACAAGGCACTTCATTTCTTTCCCTTTCTCTGTCTAAGTATTACTGGAGTGGTAATACCACCACCTCCGCTCATATTTAAATATTGGGTTACAGAAGGGGAACAGAAGAGAAACACAATGCCTAGAGAGCTCACAAAGTGCAAAATCAACCCTAAAATTAATACACGTGGCCAAGCTTTATTAAACCTTTGTGTCTGGTGACATACTTCAGATTTCAGCATTGCATCCAGAGTGCTGACAGACACAATGGCTGAGCAGTATTGTAGTGGAGAGAATTGATTTTACTAATGCATGAAACAAGTGCAGCATTTTTATACTAAGCAATTAGTTTTTGGCAAGGAAATCTCTGTGTAGAAAGAGGAACCTTTTTTCTGGGTGACATAACAATTTTCTTCATTGGAGTAAAATATTCTTTTCACCATCTGAATGTTTGGAGAATATATGAAAGTAAAAAGAACATTAATATCCTCTTTAAATGCCTGGTGACAGCACAAGAGATGGGCACTCAGAGGGAAAAGAAAATTGGCCAGAGGACTGCAGAATTTCAATTCTAGTTCCACATGTGCCACCTATTCTTCAAAGGGTGAGTGAGCAATACCCTTTCCAAGTCTCAGTTCACTTGTTTGTGAAATGAGAAGACAGAGAAGGAAAACTCCTTGCTAATCCATGTTTTTTTTGCTCTTCTACTAAAATCTGGATCTATAAGTTTGACCTCTGTGGTTGTTGCAGAGGCTGACAATGAAATAATTTATCAAAATCAGTCTCAAATATGTTGGTGTGATCACCACTGAGCAGGAAAAAAGAAGAAAGAAAAATCCACAAAAATTGGACACTGAAAGGCCTGTGAAGGCCTATCCCACTCTCTCCCTTCAGTAAGCAAGGCTGAACCTAAATCATTCCTTGATCTATCTCCATCTCTTCCTGTTTCCAAGTAATTCCAAGTATATCCCATACCTACAACATTTCTACTCATAGGAAACTTATTTCTTGAATTCAAATGGGATAATGCTAAGTTCTACAATGTTCTGTTCTTCTAGTGAATAACAGCATTTCAATCTTTATTTTGAATTCTTACTCCCATAAAAGGTTTGAACTTGAAAGTTCAACAGTAGTTCCAAAGAGACTGGAAAGGGATGGTTCAGAGCCTGGAAAATGCCATACCATTTTATACTGTCAATCACACATGATAGAGCATTGTAGGGGTCTTTTTGCTAGATGTTGGGACACAATTTATTTTCCCAAGTTACCCAAGCCTTTTCCTATGAAAACTGCCTCACATGAGTGTGTATGCATACGTATGTGTTGTGTTTAACTTCTTGATTGCTATACCTTGTAGCCTTCACTAGTAAGGAGCAAAAGAACAAGTACACAGCAGCTAATTAACATATTCCTGACAGTTTTCTGAATAGTTGATAGGACACCCTGGTTCATGGGTATTCATGGATACTCACCTAATGATAAAAACTTAGAAAATGAAAAGTTTATTTGGGCTCACAGTTTCAGAGGTTCAGTAAATGGTCAGCTGAATCCATTGCTTTGGGCCTAAGGAGAGGCAGAACATCACAGTAGAAGGGCATGGTGGAGGAAAGCTTCCTAGCTGAAGACAGCCAGGAAGCAGATAGAAAGCGGGAAGAAGTAGGGACCAAATATATGATCCCCAAGGCACACCTCCAGTGAGCCACTCCTTTAGCTACGTCCCACCTATCTGCAGTTACCACCCAGAACTCCATTCAAATGGACTAGTCTACTGATCAGATTACAGCCCCCCACAATCTAATCTAATCATTTCACTCCTGCATTGATGCTTGAGCCTTTGGGGGAGGGGGCACCTCATCTCCAAACCATTAACACTTACTGTATCTCAAATAATTCTCAAAAATCATTCTCAGAAGGAGATATATTATCATTCCTACTTCAGATGAGAAGATTGGGGCTCTAAGATGTTCTGAAACTTTTTCAGGTGAAAATCAAAGTTTCAGAGCCAAGATTGGCAAATTCAACTTACTTCAAAGCCACTGTTCTTGTACCGTGGTGTCAATTTAAATAAAAGACAAACTATACATATGTAAATATGTGATGTGAGAATATTCCTGCAATCCTAAACTGTACATTATTTAAAATTAAAGCAGCACCATGCAACTAATTGCATGATTTTTGAATATTTATGCACTAGAATTCAATGAGAGGGGAAGCTGCTCCAAATCTTAAATAATTTATCTTTCAATAAAATGTAAGAATTACCTTAAAAACAGCCTCTCTAGGGATTCACTGCAATGTACCATTTTCTTTGGGTAAAAAGCTTAAATTCTGACACAAAATGAGAATTCAGTGTTGGAAGAGGGTCATTTCCTTCTCTCAAACCATGTAAACACACCTTAAGGAAGAATCAAACAGCTCCTATTCATTACAGCTTTGCTTTAGGAAAGTTCCCTTTCTGCAGTTTGATTCTTTATTTTTCCTTCTGGAAAAGATAGCTCATGGTCTTTGTATTTCTGTAATTCAAATCTTACAAAAATCTTCCAACTAGAAGCACCAGCTCCTTCATTTCTCAGATGACAAAAAAATGAAGTGTAAGCATATTATTCCCAGAAAGACTTCCTAAGTGAATCTTGAAGAACACAGTGAGATTTTTGGCTAGTGATAGTTGAGTAGAGATTTGTGAATGCATTAAAGAGTTGACCCCCATATTAATATTTATAAAACATACCACGCCTAGATAACTGTATCTCCCTTGAGATGCTTAGTATATCTTGGGTTGTGAATAATGATTCAGGTTAAGAAGAAGGGAATACACATGTGACTTTCTTCTCATGCCTGAAACAGCTGCTAGGAATTTAAATGCATTCATTGAATTCCCCTAAGATTGGGAATGTGTATCTCCTCTCTCTATTTCCAGTTGCTAATATTCAAATTGGTTAGAGACTGTGAACATATTTTGGGTTTGAGACAGCATAGTATACAGCACAAATACTATCTGTTATCAGAAAAAAATACTACTTTCTTGTACATTTGTGCTCAGAAATTTTTAAACAGAGCCATTTTTTTAACACTTCAAATTCTGACCTACACATATGCATTTCTTTGGGGAGCCTTAGCACAGCTTAAATTTATATTTTAAGAAAGTTTCCTTGGACACAAAGGACAAAGGAAACAAAAGGAACACAAAGGACAAGAAGGAAACCCTTATTTTGGGACACACACAGGCACAGAGATGTTATAGACTGTCTTCATTTAGGCATATGTCACACCTCAGGAAATACCATTTGCGTCCATTTCTTCCTTCTATCCGCTTCCACAATCTTACTGTATGTTTTTCTTGAATGGCTATCATAGCATTCTAATTAATTTCTTCCAATTCTATTTCAACTCTCCAAAACAAGTGTTTTGGTAGGTGATTCAGATCTATAAGCTTTCAGTGGCTCCCCATAGTATAACAAATTAAAGATAAATGCTAAAGATAAATGGTTTTTTTGCACCTTCTAATTTGGAAACCACTGTACAACTCTGCAAGCACAAAAATTGTTTATACTTTCATAGATAAAATAATCTGTTATTTTGGGGGTTTCTGAATGCTCCTTAGCATTCAAGACTTCCACAATTCAAACGTTGCCTATCTAAATATGACCTGTCTTTTCTACTTGTTTTCTGTTTCTGTATTCTGGATCAACTGCAGTCTTTACTCTTAGTTGAATGACATTTCCCTTCCCTGTTCAATGTTTGGCTTAAGATATTTCCTCTGGATGCACTGGTCCTCAATTTCTAATTCTCATTTTCTTCAAAGCCAATCTCAAGTACCGTGCTCCTCAAATTTTAAATGACAAATAAAAAACCCCCCAAAATAACAGATTATTTTATCTATGAAAGTATAAACAATTTTTGTGCTTGCAGAGTTGTACAGTGGTTTCCAAATTAGAAGGTGCAAAAAAATCTCATAGAGAGCTTGTTTAATTTACCTATGCAAATGAATCTAAATCAGTTGGTCTCTACTGAAGACCAACTGGATCTTCATTTAACAAGCAAACTGGGATTATCCTGTTGAGAGATGCTGAAACAGGAATAGGACTTCGTAGCTGTTGCTAGATAATGTGGACATTGCAAAAGGCTGTAAAAATAAATTATTTTGATTAAAAAAATTTAAATGATTGTTCCCCTTCCTTGAAGTCACAAGGTACTTTACCAGCCCTTGGGGGCCTCTGCACATCATACCCTAATTACTGTTAAGTGAATGCTTCTCTTACCCAGGCATTCAGAGGGGTAACAGAAGCTCCAAAGATCATCCCTGTGTTTCTTGATGGATGACAGATAAATAATAAATAAGGTGGGTGGTTTGAGATAAATTAGTCATAGATATAACATAACTAGGTATGCTTTCATGCTGTGGATTATAGGCAATTAAGAATCTGAATCAAAGTGCAGAAGAGATGTCTATGACAGTGACAATTTCCTTTTTAATTTGAACCATTTACACCCAGTACAAATTAATCCAAACCATGCTTGTAATTTAAAATTTTCTAGTAGCAATGTTTTGCTTTGTTTTGTGTTTTGTTTTCATACCAGGGATTGAACTCAGAAGCACTCAACCACTGAGCCATATCCCTAGCTCTATTTTGTATTCTTATTTAGAGGCAGGGTCTCACTGAGTTGCTTAGGGCCTCACTGTTGCAAAGCCTGGCTTTGAACTCCGAGATCCCCCTGACTCAGGCTCCCAAGCTGCTAGGATTACCCACCATGCACCACCATGCTGCTTTTTAAAGTCACAAGAAACCAATGAAATTAATTTTAATGTACATTTTTAACTCATTTTATCTAAAAATTATCAAATGTGATTAACATAAAAGTATTCACTCATTTTTTTAATATTTAATGAATGAAATCTGGTGTGTAGCTTACATCCACCACGCACATCAATTTGGACTGGCAATATTGCTAGTGTGTTCACTCATCACAGGTGGCTGGGGGCTACATTATTGGATAGCGCAGAGCTGAAGCACACAATTGTGACATTGATGAATCAGTTTCTTATTTCAAAAGAAATTACTTTATACTTCTTTTTCCTCTCCAGACTTCTCTTTAGATAGGTATGGAACTAATTTTTCCTATACATTTCCTTGTATATATAACTTAATGGCTACTGAGGAATTCTCAGAAACAGGGAAGTACATACGATACAGATGTTATAAAGCATCATTAAATAATGTTAAGCCATTTATAGGCAACCTTGAAACCAAGATGGCTAGTTTAGTTTTGAATAAATAAAGCAGTGTGCCAAGTTATTCTTTGAGAAAATGTAATATGCTCGCCAGAGTCACATGGGAAACTGATTCTTGTTGGAGTACTATGTAATATCATCTAAATTTTTTCCAACCCAAACTAGTTTTTAAATATTGTTCTTTTATAAATAATGCAAAAGAGCACAACTTTAATTCTTCAAACATGACTTTCCTTGACAATCTGTCCTTTAGAGGAAGAATTTAAATGATAATGAAAAGGGAAAGCCTAGTCACATATGAAAAAATGACTCCTCTCTTAAATTTCACATTAATCATTTGTATAAAAAGATACACCATCCCCTTCCCATGTTAAGCTCATGAATCTCTTAGACCATGAGTCCTGTGACATAGAGATTTGATTACTCTATTTTGTCATGCATTCTCTGCTTTTAGGACCCATTCTATCATGTTATTCTTATGCTCACTGTGGTAAATCACAAAATGAAGGAAATTAATTAATGGAGACGAATGAAAGCCTCCTGAATACCTACAATAATGTCTCTTCGTATAGGCTGCTATTATAGATTCTTTTAAGAAATCTTGTAGGTTATATGACACTGCAGAGAGAATAGCTTGGGAAAGATGAAGCCACGTCTGTCAATATCACTTCCTGACTGAGATATCTAGTGCAAGTTTTTCTTCTCTGAGTCTTGGTATCCTCAATGGTGAAATGTGCATAAGTAAATCTAATTGGAAGATAATTATTGGGATTAAATTTAAAAATACAAACATATACTGAAATTTACTAGGCTTTCATCAGTGATTTGCTTCCCTTTCATTCCTCTGCCCCTTCCTGTTTTGCTCATGAATGCTGATAAGGAAGAGTAGACTTTCAGACACAGGCATAAACAACTAAGTGGCCTCCACTGCTTGAAATAAATAGTGTGAGAGTGGAGCTCTTTGGAATGTTGGTGTCCGACTACCCTGGGACTTTTTCTATCATTTTCTATTCATGTTATATATTGTGAAATCTGAGGTATGTATTGGATTAATAGGAGATAGTTTTGTAGATGAGTCTTCTCTTCCCAAGAAAACTTTAAAGTTTTTGAATAAAGGGACCTCATAGCCTACTCCTGGGAATCCCTAGAGGACTCTGGGCCAAGGTAGGCATTTAAAAATCACTTCAGTTAATTGACTGGCATCACAGAAGAATTCTATTCAAACAAAAGGCTATTGTATTGCACTTGGCAAATGAGGTCCACGCCATTACAATGAGTTACCAACAGAGTTACTGAGGTAATAATGGAAACAAATTAATTAATGAAAACTAATTAATTCTCCAAAAATACCTGAAAATGTTACTTCTAAGTGGAAAAAGAAATAAATGGAAGTAATTTGACTACAAATGTCTGATTAAGTGACAGAGTTAGGGATACAATGTGCTCCTTGAAATTTCAGTTCCTTACTAACTATAATTTATATTCCATCAAGAGATTTGCAAAGGCCTAACTAAACAGGATTCTCATTTCAAATAAAAAGTGAGAAAAAGTTTCTGTAAATGTTATACAATATGCCACACTATTAAATATTGTGAATTAATCCCATAAATCATGAAAGCTTCAATGCAAAATCCAGTTTGTTTATGCTCCATTACAGTATATATGCAAACCTTAGGGGCACCAAAGGAATCATTTATCCTACTCACATTAAAATGATTTTCTGCCTCAGTTAGCACTTTTCCTGTAATTATTTCAAAAATTATCTTGACATTCACTCATGAAATTTTAAGCCACAGAAGACAAGGCTAAATGGCATACCTCATGCAGTACCTTCCATTAAAAGAAACACCAATTGCATTATCTCCCTTGCTGCTTTATCTACATTTCTTCATGTCCTAGTGTCAAATTTGTTTCATACACATATTTTAGTTCCCACTGTGTGCCACAAGATTTTCCATGTTATTATCTGTGATAAAGCTTTGTATCCTCCATAATTGTAAGCTTATGGCCCACAAATGACGGAGGTAGGAGATGGGAAGCAAACCTCGGATCAGCAAGCTTTCCTTTATTCTGTAGCAAGGTCCATCAATCAGGCAAGGGAAGACCCATTTTCCAGGTATGGAGGTGGCTCCTGGGTTACAGGAGTCTGGCTTTTTATAGTTTCATTGGAGACTGTGGACGTGCAGTTTTGACAGGTTAAAACTAATGTAGGAAGGAAGTTGTAAAAAGGCTGAAACTCATTATTATTTGGGGAGATAGGAGTCCAGATCCCAAAGGATGAGCGCTCAAATCTTGCCCATTGCTTTTCTTTCTCTGGGATCCATTGTTTCCCAGAGTTTCAATATTTGCTGTGCCTGCATTTAGGGCCAATTTGCAATGGGGGAAAGTAAAATTTCAGGGCCCAGCATTTCAGTGTTTGCCTCCTTCCTTCAAGATTCACTGGGGTCGGAAGGAGGTAAATGTTTGCTTTTGATGGAGATGCTGGGGATGAAACTGGGAAGGGGTGAAAATTTGTTTTTCCCCCTCAGGGCCCATTGTTACTGGGAAAAGATGTACTGGGAGAGGTTTAATGTTTGGCTAATTTCCCCTCCCTCCTCCTGAGCCACACTGACCCTCCATTTTTCTTGGGAAGCTATCTTGTAGGAATATTATTTTCCATAGCCCTTCAATAATAATGAGCACAGTTACCAGAAAATAGACACACAAACACAAATATGCATTTATGGAAATGTAGTAGCATCTATCAGTGAGTTCCTTAATAACATACTGACTAAATCCCTTTCTCATGGAACTTGTTGTTTTAAATTTTACTGAACAGGTAATTCTTGATGAAACAGACAATAAATTAATAGTATGAAAACAAACAAAATTATTTTACTTATTTATAAAGAAAGTGAAAAGATGATATGTTAAAGACTGCCATGAGTTGGGGGGTATATTGTACAAGGGCAGTTAAGAAAACTTATTCATTTGAAGTTAAGATAGTTAAAAAAAAAAATAAGAAGAATGAGAAGATGTAACAGGGAGAAGGTCCCAAGAAAGTCCATTTCAGGTAGAAATATTTTGTGCAAAGGACTTGGACTGGGAGACAAAAAAGAAGGGTAAAGGAGCAAAGAGGAAGTGTCAGAAGAGAGAATTTCAAGGTAGGGAGAAATGGGTGGATAACACAGACATGCACAGGTCACCCTAGGGATTTTAGTCTAAATGCAATGAAAACCTTCAAAGAAATTTAAATGACGATTAAAGAATGTCGGTACTTGATTGATTTTTTTTTTAAAAAAAACTTCTCCAATGTACTCCAGGAGGAGAATACATTGAAGGAGCAGTAACCAGCAGTCCAGACCCAGAGGAGGGTGTCTGGATAGAGCAATCACATGTAGACACAGTGCACTATGTATGTTTACATTTTGTAGAAAAGCAGAGAGGACTTACTAATGGGTTTCATGTAATTTGGGTAAAAAGAAAAGTGAAGGAGATTTTGTGGTTTGGGTCTGAACAATAGGGCAGATGGTGCTTCCGTCTGGTGAGATGGGGAAAGAGGTAGATGGGAAATTCAAGATTAAAGTGCTACAGAAATCTCTAAGGTACTATATTTCACTGATAGAGAACTGAGACTCAGAAAACTGAAGAAATTTGCCTCGATTCATATATTTGACTGGGAACTTGACTAAATTCTCTGACTTTAAAACTTAGGCCCTTTCTACTCTATTCTGACTTCTTGGCATTCCATTCTGAAAGAATGCAAATCTGACTTTATGAATGTTCTGATTACAAAATGGCTTACTGCTGAGCTCTTTGCCCTTTATGCACTACCTATATAGAAACATGCTTTCATCTATACAAATCTTTTATTTATGACTATTATATACACTACTATGTGAAGTGAAAAGCAATTCTATTTTCAACTGAATATAAATCTTGCCTGCTTCATCATTACAGGTTGAATTGGGTTCAAAACAATAAAAATGTAGAATAATACCTGTGATCTTAATTAAACTTTGAAGTTGGTCACTGACAGTTTTATAAAGCTAATTTCATAACGAAATGGGAAAGTATTCAGATTTCTTGTTATCAACTCAAGATAGTAAAAGTCCCAGGGAATTTCCAGCAAATTACCCATGAAGTGTTCTCTATTCAATGGCTCACTCACATTTAAAAGCAGGTGGCCTTTACTATAGAGGTCAAATTCTGTTTAGAGATTCAAAGAGAGCAAGGAGGGCCTCTTGAATGCAAAGGATTCTCAAAGAAAAGGATATTATAGAATAGTGATTAATTTTTTTCCAGCCAAATAAATAATTTTTTTCAGTTGCATCAATATAACTTAGGTGAAAAATAAGCCACTATTTAGACTCTAAGTTCTGAAGTATTATTTCCAGGAAAATAATATTCTAAATATTAAACAAAAATGTATTGTGGACCACTTCAAAGATAGGACAAGCTGCTCTTTTTGAGAAACTTACTTATTTCTTCACTGATGTGTTTTAAGATGACTATGCATCCCATCCTTAAGCAGAAGGAGACCCTGCTCTTGGTGTGCAGCAGATAAGGTTTAACCATTTCACTCTATTGGCTCTGCGAAAGCACAAAGGCCAAAGTCATGAATCTTTTCTGTTCCAGGGAAGTAATTTAGCAAAAGCAAAGTTCTATAATTTACAAAGAGAATACAATTTTCTATATTTAAAGGAAAAAATTTGTCCTCCAAAACTAATCCATTATTTCTCCTTATAGAATAAATAAAGTTGTTTTAACATAATAAACTAATGCAGATAAGTGTATTGGACAAAATATCTACTCCCCTCCATAACAAATAGCATTTTCAAGTAAAGAGGTGAGATAAAAACCTTAAAGTGCTGAAAAAATTCTTCAATACATAAAAAGCAATGTGCAATTTGGTTTTTTAAATTCAGGAACATGCCAATTAGTAGCATGAAGTGATACCATTGCAAATCCATCATGCAACAATTAAACAGTTAAAATCTAATAACAATATGTGTTAGCAAGAATATGGGATAATGCAAATTCACCACACAAAAATGATAATTGTAATATGGTGTATAGTGTAAAAACTGAGGTGGGAGAATGATTCCAAAATTTAAAAAAAAATAAGAAAACAGACCAACAAATTATTGTACAATCGTACAATAGATTATGGCATAGAATTTGAAATGAACAAACAATACATATAATCACATGGATATATGTTAAAAGCGTAACAGTCCAAAGCAAAAATGGACAGAGAATACATAAATGATGGCACCTATTAACAAATTTCATAACTACTGTGCATTGTATATAGACATATATGAAGTAAAAATGTGTATTGGAAAGATAGAGATCAACTTGAGAAGAGTTGAAACTTCTGCAGAGGAACTGAAAAAAAAAATGGAGTAGAGCAAGGCTTTCAAAAAAACCTGCATTAAAATATAATTGCTAATCTCTAATTCCGAGTGAAAGAGTTTGATTTCATAGATCCATTTTGTCTACATTTGCTTATAATTTATACTAAAGCATTTATGTAGCAAATCCAAAACTTTGCACACAAGAAGTGATCATGAGGATTTAAAAACTGTTTTAGCTCTAATGGTTATAAGACATCTTCACTGGCATAAATATGAATATTTTGAAGTTAAATGTACACATAGTGAAAATAAAATTATTGTTTTAGAAGTTAGTAATTACAATTTACATAAGAGTTAATTAACCAGAAGAGAAGTTAATGAAGTCTAATCAAAATGTGATGTTGATTTTCCCACCCATTTGCTATTCTGCATTCTTTGTAGTTGCTATACAAATAGATACAGTTCAATTAAAACCCAATATTTTGTTAAAAGACATTTTCACCTTTATTATTGCAGTGAAATGTTACTCTTTGTGAAATTTTATTTTTCTTATTATAACAGTATCACAAAAGTCAAAGACAAAGGAAACACGTTAATATTTTATAGTCAGAGATTATCATTATTTGTGAATATGTTGAATATATCACATTTCACTTTTCTGCATAGAATTAATTTCATTCATATGCACTCCATAAAACTGCCCTTAAATAACCAGGACATGGACTTGGTGGGAAAAAAAATCAATAGAACTGATCACAAACTCTTTTAGGAAAGAGTTAAATGGCAACATAGGATTAATCTCAACACAATATTTCCTAACATAAAAACTGATTTAAATATGCTAACTGGTCTATGGTTAGTCACAACTTTATTAAAGCTTAATTTCAAAATAAAAACTAGAAAAAATATAACAGCAGCAGCATGGAGAGTCAACAAGAATAGCATGATGTCTTCTTAAAGACTATTGGAGATTTCAGCACTAACAGCTCATTGCAAGGCAATCATTAAAAGATATTATCAGATAAATAGAAAAATTTTTACTGACAGTATGGCTTAATGAAGGGGCCTATTTATTTGAAAGAATCAACCTTCTGTCAGTTACACTAATCCTCAAATTCTTGGTCCTGCAAGAAACAAAACTTTAGCACTGCCCTTTCACCACTGCCCAGCAAGGAGGAATTAATCCATTTAAGGCTGTTCCTCTAATACTTATGCCCTACTATGAAAATTGAGTAGTGTTGGACAAAATTTTGTGTTTTAAGAAAATGAAGGCTTAGGAAAGATCATATTTAAAAATAGAAAACAATAAATAAAAGTGATTATCATTATCTCTAGAAAGGAATTTGAGTGTGAATTAAAGCCTAAAAACACAATGGCTTCTGAAGCCAATGATCACATTTAAAAATTCTGGTTATTGACCTCACCACTTGTAGTTAAGACTGCAGATTAAAGGAATAGAAAAAGCAATTTGATAAGGATTAACATTTACCAATACTCTGATTGAAGAGCACTCGGATTCATCCAGTAGGACCTATCATGAAATTTGATAGACAGATCTAAAGAGGAGTGACAGATGAAGAGCACTATGCCATACTTCAATAACTCTCCAAAAGGAAGGATTTCATATACCATGACCCACAAGAGAATTCTAAGAAGTAGAATATGTCCATCTGTCTATTTAAGGGTGGCCTAATAGTCACAGACACAACTTCCAGGTGAATCAGCACCTCCGTACCTCCATTAACAAACCAAAGTTGAAAATTTGCTTAGCAATGGGATGTACTAAGGGGTGTACTGTGAAATATGGAAATACCAGCAAGAAAGGGACTAAGAATGTAATCAAAGATAAAACGTAGATTAGACAAAGGTAAAGAGCATATGGAACCAGAAGAGACATAAATAATCAAAACCAAGATACATAAACTCCATGATGTGAACTGTTTCAGATTTTGCACGTTTTGTTTATAGGGTAGTATTATAAAAAAAATGTTGTTTCATTATACCTGATAAGCTCACAGGTCAAATCTTTTGTTTGTGTGTCAGTTGTGGTAAAAGTGAGAGAAGTAGAAAAATTCCAAACAGCCCTTTTACAGATAAAATTTCTGTACTGTGCCTATTTCCTTTTCCAGGTAAGCATTTTAATACAAGTACCACATTTAAGGTTTCCATGAATAAAAAAGGTAAATACACATAAATGCATGGAGACTAAACAAAAAAGTACTTTTTAAGAATGATAAAATAAAATAATATGGTTGATTTGAGTTTATATGTTTTCATATTTGTGTTTTGACTGGAAACACTAGTGTTGCATTATTTTTTGTGGTACTATCACATACAAATTTTTTTTTTCTTTTTTTAGATATTTGTTCATTGACTCATGTAAAACTATACAATGTGAATACATTTGGAATGTATTACTTTAAGGGAAACAATGTACCAAAAAATTTTAAAAATCATCACACACACATACACACACACACACACACACAATTCTCCAAGGTAAATTTTTAGAAAAAACCACATAGCCCTAAAACTTTTCACTGCTATCTTACAAATGTTAAGAATTACATTAAACTGTTTAGTAGCCAATTTTGTAGAGTTCAAATATGATATTTCCATTTTTTAAAAAAGCTTTCGATTTTAAGGTATCATAAATTTTGCTAAAAACTTGGGATTCCAAGTGCTGAGCTTATCAAAAGCTTTCTGTTTTTCTTTTCTTGAGATGGGGGTCTCATGACATTGTCCAGGCTGGTCCTACATTTCTGGACTCAGGTGATCCTCTGGCTTTAGCCATCAATGTAACTGGGACTATAATACCCAGCTTCACATGAATCATAAGGCTGTTTAAGAATGTAAGATTTCTAATTCCTCAAACAGACACACATGACAATAAAAATGAATTTATCCTCAATCACAATCAAAGCAACCAAGTTAAAAGATTTTTTATATAACCCATTTTTTAAAAGGACATTCAGGAAGAGGATACTATTTTCTTATGTTGTGGCTAAGACAATAAATTTCTGCAGACTTTCTGTCCAATTGCCCAGAAAGATGTACCAAATATAAAATGGGTTTATCCTTGGCCACAAGGGTGCCACTATTGGAACTTAGACCAAGGAGGCAATCTCATCAGTGTATGAAGTATTTATAAAAGCGATGTTCTAAGGAATCCATCCATATCTCTCCATCCATAAAATAGGACAGAACATATATTCATCAATACAGCCTGCTGTTTTTGAATTATAGAATATTATAAAGCTATTAAAGTTATGTATCAATCCATTTTAAGTGGAGGCCAATCCCATATTGTTGAACGAAAGGCAGATTGTGCAGCAGACATTGTAAGATCTCTTTGATATAAAATTTAATTTCAATAAATATGTACATGCATGCTCATATGCATATACATGTAACTATCCAGATGGATAATAACAACAAGGTATGAATTTGGGTTAAATTTATAAAATACAGTGGTTGAGAGTCACAATTCAGAATCAGGGTGCCTACATTGAAATTTCAGCATCACAACTTAGAAAGTATGTGACTGGGACCAAGTTAGTTAACCTCATGAAACTGCTATATTCTTACCTGTGATGTGAGGATAATAACACTTACTTCTTACTTCAGGATGTAAAGTTTTAGCAAAGTTCCTGGAACACTTAGTAAGGTCTAAGTAATTTTTAATTATTAAGATATATACATATTTTCTATTGTGTTATTTTTATAACATGAGCATGTATCATTTGCATATAATCTTAAGCATTTTAAAAATATAAACATAATGTGAAGTCATGGACTACTTTCATAATTAACTAAAATTTCAGTGTATCTATTTTTAAAATTATTCTTATGATTATTGTTTGTACATTAGAATTAATATGCTATTATGTCTGAAATATCTCCTTAGGAGCTGAACATTCCTGGGTTGAAAGGACTTTGATAACAGGGTATGGTGGCATGAACCAATACTCTAAGCTACTTGGGAGACTGAGGTGGGAGGATCATTTGAACCCAGAAGCTAGAGGACAACCTCGACAATAGGGCAAGACTCTGTCTTAAAAAATAAAAATCATCTTATAGAAAAAGTGGGGCAGTTACACACATATAAATGTATTTGCTAACTCTAATGTAATATAATTAAGGTTTGGATCTAGAAATACACCCCCGAAAGCTCATGTTTTGAAAGCATGATCCCGAATGCAGGAATGTCCAGAGGTGTGATGATTGCACTGTGAGAGCTGCAACCTTATCAGTGTATTAATCCAGTTGATGAATTAATAATCTGAAAGAACTACTGGGTGGTAACTGTAGGCAGGTGAGGCTGGAGGGAGAAAGTCCCTGGGGGTATGCCCTTGCAGATTATATCTTGTCCCTGTCCCCTCATGTGTACACACGTGCATTCTCTCTGTCTCTGTGTTTCTTGGTTGCTAGCAGTTGAGCAGATTTTTCTACCACAACTTCTGCCATGATATTCTGCTTATCTCAGGCCCACAGCAATGGAGCCAGCTGACCATGCACTGAAACACTGAAACCATAAGCCCTACACAAAATCGTTCTTGTCAGGTATTTTGGTCACAGTGATGAAAAAAAAATTAACTCATAGGTGGTAAATATTCAGTTTACAACACTGTTCCTGCTAGCCAAGTGACTAATCACAAGAGTTATATTTGCCTCTAGAAAAAGAAGAATCAAATCTTCCATTGACCAAGTTAAATGACCTGGGATGTTCTAGAAGAAATGGTAAGGTAGAGATTTTAGTCATTGCAGCAACATGCTAGGCGATTAAAAAATAAAAACATTAACTGAGCCAGGGAGCATACCTCAAATCACATACCAATGTGTAATTTTGGTATTATTTGAAACTTAGGCTAGTGTGTTCATTTCTGGAGAGGCCTATCCTAGAGGCTAACTTCTTATTGAATGAGAGAAAAGAAAAATGCAGAAAGAAGGTAATGAGAAGTACTTTAATTCTAAATTTTTAACCCTCTAGCCAGGTTGAGAAAAAGAAAAATCTATTGGCACTACAGTCTTGGACATTCTGCAAAAATATGCACAACCAATGTTTTAACACATTTCTGGAACACATCTTCGCTTCTCAGTACTAAATATGTCATTGTATGGAGGTTCTTGTGGGGGATCCACAGCTCTCACAGGTAATGAATGGCAGGTAATTTAATGGTTCTCAACTTTAAAAAGGAAGCATCAAGACAAAGTAAAACCAATCCTTGTGATTATATTGTCTATAATGTTGTCAAGAGGTCATAGGTAGAGTATGGCAGTTATCTGTCCCTCCTGTGCTCACTGTTTACTCTGGCAAGGACAGAAAGCAATCTCTGTTGCACTAGTCTTCACTCCTGTTACCCAAATGCAGACAAGGGTAAGTAAGAAATCCTTTCGCTATCAACCTGCATCTTCCATGTGATCTCATATATGCAAAATATGCTTCTGATTTATTCACAAAAAAGATACAGTCTGTTTTGTACTTACCAACTATATGTCAGACACCAACCTAGAAGTCTAATGTACCTTATTCTCACAAATCTCTACCAGGTACCACTTACTTTTGATAGCTAAAGAAATTTGAAGCTAAGAAAGTATAACTTGGACTAGATAATGGCTAGTTAATTTAAAAAAAAAAAGAGGTAAACTCTTTTACAGAGGGAATCTGTATATTGACACAGAATCTGTTAGAATGTTTGTTTCCCTCATCCATCCTTCTCTATTGCAGTGACTGATTCAAATGCATTGCTGGCCATATATCAATTCTTAAAAGGCTAACCAGAAAGGACCATAGAAATCATGTATCCCTCTCCTTGAGATTTTTGAACTTAGTTATAATACTCAAGCCTACTTAAACTGGGTCATATTTACAGCTACATTTTTTAATCCCATTCAATGATAAAAAAAAATTCACTAATGTGAAGATGTAAATCATGCTGTCATTTTAAGACATTAGAGATATAAGCCACAGAAACAAATCAAAGTATCTATTCAAGACATATTTGGCATTGACTTCAGAAATGAATGAAGATGCTTTTCCTCCAAATTTTCAACTAAAATGTGTTTTTGAATTCCTGGGGTCAGAATTGACCAAAAGTAAAGTTGCCCTTCTTTTGAAAACATTGAGAGACTTACATTTATAAGTGTGTGAATACACACTCCATTGACTAAGATTATGGTAAGCTGCTAAGTGCTTCTCCTCTATCTCTATTCAAGAGAAAGGAAATCTAAAATGCTAAAGAAGTGATTGACAACCCACTCTAATGCTAATCCAAAACCACTGGCAACTGTCAAGGCACTTACACAGAAACAATTTCTACCTACTTTAAAACTGACATGAGTACTCATTTTGGTTCAATGTTCATTGAACATAAATGGAAAGGCTTTTGCCCAATTCAGCATGTGCAGTATTCTACTGACAGAGAAAACTCCCTAGCTAAAGTTCACATCTAGATTTTGTCAGGCTTGAGCTTATGTGATAGGGGGGTCCTATTTAAGAAAAAGCATATACATTTATAAATACAAAATTAGGCACTGGGCTTTGGTGGGCCTCTGCATTTAATGTTTATTACCTTCATGGTAAATCCTCTTATGTCTTCAGCAAAAGATTCTCATTGCATCCTCAGCATTCACTGATTAAAAACATGTACCTGATTTGTTTGCAAAAGGACAATTACAATCATTTTATGAGAGAATTATGATGAATCTAAGTAAACCAATTTAAGCAAATCAAAAGGACAATTTACATATTATTCAGTTCAATAGTAGCAATCTACTTTCAGTGATTAAATACAATATGTATTATTTCTTATTTGTTCCCTACTCAGTATTCTAAATAACACATAAGAATTCAAAGCAATATGCATAAATTTACAGGGTAGTTACAGATGCATTGGTTATTTGCTGGGTAGGAGAAATTTTTACAACATGTCCTGGGCTGTTTAGCAGTCTTTGGAGTTGTTCATTAATCTAGATAAAACGAGACAGATGAAGAGATATAGGAGTGACGTATTTTAGTCAAGATATTTGGTTCCTTCCAAATAGTATAAAGTAAGAGGAGTGTTAATGAATAGTTTTTAGAGATTCCAGAAGAATCAGAGATCTGAGAATTCAGGAAATGAGATAATTATCTATGTTATTAAATTGTTATAAGTTTTAAGAATATTACTTTCATTTAATGAATTTCAAGTCAGACAAAGGTTCCTTTAGAACTGTATTACAAAATAATTTCCTTGGTTTCCCCACTATACTTGGTGCTGGACATAGTTGAATGTAAATTCTCATCCCCCTCAATTCTAAATAGAACGACAGGAAGAGAAGAAAAATTGCATGGTGCATTGGGAAAAAACACTGGGGTAGGCATTAGAATTAAAATGTAGCCCAGTGGTTCTCAAGACCTAGCACATATCAGTCATTGGCGAGTTTACTAAAGTACAGATTGATGAGTCCCATTCCAGAATTTCAGTAGGTCTTGAGGAATAGACCCCAAGAATTTTTATTTCTGAGATATTCCTGGTTGATACTGATGCTGCAGAAACCCCAGTTTGAGAATAGAACTAAAATAGTCCATTGTGTGGCTCCATTTTCTCATCTGTAAATGGGGATGCGATCTGGAAGATGTCCAAGGTACCTTTCAGCACTAAACACTTCCAATTCTCTGATTCTAAGACACTGTCCCAATAAAGACCGGGGAGTCCCATTCTTTTGGTTTGCATTAAATTTATCCAGTACATTTTATGAAATATGGAAAGCCACTTAGTCTTAAACTATCATTTTCTTTTACTACTCTATAAGAATGATCCTGAAAGCACTCTAATATAGTTTTTATTGATTGAAAGACTCAAGCTAAATGCAAAATATCACATAGCACAGTTATGACTGACATAATGATTTCTGATAGCTCAGATTTTCAAATTGGAAGGATTGTCAGAAAAGATGTAAAAGAATATGCTTTACTCAGAAATGTACAAAAGCAAAAATAGAAACCATCAATATGGCAAATTGTTGTTTGAAAAGCATTTTAATTTTATATGTTCAAATATGACAACCACCAATTGTTTTATAGTGTTTCTTTGCTAGGAAACAACAAAATGCTAATCCCCTCATTTCCCACCCCACCCCCACCTGCTTAATATGTCTGGTGCTTTGGAAGAGATATGAAGTTTTATGCCTGTAGTTTTCTCAGAATGTACATTGTATGTCAAGCTGATTTGCACATTTCTCTAAGGCTGAAAGCACCATAATACCATACATATCATATGTCAACTGATTAGATAAAGTACCAGTGGAAATGCAAAATCTGCTATACAGAAAATAATAAATCCTTTCCCATTATACTTTATAATCTTTATTATCTCTACCATGCTTGTTTATGAAAAGCATTTTATGTTCCACAAGTAGATGTCAAACAAAAATCTTCCATCAGTATATTCATCCTTTGATATTATCTCATTTGCAGCAAGAGTTTCAGGTTGAACCTGAGATATGATTTCTCTTAAAATGTACTGCCACACCCTCACCCTCATATGAAACATTTATCTTCTCTTTCTCATTTTTGATTACACCAATACTACTTTATACGTATATAGTACGTGGCAATTCTCACATCACTTTCATCAATGGCTTCTCATTAGATTCTCAGAACAATCTAATGAAATAGGACATATATTTTTTCCCATTTCATGATGAGAAAAATCATAATTTCGAGATAGTACACACATTTGAGGCTAAATGCAAGATTTCTTTGTCTATTATTTCACTGTTTTTTTTGACAAACTATTTTCTAAAAACAAAAAGAAGGATGATGATTTTGATAATAATTATATTAATAGTAGCTAACATGGATAGAGGATTGGTACACATTTTCACATAAACTCTAAACTCACAAACACCCTAATTTTCCAGTTGATAATTTGCTCCATTTCATAGGAGAGGAAATCAAGTACAGGGCATGAAAAATTTGCCTCATAGTACATGGTAACGTGATGAAGCCAGATTAAAGGTGATTCACCACAGAACTACTAGAAAACAATTAGTGGTATGATCTCAATTATACATGTATTTATACACATATTACAACAAGTGTACAATTTGGTAAAGCTGTGGGATCTAGGCTTTGATAGGTTCAAGTTCTCTGAGAAACCTATTCAACTTCAAAACTATATAGGGCCTATAGGAGACACAATGTAAATGATGATGAAGTAGAATGCTTTTTAAATTGAAGTGATCTTTCTTTTCTCTAGCTTAGTTTTGACAACTCATATCAATTTGAAAGGATATTCAAATCAGTCTATTTTCAGGGTAATTAGAATTTTCCCCCTTAAATTCCTCTAACATAGAGATTTAAGAAGAAAATTCAAAATGGCAAAGTAACAATGAATTAAATATATAATGTGCACCAGCAACAAGAAAATATGCACACACATATGTATGTATATATACATATGTACCAATTTATCTTCCATATATCATATACCCATTTACAATACATATTCAATTTGGATTGTGTCTTAGTCATCTTTTGCATTGCTGTGACCAAAATACCCAACAAGAGGACCTTAGGGGAGTAAAAGTTTATTTGGGGCTCATAGTTTAAGGGGCCTCAGTCCATAGGTGGCAAACATTTTGCTCTTGGTCCAAGGTGAGCCAGCACATCATGGGGAAGAGCCCAGTGCAGAAAAACTGCTCAGTTCATGGATATATCAGGAAGCAGAGAGAGAGAGAGAGAGGTGGGGGGAAAGGGGCCACAGGGAAGATGGACACTTCCAGGGCATGCCCCCAGTAACCCACTTCCTCCAACCAGGTCCCACCTGCCTATAGCTATTACCCAGTCAGTCCTTTAAAATTAGGATAAACTGATTAGATCACAGATCTCATAATCTAATCATTTCACTTCTGAATATTCCTGCATTAATAGGAGCTTTTGGGGGACACCTCATGTTCAAATCATAACAAATCGCTGTATCAGAATTATAGTCTTAGTTATTTTACATTCATATTCAAATGAATCTATTCAAAATAACATCAAAATGATCTAGAAAAATCAGAGCTTCAGATTAGTAGCTGTCAATTAAAGAATTGTAGTGTAAACATACCCTATTAGTTACTAGCACTAGATTACTATGTACCAAGCCATACTGTCTGCATTTATATGCAATATTTCATTTAATACTCATTGCAACCATGTCAGGGAGGCACAATTTATAATAATTAATAGCTAAAGAAGCAAATCCAGAAAAAATAGTTTGCCCAACACCATATAACCATAGTTTGACTGGATTTCTGAAGCAGTACTTAAATTGCTTTGGTTTAAAACCTGGTTCTTCCATTTTCAAGCTGAGTGGCTCTGGCAAGTTACCACACCTTTCTTGTCATAGGTGTTCTCTTCCACAAACAACTGCACTGGTGATTTAGATTAAACAAATCTGAGTATACCACATGCTCAACACTACCCAGGCCACAGGACATACTTTATAAGGGGCAGACATTATGATAAGCATTATAATTTTATAATTCCTGACCCAGTCTGCCATAAAAGGCAGGTCATTCACATATTTAATGAAGACATTTTGATGTTCCTTTGAATAAATTAATCGGAATATGATGGTATAATAACTAAGACTCTAATTTGTACTTGTCATTCACATATTTAATGAAGACAAATACTTTGTAGTTGATCATCCTTTCCCACTGTGTTTTGGCATCTTAGGAAGTGAAGACAAAGTACATTAAAAACATCACTTGTACCCTCTAAGTAAATGGTTTACTTCTGACATAAAACATGTACAGGTTAGTAAAGAAGAAAGAAGAAATCAAAAGTCTTCTAAATATATAGGAATTACATATAGGGCTAGCAATGCTTAATAGTGGTGTGCCTTATTATATTGTAACTGGTTTCTGACGTACTATTTCAGACCTGTGATGGAAGATCTCCATCCAGAAGAGTCTAGTCTGCCCACACTACACCCAGTGTCATTGTTTCCACATTTTTGTAGCCAGCACTTGCTTGCTACAACACTGGTGCCACACATACCTTCAAACCAGCCCTGGTCATTACAAGGTGAGCAAGGAAGCGAGCATTTTGCAATCTCCATTTTTCTCACGGTATATGGAGTGTAGTGGAAAGTAGGGTGTGATGATACTGGACAAATTCTTATGCTGCTCTGGGATTTGGTTTATTTTATTTTATTTTATTTTTTTAGTGTAGGGTACAGGGACACTGAAGAGCATTTGCTATTTGACATTAACCTTTGTGATTCAATACTTACTATAAATCTACTTAAAGGTAGAGTCCCTATTTTATAACAGAGAAGTCAGCATTTGTGCAAAATATGATGAGAATTTAAAAGCTATCAGAAAATAGGATTAAAATTATTTCTATTGTGCTCTACCTACAGCCTTCTTGATAAAATTAAGAAAGGTATTCCTTGCACTGTACACACAATTGAAGCAGAAAAATCTTCAAAAAATAGAGATCTTATTCCACTAATTAGGATAATATGCTGATTATTCACAACATCAAGAGTATCCAACGCAGGGAGGAAATGAAATACCCAAGTCTACTTTCAACTTTAGTATTTTTTTCTTGTAAGGACAAAACATTTAAATTACATTTCCTCTCTAGATTAGCAGCTGTTGTCATTTTTCTTTGGGGAGGGAAGATTCTCAGGCACTGATGCTGCCAACAAGCTGAAAGTCAAGAAAGCAGCCAAGAAAACCTTTTCCCCATCAAATTTAGGGTCCAATATTTGCCATTCCTGGAAAAGTGTCAAATGAAATGCTTTAAGACACCAGTGTGGTTTTCAAAAAAATCAGTTAATTGCTTTTTGCACTGTATCTGGCAGAACCTTGTAATATAAAACTCTTAGTTCCTCCTTTAGGAAGATGTACTGTGCCAAGTGAAGTCCCACTGGATGATGCGGTGTCCCCAAATGCTCTGAAGTACAAAATTTAACCTAACAATGTAAGTGCTGCCAGGAAATCAGCCCTTGCTTACTGACAAGTGTTCAGGAAGGCAGATGGCCTTGGACAGGGAAAGGTCCCAGTGCTCTGTGCTTAGCAGCCCTGGAGACTTTCTTCTGCTTTGGTGCTTCAGGTGTGAGTGGAGAGAAGTGACTCATCTCTCCCATCTGAACCACTAGTCCATGGAATGTCCTCCTCTATAAAGCAAGAAAGGAGTGACACATTCAGGATGGCCAATTCAGTACAAGCAGAGGAAACTAAAACTGAAGTTAGGCTAAATCTGATTCATAAAACTCTTTCTTTGAGTGGTCTATGTATTTTCCAATTTTTCCAGCTTTGCTGAGTTAAGATTAACAAATAAAAACTGCATATATATAAGATGCACAACTTGACATTCTAATATATGTATAAATTGTGAAGTAAATACAATTAAGCTAATTGAAAAATCCATGCTATCACAGTAAATTCTTTCCCAAATTGAGGTAAGAACTTACATTAAGAGAAGACAAATGTGGGATCACAGGACAAGGCTACTTCATAATCCCCTACCTATTCAAAAATAATTATTCCTCTCTGAATGGCATCTCCTCTTTCCATCCATCTCCATATCCTATTGATCCCTGTATTGTACACTGGTGATACAAATCATCCACTCTCACTCCTGGGTCTGCTACTCTCTGCTCAATCTGCTCCAGTCAATCTGCCCTCCATGCTGTTCCCACTTCCAGTCAAGTTTTTTCTTCCTCAGAGTTTTTGATCCTGGTGTTCCCTCTGCCAGCAATGTTTTCTCCCTTTATAATGTACTTCTCTGTGTGAAAAGATATCTCTTCACTACCATATTTGCCCATTGCTCTATTGTGAGAAAAAGTTTTAAAATCTAACCTTACTGTGTATGTCATCTACCAATGATATAAACAGATTGTGTGAATTTTGCTCACAGATTTGTTCCCAATATCCAGGGTAGTACTGGGAGCATAAAGGCACTCAAAGAATCTATAAATGACTAAATGGAGAGGAAGGAGCTAATGAGATAGAGCTTAGAAGATCTTTGCTTCAGGCAGGCACATTTGATTTGAACTTTTGTGGGTTCGCACAATTTCTAACATCTGTGCAATAGGAAGTTGAAGGTCTCAGTTTTGTTCTATCTCTGACTTGTCATGGGTTCAGTGTCCTGTGTCTCCTCCGTTAGGACTCAAAAGTTATATTTGCCACATCTGGCACCTAAGTATTACTTCTGGTACAATACTGAAAACAATCATCATAGTAGTCACTTTACTCTTTAATCTCCCTAATACATAGGTCTCACCTTTTCAAGGTGCTCTTTTGGGGAGAATACTTATATCCCCCCACCCTCTCTCTCTCTGCTCCCCCACTTTCCCATTTCTCAATTGAAAAACATATAGAGTTGAGAATCCAGTTTGAAAGAACACTGAGAATATTAGCAACCTCCCTTGAGCTTTACCACACCTTGTCAAGTAGGTGACATCATTATCCCCCCAGTTTCTCAAATGGCTTGTTCACTAAAAGTTGGAGTCAGTATTACAACCTATGTATTCTGACTCATAACTGATGCTGGTTTCACTCAACATAAGCAAATGTTTAGCACTTAGCCACAAGGTCTATTCCCTTGCAGTCAGAACAGTGGCTTTATCATAAGAACATGAACATGTGTTTTAATTTCTAAGGGTAATAATTTGGGAACCTGCTAGATAAAATTTTACACATTGGATAACTGAAGTCCAAATTCAAATCCACTTTAATGCTTAATTTGCTGGCTAACTGGATTCATATGAACCCAACTTACCTTTAGGATTATAAATTTAAGGTCAATCCCATAGAGACTGGAACAAGCAGGGAAGCACTCAGATGTTTTCAGTACTCACTGAACTTCAGTGAGTTTTATTTTTCCTGTTTTATTCATAAAGAACATCACAACTAGTTCTCTTGGTGCAGCAGTTTAAGCAGCAGGACAGGGTCTGCTGACCACACCCACTTGGAAAGGAGGTCTCTGCTCACCTTTGCTACCTCAGCAAGATGAGTGCAGTAAAGGTTATTCAAACAGCTGGACACACTCAAGAGAAAGACTGATGGAGAATGAATCCTTCAGGGCTGTAGATTTGTAAGAAAAAAGTATGTGCCCTCATTTGCAAGGACAGTATAAGATTTTTATTTTAACCAATTTGGTGTCCTTTCTGTTTGGTGTTTTGCTTATCAGTGTTTCTTTCGTAGGGCAGATTTTGCCTTTGAGTACTATTTACTCACTGAGTTTTTATCACCAAGCTGTCAATAGGACATATAACCTTTTTTGTGCAATGTTTTCAGAGATTTTCTCTGTTTCTTTTGAGTCAAACTATGTTCACATAGCAAAAATAAAGTAAGCAACAAAGAGTGGTGAATGTGTTTTTCTGTGCAAAGCATGAAGAGAATACAAAAGAATGCAATTTCATAACTGATACACACCTTGCAAAAGAGATTCACAACTATTTTTGACAGAAAGTCACATTTCAAAGTATTAATATAAATAGATAATAAAGAAATAAGGCCAGAAATGTTATAGAAGAATCCTATATATTAAGTGTACCGTTTACTTTTAGTTAAGTGAAGCATATTTTAATATTGTCAAATTCATTATTTTACTTACAGGTAAAGAAAAAACAGTATCATTGTATCAGAAAATAATGGATAGGAAAACATTTCAAATATCACAAAGGTTAATAAAATATGCTCTGTACTCTTCCTGTGTGCAGGATCACATGCTATGTCTTAAAATTGCAAACAGGACCTGTTCTCAGGACCTCTGCATGTGCTTCCTCCCAGCTAGATGCTCTAGTCCTCAATATCTGCATGGCTCACTACCTTGCCTCCTGGAACCTTTGTCCAGCTGTTCCTTTTCAGCAAAATAACCTCTGCCCCAGAGCTTTAGCCCCTTTTATTTTTCTGTAAGCACTTACCATTATCTAACATAAAATGCAATCTTAGTTTATTTTCTAGTTTTACCAAATAACATATAAAGAAAACAAGATTTTTGTCTGATTATTTTTTATTCTCAGCACATAAGAAATACCTGGCACATAGTAGGTAATATAATTATGTCCTGATATCCTATGGCTACTAGAAATTATGATATCAGAATATGATTTTAAAAATTTTCCTAAAAAATAATCCTATAATTCCCTTAGGGGAAATTAATCAAAGAATGCTTACTGATTTCTTTTTTCTTTTGGTACTGGGGATTGAACTCACAGGCACTTAACCACTGAGGCACATCTCAGTGAAAGAGGGTCTCACTAAGTTGCTTAGTGCCTTGCTAAATTGCTGAGGCTAGCTTTGAACTCTCAATCCTCCTGCCTGAGCCTCCAGAGCAGCTGGGATTACAGACATGTGTCACCATGCCCGAATTATGGATTGTTTTAAATTTTCCAGAAAGCAGTTACCTAAGAATAGAGTTATCAACTAACAGAAGTTAGTTCACTTTCACAACTTCTAAAACACTAAGTATTTTGGTCTTTCTTAATCAGGTTATATCATAATGAGATGGTGTGGAAGAAGTGACCTATTTTGTGTTCAATAGATAACAAATCATTCCCTGGGTTCTATTTCTGTTCCCTTTTCAGAAGTCAACAGAGTGGCTGAGATTAATATTTATGTGAGCTTCTGAGAGTCCTCCACATTCTTTAAATAGTATTTGAGGGAAAATAAAGATGTTTTCAAAATTATGTTTCCTTCTTTTGCCACCAAAAAATGTAAATCACTCCTATACATATGCTTTTCCAATTTTGCCAATGAAGGGAGTAATACCAACAACAAAAAAAAGACTTTTATTGCTGTTATTGTTAGAGCCACAGTATACCAAATGTTAATATTATTGTGTTTAAGATGAAACATGAACTCTCAAGTTGCGTATTAAGATTAATATACAATAAGATTAATGGTGATTAAGAAGAGATTCTGAATCTGAAAGCTGTGAGACAACGGAGAAACTCTCATTTAGAATTAACTTCAGTGTGTTCATTGGCTTAGAAACTTACTTTTTACTTAAAAAAACAATTCTGAAACAAAATATTCCCTGAAGATTTTATCCAAATTGTAATGCTTATCTTTAAATATAACCTTGATAAGCCTGGATTATTCTCTGCACTTTCAAAATGGGTAACAGATTCCTGTTGGAACCCCCCCCAAATTCAAGAGACTCCAGCTATGACAATCAGACAGAGAAATTACAGTGATCAAAGGGGGATAATACATTTTCAGATGATGCTCTCAGATGTATTTATTTTGTTGCTCCCTAATCAAGGAAGGAGTTCAGGGTCAGAAGTACAGGAAGAGTTCCAAACATCCTAAGCCTCTACTTTACACACACACACACACACACACACTCACACACACTCACAATACTAAATCAACGGGAAATTTCCTACCCTTCCCTGCTTAGAAATCTTGGCTAACAGAATCTTACAACTATAGTTATGTAAGATTACATTTCACTTTCAGGTACTTAATGTGGACCATTCATTTTGATGTAATTTTTATCCCTTAGCTTCTTTATGAAAAACTGCCTCAAACATGTAAAAGACGGAAGCATGTCACATAAACTTCATTAGTATTTTTCACACTTTTTAGCAGCTTTTTGTATGAAAGCAGGTCTCTATCACTTTTCTGATAATTTTTGACACTGTTTTAAAAATAATTTAATTTACTAAAATGGCAATTTAGACCAATCACCCCTTTTTACATAATTCAAATATGACAAAATAACCCACTCCACTAATCAGGTTTAGAATTTAAATATAAAATCATTGGTCATAAAAAAGACGTTTATTAAAAATATAATATACTTTAATGAAATTATCTCCCCTAGATTTCTTTTCTCTTCCTCTTCCTTCTATTCCTTCTCCTTCTCATTGCCTTCATCTGTCATTACCTGGATGTATAAACCTAAGATACTTATTTTGCCAAGTTTCAATTTATGCCTCTAAAACATAGTTGTAACTCTGCAGGGTTGTTGATAGGATTGAAGATGTGTGCCCAGTACCTTGTAAATTACTGGGCACACAATAGTCCTCAGTAAATGGTTGTTACTACTGAAAAGATTGACCTTGTAAGAAAATGCTTTCTTCAAAAGTCAAATGGAAAAATTGCCTTTCTGTTCAAGACCTTCTAAACACACAATATTTCTTGCAAAATTTATTTTAGATGTGATACTTCAGAGTTTAAGAAAATATAGATTAAAATCAATTGCCATATAGAAGCATTTACAAAGTTGTTCATTTGTTATACAGTAGTGCCTGGTCACCAACACTAAATCACAAAATCATTCTTTTTTTTAATTTTTAATTTTTTTATTTTTGCCATCCTTGATGCATACATATTATAATTGGTATCTACTTTAAAACAGAGAAATATTTAAGTAATGGTAGGAGACATCACAATACCAGACCTTAAATTATACTACAGAGCTATAGTAAGAAAAATGGCATGGTATAGGCAATAAAACGGACATGTACACCAATGTACAGAATAGAAGACACAGAGACAATCCCACATAAATACAGTTACCTCATACTAGACAAAGATGCCAAAGATATACATTACAGAAAGAATAGCCTATTCAACAAATGGTGCTGGAAAAACTGGAAAGCCATGTGTGACAAAATGAAATTAAACCTCTAACTCTCACCCTGTACAAACTCAACTCAAAGTGGCTCAAGGACTTAGGCACCAGAATAGACATCCTGTGCTTAATTGAAGAAAAAGTAGGTCCAAATCTGCACCATGTACTTAGGAATTGACTTCCTTAACGAGACTTCTAAAGTGCAAGAAGTAAAATCAAGAATCAATAAATGGGATGGGATCAAGGTAAAAACTTCTTCACAGCAAAGAAAACAAACAAGAATGTGAAGAGAGAGCCTGCAGAAAGAGAGAAAACCTTTTCTGCCAGTACCTCAGATAAAGCATTAATCTCCAGGATATATAAAGAACTCAAAAAACTTAACACCAATAAAACAAATAACCCAATCAATAAATGGGCAAAGGAACTGAACAGGTACTTCACAGAAGAAATACGATCCATCAACAAATATGAAAAATGTTCAACATCTTGAGCAGCAAGAGAAATGCAAATTAAAATTACACTGAGATTTCATCTCACTCCAGCCAGAATGGCAATTATCGCAAATACAAACAACAATAAATGTTGGCAAGAAAGTGAGGAAAAAGGTACAGTCATACATTGCTGTTGGGACTGCAGATTCGTACAACCACTCTGGAAAGCATAATGGAGATTCCTCAGAAAACTTGGAATAGAATCACCATTTGACCCAGTTATCCCAATACTCATATACCCAAAGGCCTTAAAATCTACATACTAAGTTGACCCTGCCACATCAATGTTTATAGCAGCTCAATTCACAATAGCTAAATAAAGTATGGAACCAGTCAAGGTGCCCTTCAACAGATGAATGGATAAAGAAAATGTGGTATTTACACACAATGCAATATTGTGCCATAAAGAGAAATGAAATTATGGCATTTGCCAGTAAATGGATGGAACTGGAGACTATCGTGCTAAGTGAAATAAGCCAATTCCCCAAAATAAAGGCCAAATGTTCTCTCTGATATGTGGATGCTAACTCACAATAAGGTGGGGAAGGTAGGGAAGAATAGAAGTCCTTTGGATTAGACAAAGGGGAATGAACGGAAGGGAGGAGGAATGGGAATAAGAAAGAAAGAAAATAGGATGACTTGGACATTCCTTTCCTATGTTCATATATGAATACGTAACCAATGCACCTCCACATCATGTACAACCAGAAGAACGGAAGTTGTATTCCATGTATGTATAATAAGTAAAAATGCATTCTACTGTCATGTATAACTAAAGAGTACAAATAAAAATATTGTTTCCACTCATATTTTTGAAACATCTGAACTGAAATTTTGTTAATATCATTTGTTATGACAAACATTCATACTAGTATAAGATGTTAACAGTCTGGGAAAAGGCATGGAGCACAGGGAAAATCTCTGTAATTTCTTTGCAACTTTTCTGCAAATATAAAACCGCTCTAAAATAAAAATTTTATTTTAAAAATTTATAACTAATCTAACCTATTAAGTTTCAAGAGGGAAAGTCTGTTCAAGTGTCAGTAAAAATACAGAATAGACTTTTTAAAAAGGTAATGTATTCCTATCTATTAAATCAAAAGTTTACCTTTTATTACATAGTCTAGGAATTAGCTTGGTTTTGGGGCAGAGGCCATGAATTTCTAGGACATCTACTTTCCATTTATAAATCTCATTCATCCCATCATAACTGAAAACTTTTTAATTAGCGTACTGGGCTGTCAGGTGGACCCCACTCAGGGGAGACGGCAAGAATATAACCTACCCACCAAGACAGGACTGAGTTTGCTTCACCATTGAAAATGCTAACCAAAGCCAGATATTAAACATCATATAGGAAACTGTGAGAGAGAAAAAGCCTGCAGAAACAGATGATGTGTGGAACAGTGGCCCTAAAATTAAATGACAATTCTGTTGTTGTGACTGGTGAAGATTCTATTGGAAGAAGAAGCTGTTCAGTTAACACTGTGTGGATCACATACAGATGTGCCATCAAGGGGAAGATGCTATTTATTATTTATT
The DNA here is from genome assembly GCA_020662805.1 of Glaucomys volans. Lineage (NCBI taxonomy): Eukaryota > Metazoa > Chordata > Mammalia > Rodentia > Sciuridae > Glaucomys > Glaucomys volans. The sequence goes on from JAJEJO010000837.1 coordinate 906,352, forward strand.
AATAACATGGACTTATATGGCAGAAACTTCCTGCTTTGCAAATGGAAGATACAATAAAACAAAACTACACAAACTTGAGACAATCACATAGAGACCGTAAAAGCAATTTTTGGCTTTGGCAATTGTATTTCCTAGGTTAAAAAGAGATATCAACCAAAGATTTCAGAAGGATCACAAAGTAATATTCCTTTTAGTTCTTCCCTAACAAAAATTTCTTACATTTAAAAGCTTTTATTTTCTCCACAAACTAGCTTTTTAAAATTTTTTATGTTACCAAAGACGACAATCCATGAAACAAGCTATGGAGATTGTTTGGTTGCTTTGGTTCTTAGATTTCCTATTTGTGACAGTCAACAGGCAAAGAGACTATGCAATCTGGAACTGATTCTCTGTTTCTAATACACTAATAATGCCTTTGACTTATTCATGAAATAAGAAGACAACACTTCTACTGCAATCTGTTGTATGCATTATTTACATCCTCAACCGCATTAGTAAGGAATATGAGCAGCCAGGGAAAAATCAATGGAGCCTGCTTGCTCTTCTGTCCCTTTGGTCCTGTTGCTGCATGTTATAGCACCTATGAGGCATTTTCCCTGATGAAGTAGTTTTGTGCTTTCAGATACTCAATGTGTATATTCATCGCACTCTCTTCACACTTTTAGTTCAGTGGTCTGTCCCAAATCTGATGCTGAAGATGAAGTATAGATTTTTATCTACATGGTTGTCCAAAGGTCAGTTAAAGAAATCACTCCACTACCATGACTTTCTTTACTGATTCTTTTTCATCTTACTGAATGTCTCTTCAAATACTAACAAGTACTGTTATTACAAAAAAACAAAACAAACAAAAAAACGAAATGCAATTTTATCATTAAGCCAATTGCATTAACCATTGTTGAGAAATTTGGGCTCAGTTCAACTAAACCCAATATATGCTTTTATTCTTTTGGGCAATTAGCATTTAGAAAGGCTTGTTTTATCTCTGATATTATCCTATGCATGCATATTCAGCAGCATGGAATGAGAGCTTTGTGGTACATTTTTTTATTTAATCCTCATGAGTGAGGGCAACTATACAATTGGCATCACCTTTTAACAACATAAGGTCTCTTGAAAGAAGGAATGTCACTTGCCCAGGATCACAAAGGGAGCATCTGAGAGCACATTCGTGCTCACCAACCATTACATAAGCATTTGCTGCTACTCCAGAATGGACAAGAGTTTCCAGCCTGTCTTTCTACCACTCAAAATTCATGGGTTCAAGAGGCAGCAACAGATCAGAGGCAGAAATTGAGAGCTTTGAGTGTGGTGGTTGGGTGGCTGGGGGCCATTCTCTATCCAGAACAGTAAGATCAGTGTACAGGTTGCAAGGAACCTTCCTAGCAACCTCTGCAATGGCCTTTATGAAGCAACAGTTATGTTCCCCAGCAGCATTTCTAATCTAACATCCATAATAGCCAAACAGAGAGTGGGGAAGGAACAAGGGAGGAAGAGGGGGTTAGGAGAATGTCAGCATGAATGTTTTTATGCATTTATGTTTTTATGCATTTATGTTTTTATGCATGGGGTGGGGAAGAAGTGGGTGGTGTCATCTGATTGAGGAGAAAGAGGAGTCAAAGTGATAAATGAGAGATATTGAAAGAAAACAGATTTAAAATTTCATAAAGGTCAACAAAACTGAGCATTTATGCTTTTGTGCTTCCTAGAAACATTCTGTGTGTAAAACAAGCATTGCATCATGCAAAATTTTATGATAAATAACTTTTATAATGTTTATGGGTATTGTTTTTCAAATTATTTATGAAATCTTATATTATACAAAAATATACTTTAAAATAAATATTTTAAATTTAATTCTTATCAGAATGCAACTCCATTTCTCATATCCTCAGAATGATAATCTATTTACCAGCAATGAGTCAAACCTATTTAACTATGATGGAAAGGTACTATTCACATTTGGTGTTATTAGGACTAACGTCTTTACTGTAAGGGTTGAAAAAAATGAAAATGTGCCTAAGGCGATGGTTATTGAGATTCTTTTTTATTTCATTCCTCTTTTCCTGTTTACCTTTCTTCTTCCCTCCCTTTCTCCCTCTCTCCTTTCTTCCTTCTTTATATTCCTCCCTCTGCCCTATTCTTTCCTTCCGGGTCAAGGGAATGGGGTTTGGTTGAGGTGAGATAAAGTTGTATCTGAAGACAGAAAAACCAGGAGTATTCAGGGCCAGGCAACTTCAGGACCAGGGGATACCCAGGAACAGCTAGCACTGTTTTGTGATTATGCAGATGAAAGAAAGAGATTCAACGATGCAAAACTAGTCCCTCTACCACCATCTCTTAACCAAATCAGCAGATGAAAAAGTAGAACCTAATTATTCCAGCTTTTAATCCACTGGATTTTCCTAAGTACTTGATTTTGTCCTCAACAGCTACCCCACTACTCAGAGAAAAAAGGTGCACACTTGGGGTTCCATTTTTGCTTCTTGCAGAATTAGGCTTCTGTCATTTCAGTATAGGATCTGAAACCTGATAAAATGGAGAAGTTTCAGAGAAATGGCCTGGGAGATGTTAGATGTTGCAGCCTGTCTCCAAGCAAGCAACTGAGGCGCTGCTTAAAACACATTTAAAGGCCATTTTTCTTTACAGGCTACTCTCTGTTTTTCTTCAATAGAGACAGTCTGCAGTTGTCTTTTTCTCAAGCTTGGTTTCCCAAGTGAACTGAACATCCCTAAGCAATAAAATCTCACTCTACCAAATAATGAAAAATAGATAATGGCAAAAAGCATTTCAAAAAAAGCAACATGTTCTGTTTCGGGAAGCTATTTTTTGAGGGCAGCTAATCAATTCGATTAGTGAGTTTTGATTTGAAAATGTTAGTATTCTATGGTAGGGGAGTAGTCTTTCCTGCTCAGCATGGGGACTCCAGAGCCATTAAGCGCAGAAAATTATGACAACCCTTATATTTCTAGCAAAGTTCTTCTAGGGACCTCAGAAAAAAGGTGAAAAAGCAAAGATATAGGAACTTCAGTTTATTCTCCTCTTACTATTCTCACACCAACATGTACCCAATACCTTTGCTGCAGAAAGAATATGTTTACAATAATACTACTATCTTATCTTTGTATCCTTTTCATTCTTCTTTTTTTTGAAGCCCCCCCAAAAAACTTCTACACTTCCCTTAACAAATATAATAACCTACACAAGGGAAGAAGCTTTCTTGTTACATCTGGGGAAAAAAAAAACAACACCACCACCAAGACTTGGACATTGAAGAGCATAATACAGTACCTCTCCATATGTAGAGCCTTGGTCTGAAGACAGAAGTACTTACCACTCACAAATTTAATAAGGCCTTGTTCTCTGAGGACCCACATTATGTATCCCCAGGTAGGCTTGGGCACCAATAGTTCAATAACGAATGGAGTATTCTTCTATTTAAAAAGTAGTCAATTTAATGGAGGAAGAAACATAAGTAGGCAATGAGACAAAACTGTATGAGAAATTCACCAGGTGCTACTGAACTGCAGAGGAAGGCTCAGGGGTGCCTCTTAGAAGGCTTCATAGAAAGGCTGATTCTAAGTGAATCTCAAAAGATTATTAAATGAAAAAAATATCAGAATTTAGTAAAGAGGATAGAGAAGAATAATTGGAGGACAGGAAACAGATACATAGAGGTATCAAATCAGAAGTAACCCATGTAATAAATGGGCAAAAGAACTAAACAGACACTTCCCAAAAGAAACACAAATGATTAAAAAATATATGAAAAAATGTTCAACATCCCTAGCAACCTGGAAAATTCAAATCAAAGATACACTGATATTTTTATCTCACTCCAATCAGAAGGGCAATTATCAAGAATACAAATGATAATAAATGCTGGGGAGAAAGGTACATTCATATGTTGTTGGTAGGACTGCAAATTAATACAGTCACTCTGGAAAGCAGTATGGAGATTCCTCAAAACTCTAGGAATGAAAACATCATGTGATCCAGCTATCCCACTCCTTGGTGTTTATTCAAAAGAACTAAAATCAACACACTATAGTCTATAGCCACATCAATTTTTACAGAAGAGCAACTCAAAATAGTTGTTATGGAACCAGCTCAGGTATCCATCAACAGATGAATGGATCAAGAAAATGTGGTATGAATACACAATGGAGTTTAGCTCAGTCATAAAGAAGAATGAAATTATGGCATTTGCTGATAAATGGATAAAACTGGAGAACATCATGCTAAGGTAAAATAAGCCAGCTCAGAAAGTTAAGGGTTGAATGTTTTCTCTCATATACAGAACTAGACCACAATAAGGGGAAAAAAGAAGGGGAGGAATCCTATGAAAATAGAAAGGAGATCAGTGGAACAGAGAAAAGGGATTAAGGGAGGGAGGGAGGAGGTAGAGGAAAAGAGAAGAACAGTAGAATGCAATGGATCAAAATATACTATGCTCATATATAAATATAACAGTGAAATTCAATTTTATGTATATTTATAAAGAACTGATTAAAAATATCTATATAGAGAAGGTAAACCAGTAGATTAGAGGACGGGGAACGGGGGAGGGAGAATGGAGGGAAAGGAGAAATACTGGGGACTAAAGTGGAATAAATTACATTCCATGCATGTATGATTATATCAAAATGAGGCCCAACATTATGTTTAACTATAATTAAGTAATTAAAAAAAAAAAAAGAAGGAATATGCCTTTGTGGAACAGGAAGTCACAGGATGCCACTAGAGCAGAGTATGAGGTGGAGCAAGAGGCAAGTTCATGAGGGCAGTCAAGGAATACAGTTTGCAGGATTTGGTGTTCAGAATCAAGGAGGTTGAAATTTCCCTTGAAAACTGTATTGTCTGTGAGGCTCCTGAAAGTGGAAAACAATCGACGCCAGGGAACACAATTTAGCTCTATCTTAAATTATTTCAAGTTGCATTTGTCTAAATCTACTCAAGAGGATTGCATGACTAAAGTCAACAAATCATGAACACAAAATAACATAATGAAGACAGTAATGGATTAACTTGATTATTTAAAAAAAGTTCACCTTATTTTTTCTTGGAAGATATATTCTATAAGATAACAAATCATTTAGTGCCCAGTTTGTATATGGAATTTGCTTAAAGTTGATCATGTTATTGAATCATTTAAAATTTTTTTGCTGAACTCTTATTTGTTCTATCTTCGGATTTCACTTAATTATTTAAGAGCTATAAAGAAAGATAAAGGAATAATGGGTGATAAAAGCTGCAGCTACCTCCCTTAGTCTGTAGATAAAACCTCATACAAATTCTGCTGTGATAGAAAGCAATGTTACACAAACTTCTGAGGACAATTATTTAATTATTTTATTTGCCCATGGAGAAATAATCTAGGTGCTTCCCATGATTCCATGTGCCACCTATCACAATGAAGGTGAATTGGAAAAGAGAGTTGAGTATCAAAAATAGTAAACCAGTAAGAAGCTTCAATCAGTACCTATATTTCTTTATTATCACCCAAGATATAATTTGCACCACTTTCTTCCTATCAAAATAAGAATTACCAGGTTCACAGGATGCATACTTACCAAAGATATAAAATCAACTATATTGAAAGTTATTCTAAAATAGAACAAATGAAATTAGGCCAAATACTAAGAATGGTTAGCTAATTCAAAAATTTATTTCTCCCTTGTTAATAAAGAAAAAATTGATTCTCAAATCATTGTTGGGGGGACTAATAAAATATACAGTGATTAATTTAAAAACTGAAGCCAAGATATAATATTGAAAAGTGAACTAAAGCTTTTTGCTATGATTATGTTTCCTGTAGAGGAAAACAAAACAGTGCTTCAAATAAGCACTTTTGGATCTTTCATTATTATACATGGAAAACAATTATCTGTGAGACAGTTGAAAGAGTCTCATTTATTAATTTTTCTATGATAGAGGAGTTTCTAAATAAAGGTATCAATGGCTCACACCTATCAGTGCCAATCTCTAAAATTAGAGATTTTCAATCTCTAAAATATCTCAATTTAGAATTCTCATGTAACAAAGCAGATAGTGAATATTTACAGTCCACAGTAAATGGAAAAATTCCTTTTTATTCCATAACTTATCCATGCAAATATGTACAGTGTTTTCAGTTGAACTAACAGTTTCATCCTTAGTCTTAAAAAGTATTCATGAAAAAATTCTTAAAACTCACTGCCTCATTAATGAATGAGTTATCCTTTTATATCAAAAGGATATCCTTTTATATCCTTTTATATCATGTTTTCCCTACAATTCTTGACATATATGGCACATCTCTATCAGCACTCATGAAGATTCTCAGCTCTCAGTTTTAGCTACTTTGGAGGAGAATGGCCCATATCATTGAATGCTCAAATATTTTCACATTACGATTCTGACTTGGTTGCATTTGAAAGAGCCCATCCGTTTGAACTGATCACTCCCTTGTGTCCACATTCAATATTATTTACATTTGTTAAGAAGAATCGCCTATATATTAGATTTTGAATATCTAGCTCTGAGCTTCTACTTAGGATCCCACACAATGAATTTTAATAAAACCCTGGAATCTATCTTTTAAGTAAGACCCATTTCATACATACCATACTAATCTATCTAGCTCTCAAAAATTGATGTGATTTACATTAAAAAAAAGAGGCAACCTAGAATAATGGAAACCTTGAAAACTGACTGAGAGGACTCATCTACAAAAGTTTATGGCTAAGCATTTGTGAGAAAGAGAAAGAGAAATAATGATAAATGGTACTGTAAGTACCAAGGTCCTCTCAGACAATAAGTACCTATCTCAGGAAGATTTCCCTTTGGCATTTATATTAATTACAAAAATTTTAATACAGCTTCGATAAGAAAACCAATTTTAAAAAAGAAAATAATAAAGACAAAGCATAGCATTAGCTAAAACCTTGTTTAGAAAATGACTTCCTTAATAAAATGACTTTTCCCCTCAATCTAGACATGAAAATGTCTTTCTAAATATTATTGGGATAAGACAGGAATGTTTAAATGGTTAGTGACTAAGGAAACCATACTTCTGCTCACTCAATATCCAATAAGGTAATAGCAGTGATTTATAAGGTTTGGGTTGCTTAGACTCTAACAGAGACCTAATCATCACAGATACTCATGGAATTCGTATTTATTTGATGATACATAGGAAAGGAAAGAATTACCACTGAAGGTGACACAATTCTATTGCAATCAGTAAATACAGCTTTGGTTTCAATAATTCTGATAAAACTGACAATTGAATTTTGTGACTGTGAAATAGATCAATGATGAGCCTGGACAAAAGCAAGAAAAAATGCAAAACCTCCCTTGAAGGGACACTTCTCCTTTCCTAACCAATAGTTCCAAAAATTTCTCTTAGAGGGCCTTGGTCAGGGTGATTTCATCTTATCAGAAAAATTAAAAAGGCCTTTTCTCTGAAAATGTCAATAAGGCCACTTGGCATGAGCTGGTCCAACCTGAGCCTTATTACTCTAATCTTAAGATACTATGACACCTTGTCAGTCAGAAGGGAACATCACAAGTGAATGACAATCCTTCAGTTAAACAAAGTCAGTTTAATTAGGTCGTAAGAAAATATTAAAAGGATAAATGCAGCATTTTAAACAAGATAATCTCATTTTCAAAATAGTTCATAAGTTTAAGAACATTGTAGATTTTTTTTCTGAACTGCAACAATTCATTAAAAATGTGATAAAGATTGAGTAATAAATCCATAGCAACTAGTAGCTAAATCATTACTATAAACCAAGAGATGCCACGGTAGATACATTAAGTTGAATAAACAGTACATATCAGTTTAGGCAAGGGTATTAGTGAAGTCCAAAATGATGCTCTACTTTAACAAGCTTGGTGTACCAAGGCCTGAGGGACAGGAAGAAACACATATATCATGATCATCCTTGACTGAAGTCAAGCAACAAAATAGATTTGTAGCACATCTCTTAACCAAGTTATTGGATAAAATTGTATTTATTTCTCAAAAATCAAACTCAGTAAGTTTACTATCAGACAAAATTAAAGCAAGAAGCAAACATATTGAGAAGATGTTAAGAAAACTAAAGCAGATAAATCAAATACCTCAATAAATATAAAGTAGAATGCAGAGAGGTTTTGGAGATAATTCATTTTGTAATCACAAAACTTTAAAAACTCAACTGAGAATATCAGACACACAGTAGATACCTGGAGCTTAAGTAAACACTGAGAAAACACTGAGCCATAAAAGAGGATGGGAGATAATAGAATAGTCATAAATTATTTCTTAATGATTTCTGATTAGCTAGAATTTAAGATTTTTTTCTTTAACATAAATCTTAATAGCATGCAACTTTTCTGGTTTATGACATACAAAAATACTACTAAGGAACAAATAAAAACTGTGATACATATTTGCAAAATTTTGCAGAAATCTATTATAATAAGTGAAGGTGATTTTAATGTAGACAGACATATAAGGACTCAAATAAATAAATAAATAAATAAATAAATAAATAAATCAATCTAGCAGGGTTTTTAAAAAGATGAACTCTAGGAGTTAAGATGTGGCTAGAATGGGTTCAATTTTATGCACACAGGGATTCTTTGTGCTGCTGGGTCTAAAACACTAGCAATATGCATGTTATTATCAGGGGGGCAATGAAGAGAACACTGCCTTAACTTGCAGGTAGCTGCAGGGTAATTAGTTCCTGGAACATTGCGTCTTATTCTGGCCACTGCTCTTCCAGAAGGGTGGGATGGAACCGAAAACAATTTAGACAAAGCAGATCATCAGGAAAGCAGAACGTTCTTTATAAGGGTAACTATTAAGAAATCAACCTCTTTGGGTCTGGGAAATTCAAAAGATAAGGAAATGAGTGAATTCAGCTTAATCAAGAAGTATATGACCTACAATATGTACAATCCGAAAAATGAGAAATTACATTCCATTTATGTATGATCTATCAAAATATACAAATGCATTCTACTGTCATGTACAACTAATTAGAACAAATTAAAAACATTAACAAAACAGAAGTATGTGAATATGAGGAAAAATAATTCATTCACCAATTTTAAGGTGACAGTCCTTGATCTCAAAAAGTAGAAAAACTAGAAGTGGAAATGCAAAAGGAAATGAAAATTGCACACAGAATTTTCTTTTTAAATTATGAAGTTTGTTAATTTAAGATGCAATACAAGATGAATGATAGATAGGTTTAAGAGTCTACTGAAATTGACAGATAAAAAAAATTTTAGTAGATTGATAAGATAAATGGGACATATCTTGATCTTATAAAGACTGATTTTAAAAAAGACTCTTCATTCATGAAATACCACTTGGAAGTATTATTAAAAATTGATTGCTATAAGGATCTATGAGCAATCAAAGTCCATCATGAGACCATCCAGTCAACAATTAAAACTTGGGGTGGCCTATAAGCATCAAAGATAATTCTTCCAGTTGGCTATACCACAAACTCCATAAATGCAGCCTCTTTTATTTATTACTATACCCATAAATGTTAGGTTGAACCATGTGAATTTTCTGAAGTTCAACCATTGAGTTCTAAACTTTGCAACATTTAATGGTTCAACTTAAGGGTTAAAGCAAAAGCTTCTACTATTTTAAATACACCAAACAAATGAATAAATTAACCTAGATGCTTTAGCTGATATCATATAGGATACTAAAAATTCTCAATGACAGGGAAATGCTCTTGCAAATGTGAACATTGTCATACGCTTTGCTACCCTGCTTTGACCTTACTGAACACTTTTCAAGCTTTAGAGTTTTCCAAACATACATAAATCACTTATTCCATGCCTACATGTATATCCTGGGATCAGTATAAAACAAATCTGGAGCAAGGACCTTGTTCTCAGGGTAGTTTCTCCCCTAAAACATACACATCCAAATTAAGTGATAAGATCAGTTATAGACTGACCCTCACCTGGGACCAAACTAGGAAATGATCAGTTTGGGTTAAACAGACTTACTGAACTTTCATGGAAAAGACTTGAGCTTATCATCGTCACTGAGTAGAATGTTTAGGTACAGTGTGAGGGGGAGGGGTTTTTACATGCCAGATTGTAGAAGGAATGAGCAAGTATGTGGGGAGTGGTCCTAAAGCTATTCTAGCCATATGAGTGAGTTTTGTCTTGGAAAGTCAAGGAGAAAACTTTGGATAAATGCAATGGGGTTTCTGTTCAAGGGACTGAATGTTATGTTTAGGGTATAAAATGCGTTCATCATGCATATGAAAACCCAGAGGTTTATCAGCACATAGAAAACCACTGGAGGTTTTTAAGCAGGAGGTAAACTGGAGTTTAAAGATGATTCATTTAAATGATCAAAAGAATAGACCAAAACAGACTACTTTGTAGGGTTGCCTCAATATAAATAAAGAGGAATTACATTTTCATATCAGAATTTAAGGCAAGTTTAGAGCGCACACACACACACACAGAGACACAAAACCCCCCCACACACACACTTAAAAGTATTATGTAGAAAATAAAGAAAACTATGGTAAAAATTAGTAACAATTTAGTTGTTAGCTATCATTCTTGAACTCAAAAAAATTTTTTCAATAGCTCTTAGCCTATTTCTCAAACTGATTTCCATGATGATTGCTTAGTCCACTCAAAACAAGTATTTTGTGTTTATATTCACAGCATATAGAATCATAAAAATGTTTATGCCTATTTCCACCTTTTCATGGAACTTGTGCTATGTCTTTTAATTCTTATATCTCATAGACTGCATACACATATTTGTATTTTAAAACAAACTTGTGAATTATTTGGCAAGAAATAGAAATAACAGCCATGAAATATATTGGTGAAACCTTCAAGAAAAGAATTATCTGTGGATCGAGAGCACACAATGGTTTAACCACTGAGTTTCTAAGCAATGCACAGGCTTCATAAAGTAACTTATTTTGAGGTAAATGGGAGCCAGGCAGCCCAACCCTTCTGCTATGCTAATTTAAAGGGTGGGGAAAGACTCTGAGAAAAGAAGCCAATATTGAAATCTCATGTTGATTTGGGAAATTAAAGTTCATTACAAAGTCACTTTTTTTGCAACCCTTTATTGATTTTCTGTTTCTCACATTTAGAGTATATAGTGCTTGTGAGATTTAATATTTGGTAAAATCTAGCTAAAAAGAACTCTTTTGTATATTAAATTGGAAAATGCAAGCTTAGTACTAGTTCCTTTAATACAATTTTTTATGGTTGATCTTGTTACATACATATTCATTCTGGCAACAATAAAATGAAAGGATTCAAATGTATTATGTTTTGCTTCATGTTTCTCTTTGAATTTTAAACTTCTCCCAACTTATGTTAAGACATTTAATTCCTCTACATATTTCAATTGTATGCCCCAGGAAGGTCCCTATACCAAGACCTGCTACACAGCAAAAGAGCTGCCTGTTAACAGAGCAAAGAAGAGCCATTCCTGCAATCTCCAGTCAATCACAAGCTTTCAGGAGGGAAAACTCATTACTATTACCAGGGCAAGATATAATAACCTATTGTATGACTTAATAGAGAATAAAACACTGAATTCAAATATACGTGAAGTTTAGTTCCATGAAAATTATGAATCCGTCATTATCCATCAAAGCAGATCATGGGAGAGCATTTGTATTTCAAGTAAATTATTTACTCTAGTCTTTTCCATTGAGTTTCTGTAGTCCATGTAAATATATTATATTAAATACATGAGTTATATCTGCCAATAGAAAAGATGTAGAAATAAAGGCTATAAAACTAAGACCATAAGTAGAAAGGTTTGAGCTAATAGTCTAGAAATTCTACATAGGTGGTGGCACCTTCTTTTAGCTAATTGCCACCTGCAAAAATGTTGGTAGCATCCATGGAAGTTCTATTTGTAAAATCTGCAATAGGGAAGAAAACACTGAGACCCACCACTCTACTTTTAAGGTCACCTACCTGCATGTGGATGCTATTATTTCCTTTGTAGCCTAAAGTTACAGTTTTCAAATACTATCTCCACACTGTTGAATATAAAACCTGTATCAGTTAAAAGGATATTAACCAAACCTTGCTAGGTCTTTATGAAAAATTTTAATCATTTACAAAAATAGGGAAGTTTCATTTACTGCATTCATTTCACAGCCCTACCTTTCTAGGATTTTAAACTCTTTGTTGTCTCAAAGATATTAGGAATTGGTGCATTGTTTAGACATTCATCAACTTGATGACCATGTTGTATCTTCATTGTGTTATTGGTGACATCTTATGGGGCAGGGACAGGTTCAAAGCCTTGCTACTTAACATTACAGGAAAACTCACTAACCGCACTGGGGATGACAATGACCACAGAGAAGATCATACAGTTAGTAAGTATCTAACTCAGGAATTATGAAACAGTGTTTAATGCTAGCTGTGCCATTTGTGCATGTGTGTGATTGCCACTAAGATGCTTAATGTCCTTCATATTCCTATTTGGTCAACTATGAAAAGAAGAATCACAAAAAAATTAGTGTTTATAGGATCATGTAATCAAATGTGCTTTCCTTATAGATGTGGTAGCAGGTCCACAGAGGACAAATAACTTGTCAGAGGTTATACAAGATAAGATGGACCTAAGATAACTAGTCTAGGATGCTTCCTTTATATTTTGTATTGCAGTAAATGAGAAAAATTATGACAGTGTGAAATGGTTTCAAGTCAGATTATTTCAATAATAGTTTGCAGATTATCATGACTCCTAGTTGCTCCATGTACAAATGTGACCATGAAAGGAAATCAACAAGTATAGAAAAAGGTCAAATCAGAGATCCAGCCCAAGTAAGCACCAGAATTTAACATTCTACACATCTATTGTTTTCTTCACCTTTTTTTTTTAAATCAAAGAATGTAGATTGGGTTCACCAGTCACTTGTGATGACTGGGAACAGGAGGTACACCCCAGCATTCCCATTCATTACTGGTCACTTAAGTTCTCTATACCTCATTTAAAAACAAGGGTAATAGTAATGTCTTCCATAAAATTACTATTGGGATAAAACGGTGGGTGCATGTAAAGAGCTTGACACTGGGTGTTTAGACATTTTAATTAAAGTTTCCCTGATGCTGAGCCTAATAATTATCTCTCTCTTCCTCTTCCGATTCCTATTTCTATTCACTTTACTTCAAAAGCATGTTTTTTAAAAGAGGCAAGGGCTAATTTTGAATTCTTCTTTGTTTCATAGATGATATTATGAACTGATGCAATGTTTAGACACTCATCAAATGGATCAGTGACGAAAGTGCTCTGGGCTTATAAGGAAACATGATCTACAGGTTCAGTCTGTCAAACAAAATGCTTCTAGAGGTAATCTGTCTCATCAGCCATCTAATCCCACTGTGATTACTAATGAACAACCTAACTGACAGGGGTCATGAGGTTACAGTCGCTCAGGTGGAGCAGAACAAGTCAAAGCCACAGGACTTTAACAGGATATCATTGTCAAGCAATATATAAACTTGTTATGGTGGAAAAACGTTAATAAGCACTTGCATCACACATTTAAAAGGCAAAAAATTCTAAAATGAAAAAGCACATTTAAAGAGTTGAAGAGGAATTGGTTAACAATCAACATTTTTGAACAAAATTGACTAATCTATTTTGCAAAAAAAGATGACTTAATATGATCTTTTACCAAAAATAAAACTCATTTTCTTTCCTTTCAAGCATTTGGATTGAAAACCATAGAAACTATGAGTAATCAATACAAGTAATATTAAGCAATATAATACAATATCAGAAACTTAAACCAAGTAACAAATTTCACTGATTTTATTTGACCATTACCTATTTCCTTTATTGATTTTCCTATTCTCTTTTTTCCAGTTTATTTTAAACCTCTGAATTGTAATCACAACTTTATTTGGTAAGAAAGCCCAGAAGAACAGCATACTCAATTGGATATTGATCCATGAACACAGGATCCAAGAGTTTGCTCATTTATCTATTTACATTAATCCTTTACCATAATAATCTTCACAACAAAGAGAACTTCTATACCAAAAAAATTAAAAGGGAATAATAAACATAAATTCAAGCAGTAATCATGATTGCTTAAAAGTATAGAATAAATTCTAATAAATTCTAAATGTGAGTTTTCCCTTATATACATAGCATATATCGAATGTGTATGTATGCATATATGGAATTATACAAACATACAAGTAAAATATCTGTCCAATTTTTCTTATGAATAAGTAGTTAGCTTGATCAAACTATCACCCTTAAAGATAAAATGTCATCACACAATGGCTGTCATTACTACTTTGCAATTTAGTATTGAGCTTTTAGCCAACATAAAATTAGCCACTTCCTTAGCATCTTGAAAAGTTTCAGCTGACTCAGTGGAGGTACTAATGATCTTCACTGACTTGAATGTAAATGTTTTATAACATGAAAGAGAGCAGTTGTTCCATAACAGATTTATGTTCAGCGTTTACTTATTTCAAAACGAAAGAGATCATACCATAACACTGTAGACTAATCATCGGTTTGTAGACACAGTTTGTGCAACAGGTTCACGGGTTCCTCTCCAGAATATCCGGGACTATGTCTAATTTGTACTCACCACAGTATCACAGACTAACACTTCAACAAATGCCTAGAGTTACAGTCAGTACTCCTTAGCCAGGTGGCCAAAAGATCACTGGGTTCTGTAACTGAGAAAACACATATTTATCTTTCGGCTAATGAGGAGTAGATTTTCAACAAAAATGTACTTCACAGAAAAACCAAACTGAAGAGGGAAAAAGAATAAATTATTAGGGAAAACTGACTAGGATTTATGAATGTTTTTACATGCCTATACAATTCCCATTGATTTTACTCCGATTTTGTAAGTATTGTGGATATGGACAATTACGATTTCTGATAATAAACAAGCCAGTCAAAAATTACTTTTATCCTTCTACTTTCTTGTGGTCATCAATATATGGCCATAATAATCTGGGTCATAAGCAATGCATAAAATATTTGAAAAGGAACTCATTAGAAAACTTAATAAACTATTTTGAATATCAGGGTTGTGTGTTTTTAAAGTCCTACAAGTCCTAAGAAAATCATTATAGTTGGTCTCTAGCTCCAAATGTTTCACAGAGATGGACCAATTTTTAGCATTAACCAAACAAAGATGAAATAAATCCCTTTCTTATAAGACAATTATGCTCCATGTCCAAGCTTCTTAAATTAAAGGAATATATCTTATGCATCTTTTTCCCTACAATAGCTTTATGTTGAGATGGAATACATGCTTATTTTTGATAGACTCTCCTTTTCTTTAGCTGGATGTAGCAGTCTAGTTGCATTTATACTGGGGAGTATAATTATGAACTTAGACTTTTTCACACTAGAACAAATACATGAAATTAAATTGTAACAATGACTCTAGCAAATTGCTATACTGTGAATATTATATTTAAAAGAACAAAAATGCAAATATTATTTGAAGTTAACACTCTTAATGAACAACAATTTTTCAGATTCAATTATACTGTACAAATAAAAGCAACCAAAAATGGATAAAACTAATTTCCTCTACAACATAACATCAAATCAATTTTCAACATCTAGTTTTTCAGCCTAATGAACTAAAAGTTCCTTTGCTTCCATTTATAAATTTAAGTAGATACACATACAATCTACTTGATGGAATTGCTATGAAAAAAACCACAATTATTGCAATTCACAAACACTACAGTCATGGCTTAAGTCAGAGAAACTGATATGTGCAGACATTTCTATAATACCAATAGTCTAAGTTAAGAGGAAAATTGGAAAAAAGCTGAACTGTGTTTTTTAAACTGAAATCTATCTAATGGCTGGAAAAGATCAGGTCAACCAATTATTTTCATCTCTTTTTTCACACTGTTAACTAAAGCATACTTATAGTAGAAAATGATTAAGGGGATTGGTTGTCCTTTTCATTGTTAGGGCTGCCAAATGAGAATGCTGTATAGAAGAGTTTAACATTTCATCACAGTTAGGTACGGCAGAATTGTCAACCAGAATTGTCGTCTTACTGTCATCCATAGCAGCCAGTTAATATAGAAATCAAGCCAGTTGTCTATTATCTTTGTACACGTGTCCAGAGTGGTACATCACATCATATCTAAATAAATACTTGAGAGAATTATGTTTGGCATTGAACATAGAAAATAACAAAATGCTACTTCTTTGTCTTTGATTTTTAAAATGATGCTTGAGATAGAAGCTACAGGAAGTAGCTTTCATTTTTTTTTTCCCAAAGAAAACATCACTAAGATCATGAGAGAAGTAGTGCACAGAATTGTATGGGGAAATAAGCACTGGATTTGGGAAGTCTGAATTTCTGTGCTAGCTTTGACATTTACTAGATGTTTACTATTAGACATGTAATTTAACCTGTCTGATATTCAGTTTTCTCATTTGGAAAATGAAGACATTGAAGCAGAATGTTTTTATGTACCTGCTTAGCTTAGAACTAAGAATTAATTTATTGTACCAGATGTGAGAAACACACAAAACTTGCATGTAATTTTGTGGTTCTCAAACCTGGCTGCTCTTGTCCATCACTTGAAGAGACATAAATATTACCTGTCCCTGGGACCAGCCCAGAACAATTAAAGAAAACTTCTTGTGGGTGGATCCCAGGCACTGTATGTCTTTAGAGCAACCTGGATAGTTCAGGGTGGAATGCTTCATCTTCAGGGTGTATTCTTAGCCATACAACTGGGCAGTGTGATATGTATGTGAGCTAAGCATTTTATTTTCTCTTTTCTGGGCATTCATTTTCCAATTTCTTTACTAACATTTATTATTCACCTGTTAGATGTTCTGCAATATTATGTTAAGGATATAAAAGGCAAAAGTAAACAAATCACAACCGTTGTCATTTAAAAAATATTTTAAAAATATTTTAAAAAATTCATGTGACTGTTATACAGGTAGTAGTCCTGTGAGAATCCAGCATGCACCTGTAGATGTTAATGACTCTAGAAATTAGTATATAGCATAGCAACCTAAGAGGGTGGCCAACCTCTCTCCCTCAGTTTGATGTCAGATACATTTTTTGAAAATTAAGAGGTTGTTTATTATATTTTCAAATAGGCTTTATTTTAATGAAGAGGATTAGCATATGGCATTTCAAAGTACTGCATGGAATTCAATTAAGCAAATGCTTACTATTCCATTTTTAAGACTGGACATTCTAGCAGAACGAAGTTCTTAAGGGCAATGGAATTTTGAAAAAATTGGCCTTTTATTTCTCCCTATAAAATTCAAACAAAGATGTTCAAACAGTAAGTAAATAACATCCATTTAGAAATGTATGTATTTATAAATAATATTGACATGCAATATTATTTAGTACATTAGACTTCAATGGTGAATTTAGTTGTTATCTCCATATTTTATCCTTCACTTCTGTTGTCATAATTTCTACTGTCATTGGTTTAGAAAATTTTAATTTCTGTCCATGTTAAATATAAATAGAGGACTGTGAAAAAATAATCTATAGTAATTATCACTTCTAATTTGAAAAATAAAGTGGCACGGCATAAAAACTTACATGTGGGTATTTTATAACATTCCTAGAACTTCTTGTTGACTTTTCATAGACAAATTGTATCTCCTTTATGGATCCTTAAACTATTGTTAGCTTAGCATATTATGAGTGAAAGAAGAGAAACTTTCAATATATATCAGCATCCCTATCAAGGCACAATGGCTCGTGCCTGTAATCCCAGAGACACAGGAGGCTGAGGCAGGAAGATCTCAAATTTGAGGCCAATCTCGGGCAACTTAGTGAGACCCTGACTCAAAATAAACAAGAAAAAGCTGGGGATGTGGTTCAGTGGTAGTGCAACTCTGGGTTCAAACCCTATTAATTATATCTCCCCAAAAGGTTGACATCCTTAAATGAGTTAAAGCATCATGTTTTCTTCCTATAAATGAGAAACTTGTTTTTCATATCGATCATTTTTTGGAAACAGTATTTTCTACATGGAATGAGAACAGAGAGGTGTCACTGGGACAATATTGGGGCTAAGGTCTGTTGACTTTTTTGGTGTTATTAAAGTGTTCAGCCTGCTTATTAATCACTGTAACAAAGTACAGTACAATAATTTCTAGTGCTGATCCATTTTGGTCTGGATATTCTAGGATTCTGAAATAGAGGGGCTGTGTGCTTCTCACAAAAGGGATAACCTCCATAGAAATGAAAAGTTGTACCCCAGTTGTATAAAATGAATCAAAATGCAGTCTGTAAAAATAAAAACGATAAACTCTGACTTGACTTGGGACAAGGAGAGTTGTAGAAAAATTAGAGTTACACAAAAATTAAATCAAAGTTGCCTGTTTATTAAATGACACAAGAGATGTTTTCTCCTGGCAAAGTGTATATAGCGGTGGGTTCGTTTTACAGCAGAAGTGACAGGACACTCTCACAATCCTCATGACGAGGACCACAGGTTTGCAAGACCCCCAGATGGGGTTTCAGGTAGTCAGTTGGCGAAAACAGAGCAGTGATGAGCTGAAATAATCTAGCAGGTGTAAAGAGACCTTCATTTAGGAAATCCCAGGGATCAGAGACTCCATTCACCTCAGTGCTGTTAGCAGATGTGAACTTCAAGCTTGCCAACATCATGCCCTTCTCTTTGTTGATGCCTTTTTGTCATCATTCCATGTAGGAAATGTTTCAAAACATTCTCAACTAATACAAAAAGCAAGTCTTTCATTTATAGGAAGTAAACATAATTTGATTCTTAATTTTCCCACAAATGAATCATTTTGATCATATTAGGCTGTGTCCGTTGTGATTGTACAAATCAGAGCATATCTTCAATCTCTTTTTTTCATTAAACATCTTTTATTTCAAAATATTTTATTTTGATCTTTATCAGATTTATAAATTTACATTTTAGTCTTCTTTCTTTCTCTTATTCATTTTCTTGATTGTTGCCTTTTTATTAAAGCTACAACATTGGAAAGATTTCCTAATTGCTAATAACCAAGATTAAAACTACATTCTTGTAACAAAAAAAAAAAAAAAAAAGGATTTACCTAGACGCTTCAAAGATTTTGTTTGGTGTGAATTAGAGCGTAAGATAGGAACAGTTTAAATTGGATTTCATTCCTGTCCTCCTTTTAAAAAATGACACACTTAAGTTCTGATTTGTGCAGTTGACTTGGTAAAAAAATTATAAAGATTCTAAGACATGTGTGATTGATTAATGACATTTTGTTATGTCCTGACATACTATTTAAAAGAGCAATTGAGTCTACCTAGCATTTAATTTCTATTTAATGCTGCTTTTTAAAATTAAAAACAATTTTTGATACAATTGTGTGGAAAAATATGACAAGAGTAATAAAGGTCCACCCATAGACAAATAATATAATTTCAGAAATACTAACAGGTTGTCTTTGTACAGTTTTAATTTTCTTTCTATTTTTCTATACTTTTCAAGGATTTTATGGCATTTGAATATATATTTTACTCTTTTTGGGGGTGGTGCTGGGGATTGAACTCAGGGGCACTCAACAACTGAGCCACATCCTCAGCCCTATTTGTATTTTATTTAAAGACAGAGTCTCACTGAGTTGCTTCACACCTCTCTTTTGCGGAGGCTGGCTTTGAACTTGTGATCCTCCTGTCATAGCCTCCAGAGCTGCTGGGATTACAGACATGGGCCACCACGCTTGGCCTTTTTATTTTTTAGATAAAAATATTCTACTATTTTAAAAGATCATAGAGATTCCAAGAATACATTAGGTCCCTAAAGAGAAAAAGTTGAGGAATAATATATATAATCGTGTTTACTTTATAGACTTTTCTTGGATGTCATGAACTTAATCGATGATAATCACCCGTCATGTTATAGAATGAACCAAAAATGTCTATCAGAAATGGGTCCTTTGGAGTCAGTCAGGTGCTAGCTTGCAAAAGATCAAAAGCATAACAAATGGTCCCTGATTTCAAAGACCTGCCAACTCATTTGGGGATGAGATGGAATGGTAAAAAACAAAACCGCTTCATTGTGTGATGTAGACTCTAAGTGCAGTAGGTGCATGGAGCATGGTGAATGAGTGAAGAGGAGCTGGTCTTGACAAGATTAAGGGAGTAGGAGAGACTTATCCTGGACTTTGGAGAATGTCTGGGGCCTGAACAAACACAGGGCAACTGGGTGAAGTTGCGCAGACAGAAATGATAATGGCATGATTGTGGGCCAGTGAGAGCTGAGAAGATCACTCAGGGATTGGGAAATGAGTTTGACAAGGTAGGAAGATATCTACTGAGGGCCTCAAAGACCTAACCAAGAACTTTCTACTTAAAGGCAGAGTGGCTGTTCTGAATAACACATTCTTTTCTATGACTGATAAGTAGGAGATGCATAGAGAGTGGGTAGCACTCTGCAAACATGTGTGTGAGGAAATCAGATACTTGCAAATGATGTGTAGAGAAGGACTGAGAATGAGAACATGAGGCTTTATAAGAGTAGAGCACCTGAAGAGCAGCAAGGAGGGAAAAGCAAGCAAATCCAACGAACAAAAACTGGTCTCTGAGATATAGGATATCAGGAACCTCTAAATTAATTTTCAAATCATTTGAGCTTTTTAGAAAATGTGAAAAAAGAGCATAAAAATTTTCTATGTATTTTCTGTCCAGACTTTCATCGAGTTTTCAAATAAGGAAATATCAAAAAGAGACATATTTATGGTCTTCTAACAGTATCTACAGGATAGACTAAAAGAGGCCTCTAGGAGAGATTGTGGAGGCTATTTCCTTGGGTGAGGAAACTTTCCAGAGAGAAGCTTACACAACCAGACAAGCCAAAACATCTATACATATCAATGGATGTGGCATCTGAGCAGAATGGACAGATGCAAGAAACCTTTCAAAGAGGGAAAGACAGGATACAGTGACTGGGTACAATTGGAGGACACAAGCCTCTAGAACACACATAAGATTACAAAGTATCCAAGGTAACTACCAGGAGGAGAGGAGGGATGGCAATGGAGCTGGCAATGCACAGGGGCTGTTTCCTTTCCAGCATCCCTATCTACTCTTTTCCTTCGGACAGGTCTACTTCCTTCATTTTCACTGTTTCTCCTTATCTGTCAGACTCTGCACTCATCACTGCTTGGCATATTCTTCCTCTAGATCTTATTCCTATTTGCTTAACAAAATGGTCACAAAATGAAAAGGAAAAAGGCTTATAGAATACAAAATGATTTTACATGAACTGAAGCAAAATAGAATAGTAAAAACACGTCCATCTTTTACTGTCAGAATGAACAATTCTAACTTCACTTGGAGAGCGAATAAAGGTAGAAAATGCTTTATATATTCTGTGCAAAGCCCTCTTTAAATTATTTCCCTTAAGTTCTCAAAATTTAGCATGCATCAGTACTACCTAGGAGGCGTGTTAGAACAGATTGCCCTGATCAAGAGATTCAATGGGACTGAGGAGGAGTCTAGAAAATTGTTCCCAGTGATGCTGCTGATGCTGGGCATGGACCACGTTTAAACTCCTGCCATGGTATGCACCAAGGAAGAGAACCCATTGATTCTGCCTAAGGAGGAAGTAAGGCAAAGGATGGGACCAGGACTTGAAGAACAGGGTTCTCCTCTAATTTTACTCTTGATTCTTTTCTCATTTGCATGAAGAAAATTTGCCATTAATCTAAGTTCTTGGGTTAGAACTTAGATTTGGAGGGTAAATGCTACAGGGGTGTCCTAGTATACTGCCACTGTAGTTTTATCAAGCCACTTCGAGTTGGGCAAAAGCAAGTTAAATTAATTGTAGGTTGGCAATTCTTATTAATAGGAGACAGATAATATTGCAAGAGAGAGAAAGAATGGGGAGGGGGGAAAGCCTCATTGTGATTTATTAACATTTCCTATGATTAATCCCAATTTTATTGAGGATACCACAGAATATTACTTATACAAAGATTACTAACTACATCAGTGTATTGACTTAACATTTAGAAATGAGTTTAGTCATTGTTTAAATAAAGCAGATTGACTCTGCATATTACCCTCAGGTCTCAAAGGCATATTTCCAAAGTAACTTCTCAACTATTAAGGAAAAAATAGATACTGTTTATGAAAATTCTTGTTCAAATGAAATATGAATATGGCTCATCAGTTGTTTTAAGAAACATTGAGAAAAACGAGGTAGTTATTTTCTCTGCCTGTTGGTTGACATGATATTAATTTACACATTTTTCGATAATAAAATGACAGTTCAAATCACATTTTGACCTGAAGGGGTATGTGTTTTAAATCAAGCATAACCTGTGATAGAGTTCACCAATGATTCTTAGATAAAAGTCATTTATTCCTTCACCATTTATAAAAACTTCTTTCCTTCCTCTCACCCTTGGCTATATTAACACATAATAATGACCACATTCTTATTGAGAAGGGTAGATTGGCCTTTCATTTTTAAATTTTTCCTCCCTGAAGATCAATAGTTTTTCATTATACACAATGGCCTTTGCATTTAGTACATAATTAGTCCTGAAATTGAATTTGTAAGTTTATTGATTTGTATATTTTAATTATTAGAAGTGTCACTTTGCTCACATACATTAATGAACAAATAGTCCAGCACAATTAGAACTTTAATTGGGCATTGGTAATTCCTTCCAGTGATCTCTTAGTTTTATTTTTATAGGTCTACTGCCATTCTAGGTTTCTGCCTTCTGCCTCCTTTCATCATGCTGATCCTCATCTCCTACATCTCTGAAGCACAGATTTTACCCAGTGTTGAGTTATTAGGATGAAGATCTGAGTGTGAATCATGATTTTTGTAGCTTTATGATCTTTGGCAAGTCATTGTCTGTTTCTTGTCATCAGTTCTCTCAGCTGTCAAACAATAGGACTGAGCTAGACAATAGTGGAAGTTCTTTCAAGCTTCCAATTAGAAGGCAGAACAACTTTTCTAAGACTTTCTACAGTAACACTGTAGAGGTCTTCACCCACAGCAACAAGTTATTCTGGTAAAGAACTGAAATATTCCAATTAAAAACAAATTAGGATTTTTCTATCTTTAAAGACGTATAGCTACACATGGTTCCTGAATATATAATGAATGATTTTTATAAAATATTCAGTTTTTTTTAGAAGCAATGGCATACTGGTAAATGTTTAGAAAATTGGTATTTAAAATAAATGGTGGGTAGTTAGATTTCTATGGTATAAATGCTCCCACCTTAACAGGCTGATTTCAAGTCCAGTTCTACATATTATCTTCAATGTTCTATTTTATTACTAATAAAAACAGTTACATGGTGCCATAAAAATGTTGATCGTTATTGTCAATATTATAGCAGCAAGCTACCATAGTTTCTTGAAATTTGTGACTTTTGAAAGCTTCCTTCATACTTCACTTTGAAGGGGAAAAATGGGGCAAAATTACTGTGTGCTATATCAAGACCATTTATACGACAGATACATTCAGCAGATAAATTTTGTTTTTTACTGAGAAGTAAAATTGAAAAGGATTATAGAGGGATACCATTTTGTGCTATTAACCTATGTTTTTTCTTCTCTTAGTATTTATAGTTTCTTCTCACCCTGATTCTATCAGAGAATTAGCCCTGTGATCACTGACTCAACAGAGGGATCTGGCAGGGCAGAAAATAGAAACACATTACAATTCACTCTGGCTTTGTGTTTCCAAACCCCAGGCCCTTAAGGAAATTGAAAGCATTTAAAGAACTGGAAAAGAAACAGGATCAGGATACAGGATAAACATCCTGGACAAAGCACATGGGAAGAAGGGCTTCCAATCAGATCAAAAGCAATTTCCTGGGATGAGTGGAAGGGGTGTGTGAGCAGAAAGGAAGGGTGCTTGGAGGGTTATGTGGCCTTCCTGGCCACACTCTAGGGGTGGAAAATGGTTATGTTATGCATCAAGACACAGGGATCTGTGCAAATTATTAGTGAAAGTTTCTGTGACCTCAGTATAGAAAATAAACAGCAAAGAACTACTAGCGAACATAACGATGGTCATCTCAGTTGTAACCTATGTGGACAAGTGACTCCGGTATAGAATAAGGATGATGGAGGAAGATTAATAAGTGAGGATGAGATGTGGGAGGGTCTGGTGGGACAGGTGCTTGAAACAAAAGTTAAGCTCAGTTACAGAAAAGTAAGGAAATATTATTTCTTCACCACTCAAGACTGTGTGGCATGATTTGAATCTACTTTATAATCTGTGTGTCTGTTGCCTAAAGGAAAACTGAACTTGACTTTTTTCCTTTAAAAATTTTAAAATAAATATTATAATATGATAATATTTAGATGCCAGGGGAGTTGCAAACATCTGGGAAATCTAATAAATTGTGATATTCTCATGAGACATACATTATTTGAAAGATCAGCACATTTGCTAAACTATTTTAAAACATATATGGGGGCTACAAAGGCTAAAATGCTTCTTACACAAAAAAATAGATGAAAATGTAATGTCAATATTACTAGGAGGATGTCCTAAAAATTAAATAGTGTCATCTATATAATTAATAAACAGTTATCTCCATGCCAGTTAAAGAAGAGAAAAATCAAAGGAGAGGCAAGAAAAATTATAATTAATTTATCAATAAAAGCGTTTTGATTCAAATAGCAACCTATGCTACAATAATCATCCTTCACATTTAACTAGAGCTTCAGAAGATACTTTTGCATATATGATCTGTTTAAATCTTCATAATTTGATGAGGTATAAAAGACAGCTATAAAAAAACTAATATAATTTCAGTAGCTATACATGCTATGAAGAAAAGTAACAACATAGGACTCTGTGTGTGTGTGTGTGTGTGTGTGTGTGCATGTGTGTGTGTGTGCGTGTGTGCGCGCGCTGCTATTTAGTGGACAGGAAAGAGAGTGCTATTCATGCAGAGACCTGAGAGAAATCAGTGATGTGCCACGCAAAAACATAGCAAAAAAGTGTGTTTCAGAAAGGAAACAGCAAGTACATGGCCAGGGATTCCAACCAGGAGACTCCAACTATGAAGAAGTGAGAAGCAGGCTCCAGGATCAAGAGTCATCAGGAAGCGCCCCGGAAGTGCTTGAACTTCAAGCAGAATGCATGATGAGTCACTGAAGAGCTTCATGCAAGGGACAAAATCTGAACTTATTTTGTGTGACCGGGTTTGCAGTATGGATAAATGGCTGTAGGATGACCAGAGCAGAAGCAAGGAGCTCCTTGTACTAGCATAGCTGAGAGAGATACTGTACTGGTGATTTGAGTGTAGGGCTGCAATGGAGGTGGTGAATTCTAGCTGAACCTGGGATATATTTGGAAAGTCACCAGAACTTGTTGGTATATTGGATATGGGAGATGAGAAAATGAGTAGAGTTCAGGATGGTCCAGGGCCTGAACCACAGTAGAAAGACTAGTGCCATCTATTGGGATAGAGATTTGCAGGTTCAGGACAAACAAAGAATTCTACTTCAAGACATCTGCTATCCTGACCTCTTCATGTTAATTCTGGCACATTTAGGAAAAACACTCTCAGTACTTTTCTTGGTTTTAATCAGTAGATATAATGTATGTAGAGAATCTGCCTTATATTCATTGCTCAGGTCACCTAGATACATGGGACTTTTCCCCCCAGGATTTCTAATTGTTCTCTCAAATGCTCTTCATCTGATGTATTGACTTCTGTTTTACTTCCTAAGGGCTCAGGATCCTCCACCCATGGCTTAGCATGTTTAATGCAGTAACTCACATGGGCTTAATTAGCCCTCTGCAAGACTTATGCACATGCAGGAAGGAAGGATACCTATTTCTGATTTAACTTAAGTCCTTCCCTTGCACAGAGCAACTCAAGTTCTCTGAGGTGATTTTTTTTTTAATTTGGCATTATTGAAAAAATGTTAGAAAAACTATTAAGGGAAATCTAACATTCTTCATAAATCAAGTGATTTTCCTTCAAAAGAAGACAGCAGACATGTTTTAAAATATGCCCTGCCAACTTTTCTTTAAAATAATTCTTCCTTTGGGGAAAAATATGTGTTGAAACCCTTTCCCCAAGCATCAGTCTTCACCACATAACCTCCACGTTTTGCCATATTCCACAAAACATCTGCCACGTTTCTATTAGTGCTTTCTTAATACTAACATCACTTTTTAAAATTCAAAAGAATATTATAATCAAAACTTTTACATAACTACCTCTAATGGAAAATCATAAAGTTACTCGTTAAGAGAGGAGTTAATGACATAAAACAATACAATTATTTCAGTGACTAGGGCTCTCAGTTGTGGCAGTCTTTCTCTATTTGAGCAGAGTTATACTGAAAAATCTCAGCTATTTTGTCTCTGGCTGATTGTGAAAACTTTCCTCTACTTGCATTTACTCCCATGAGTTTAGAAGCATTATCTGAAATTAGATAAGGGGAGATATTTCAAAGCTAAGCAGGTCACAAAACAGCATGGTGTGGGCTTCCTAACATGAACTTGCATACTGTTAATGGTCAGTATATCACCACTGGGAAGCACAAGATTATAGACTTTAAGTCAGTGAGAAAGTCAGTGAGGGTTAGTGAGGAGGAGCTATATTCATGGTACAATCACTTTCAAGATGGATTTTACTATTGGCTCTCTCTGCATTTACTTAACTAGAGAGGTATTTGCCTGGGGTTGTTTGAAATACAGTCTAGAAGAACTCTTTCAAACAGAAATAACTCCTCTTAAAGCAAAGGGAACACAAGGTCTTGTGTAACTATTGTTCTTTTTTCTAGGATATAAGGTATAATTCCCCAGAACTTTGGGACCACTGTTTAGTTAAGAGAATTTCAAATCTCTAAAACTTTCCCATTCATGACATTTTGCTGAATGAGTAACATGAAGTATCATATTCCTGCATTTTAAATTCATACTTAGTAAATTTTACTAGTGTACTTTTGTTTACTTAGACTTAACCTCTAACACCTTGTTCATTCCTGTCTATCCTGAAAATCTGCCTCAGTTCAATTCCATTGTGTAGTCTGTGACTTCTTAGAATACTTACAACCCCTAATATTTGGACAGATAATTTGACAATTTGATTATTGGGCTTAATTATTTTTATATCTTCAAATTTCAATTCTAATATTATGGCTACATGATTCCTATTGTACATCTGTACCACAGTTCAGTAATTCCTACATTTAGTTCGGTTCAGATAATCATGCCTCACCTGACTTAATAAAGTCACATATGTTTCACTTTCTCCATATGCCATATAACACAGAGAGGATGAAACATAATTATCTTCCAGCACAGAACATGTATGAGGGTGAATAGTAGTCTAAATGTGCAAAGAAATCATTCCCCTTATGGGACACCAAGAAATGCTGAATTAAAAAACAAAACAAAACAAAACAAAACAAAACCCAAAAAACAAAAACTGTTTTAAGAAAGCATGGCTGAGCTAGTAGGAAAGAAAGACATTTCAAGACCAGAAATGGGAAGCAAGAACAAGGAAACAATGGACCTGGTGGAGTTACTGAGGGTAACAGCAAAATACATGGGATTCCTAAAATATGTCCTAAAACAAAAAAGCAAACCACATAATATAGAGGCATACATTTATGACAAAACTAAAAGAAAGTCAATGAGATTATTAAAATTTTCAGAGGAAAGATTACCCAGGGTAGGAGATCAGAGACGCTTACATAGGAAGATTCAAAAGTACTAGTAATGCTATAAATCAGTTTTATCTCATACAAAAAAAAGCATAAGCCATAATGCAAACCACATGTGTAATTTTTCTGGTAACCAAATTTTAAAAGTAAATATTAAATTTATTTTTTATTTTTTATTCATGCATTATAATTATACACAATATTGGGATTCATTATGCCATATTCATACATGCACATAACATAATTTGATCAAACCCTTTCCCCAGTACCTTCCCTTTCCCTTCCCTCTCCCTCCCCTGATTCACCTGCTTTACTCTACTGGTCTCCATTCCTTGATTATTACTGTTCTTTTCATTAGTGCATTACAATTAAACATGTGAGCAGAATTCACTGTTGTATAATTGTACATGGACATGGCATAATTTGGCGTATTTTATTCCTCTGAACTTCCCCATGCCTTCCCTCTTGATTCTTTTTCTCTTCTTCATTGGCAAATTTATTTCAATAATATACTTAACCCAATAGACCTAAAATATAGTCATGCAATATGTATTCAATGTAAAATTACTGAGATACTTTACATTATTTTCTTGGTTCTGAGTTTTCAAAATTGGGTTTGTTTGCTTCACTCACAATATAACTCTGTTTAGACTAGTCACATTTTAAGTCTTCAATAGTAGCCAAGTGCAATGGCTACTGAATTCAGAGAACATAGTTTTATACATTAAGGTTGGTAGTAGGTGAGAATTTTTAAGATTATTTCTTAGGCTGTACATATATACTTGTTCAAAGTACAATAAATTATTCCTAAATGCAAGGGAAAAACTTAACATTTGGAACCCATTTACCAATAAAATGTTCTTTTTCTCTAAATTGTATAAGTATTAACATTAATCTCTAATTGTATAAGTATTAACATTAATTGTATAAGTATTAACATTTCTTCTTTCCTGTCCCTCTTCTTTCCCTCCTTCTTTCCTCCTCTTTCCTGCCCTCCCTTCTTCCCCTCTTGTCCTCTCTGGGACACAGAGGCTTTGTGTGTTATACTTTGTATTACATCTTTGGTTATGGGTGATTGGACAAATTTTTTGGATTTGTTGCTGTAAAGCCCTTCAGGAAAGTTTTCTTTGATTTCTTGGCTCAAAACAAATTCATCACCATCTAAATGTGGGGTCATTTACTCCCTTTTAATTAATAGTTCCAAATAAGCATTCTTGAAAAGGACACTATTTTTTGTACTGGGGATTGAACCCAGGGCTTTGTGCTTTCAAAGCAAGTATTCTACCAACTGAAATATATCTCCAGCCCCAAAACACTATTTTTTAAAAACTCAATTAAAATTGCTTTTGAAGGTTGACAAATAGTCAGCAGCTTTTGTGTGAGCACTTTTAACAATGATGATGGAGTGTTTTAAATAGGAATTTGTTAAGATAAAAGAGAGTGTCCTTATGGAAGGTGTAAACAAGCGCTTCCCTTATCCCCCTTATCCATTTTGAACTCAGCAAATGTTCACAAACAATACAGACGTGAGGATACATATACAGGGGCAAAAATGTAGGCACAAATAGGGTGGAACTGAACTGGGTGCTTAAATTAGGGATCTGCAAGCTGGCCTGTGGGACAATTCCCGCAGGTTGGCTGTGTGTTCACGGCACATAAGCAGGGGATAGATTTTATATGTATTCAATGGCTGAAAAAAAATCAAAAAAATAATGTCATGTGACACATAAAAATTATGTAAACTAAAATTCTAGTGTCTATAATCTTTTATTAGGAACCAGCCATGTTCCTTCACTTATATATTATCTTCTGGCTGTTTTTGTCTACAAATGGCAGTGTTCAGTAGTTTTTAGACACTGTATAACCCATAAAGCCTAAAATTAATACTTTTCAGTTATTTTAGCAAAAATTTGCCAACTCCTGGCTTAAATCATCATTTTGCCCAGATGACAATGAGTTTTTCTATATAATGACAGAATTAAAAATATAGGCTTTTGAACCATGGAAATTATTATTAAAAAAACAATTGTAAATTGATCTTTAATTTTTATGAGTTTACATTCCCCTTTCATGCTTTGGAGTGAATGACATTCATCATAGATTTGTCTAATCCAAGAAAAAGAGACACTATATCTGTTCACATCCCTGCTATCACCTAAACTATGGGAGAGTCAGATTCTGGGAGGCCTATAAAGCCAAAAAAGATGAAGCTAGATTATTTGTATGGTCCCTTATAGTTTTATGACTAATTATAGAAATAATTAGGTAAGAAACAGTCAAAAGAAATGGTTGAGACAATAAACTTTGAAGTTAATTATGTCAGTTTTGAGTCCTAAGAGCCTTATTTATAGATGTGGGTAAGTAAATGTGTTGGACATTAAATGACCTAATGTGTTAGGGTTTTTCTTAGCATAGTGTAAGCAATGGATATATGAAATATATCCTCTGAGAAAAACTACAAAACCACTGACATAAACATAAGCATTCCCTATTACTCTTGTCAGGGTCTCGTGGAATTGAAGCAGAAAAGTTATTGTCTTGAGAGAAAGTGGAGATGTTTCCCCAAGCAAGCATGGAGTCCCTGGACAGAATGGCTGCTGAGTGCTTGCTTTCTAAATGCCATGTGGAAAGACTGGCTGAATTTTATCCACTGATTCCTAACACTACTATTTTTTAAATTCACTAAAGCAACTGGCAGGTGAAATAGAAATCTTGTGACCTCTGACCTCTCAGTAGCTGATCCTGTATTTTTCACACAACACCTAACACTGTGGACACAGTTTCTGACAAAATCATTTAGAAATATTTCAAAATAAAAACTTCAGCAGGGTGCAGTTGCCCACACCTGTAACTCCAGCTGCTCGGAGGCTGAGGCAGGAGGATCTTGAGTTCAAACCAGCCCCAGCAATTTAGCGAGGTTCTAAGTGAGACCCTGTCTCTAAATAAAATACAAAAAAGCACTGGTGGTGTAGCTCAGTGGTTAAGCACCCTTGGGTTCAATACCCATCCAATAAATAAATAAATGAATGAATGAATGAATAAATAAATAAATAAATTCAAAATAAAAAATCTATTTTGAGCCTACCATACATATCAGTGAAGAGTTGAATTTTTGAAATGTGAATGTAAGGATCCAAGTAATTTATTTGTCCCTTCCTCCTTGAATTTTAGCAAGTAATAATCCTTAAGAGTGCTGAAATTTCTAAGGAAGTAATCTGGGTAAGAATGTTTCACCTCAGAAATAACAAATTTCATAATTACCTGTGATTTACATGGCATAATATTCTAACAAATTTAACTTTGAAATTTTTTTTTAACTGCTCTAACACCTTGGTTGGAGATGAATGAGAGGGAAATAATTTCTGAGAAGTCAATAAACAAAAGTGAAATATCAGACTTGAACCAGAAGCACTCTTTAATTGGTTTTCACCTGACTCCTGCTTACACTCATTCACACACACTCCTCACTAACCCCAAAACTCCATTCAAGAAGAAAACATCTGAACATGTTGAGAGTGAAGGGGTAGCAAAGGCTGCAAAGAATTATCTACTTGAAAAACATCAGCCTGAATTGCTTGTATCTCACCAAGACTATTCTCACCACCGACTCCACAATGAAGGCAGAAAATCAATTTCATTACCAAGCAACATTTTCAGTCACAGTGCTGTAAACTATTCAATACCAGAGCTGAATTTCCCCAAGTGTTTTATGGTGGGTCTACCTTAATACCTTTGCTATGATTTTGAAGTTTTGTTTGGAAAAAGAAAAAATAAAGAGTTCCAATTTGGAAAAAAGTGTCAAACATGAAACATGATGACATTCCACATGACATTCAGTGCCATGCTTACATTTCCCAAAGTTTAACGTTACCAATGTGGAATTGAAAAACTTCCTGAAGTTATCCATTACCCCAGACCTACAGCATTCACAAACACAACTATTAATTCTTTTGATCTTTTTTAAAAGCAGTGAATTCTACATGGAATAACTATAAATAATAATCCAAAAAGGGATTACTCAAGACCCAATTTGTTGGCTATAAGCTATTTTTTCTGTCTCTCATGAGGCATTAGAAGTGTATTAATTAAATGATTACAACAAAAAAAGAAGTTATGGTATTTTGCATACCAAAGTGCCCTAAAGAATTTCATAGATTTATGGTAAATGTAGAGGAGTATAACAAGAACAACTTAAAGAAAT
>JAJEJO010000837.1:938323-954353 GCA_020662805.1 Glaucomys volans
GAATTCTCTTCAAGAAGTCCCAAGTATTTTATAGATACCTCTAATAGATCTTTGACATTTTACAGATGCTAAGGTTATTTGTAAAATTAGAATTCTCATAGGGAAAAAATTAAAGTCAAAGAGAAGTGAACTAACTCAGCTGAGAGCAGAACTTAGCCTAGTGGTGCTGTTTCCTTGGCCAAATTATGTATTGTTCCAAGTAATATACTTTGGAGTTTCAAGTATAGTTTATATATATAAATATATGTAATTATGTATAATACATATAAATATATACACACATATATATTACTTTTATATATGTTATGTAACAACATGTTTCAAATTTAGTAGTGTCTCGCTAGTGACCTAAACTGAACTAAACATGTTAACTAAGACAGGAGCTCTTTAGGAAGAAAATGTTTTATTATCCAGTTCCCAGTGAACTGCCTCTTAGGATTTATGACATTAGGCAAATCATTTGACTTCCCTGGACTTCAAACAAATCATCTTTAAAAGTAGCAATATACCACCTAGGCTGGTGTGAAGATTAAATGAGACAGTTAAATACTATGTGCCTAATGAACAGGGCAGACGTGTAATAAATGGTAAATTTTCTTTCTATTTCTTTTTAGGTATACAACTACAGCCAGGTATGAACTCATCTAGTCACATTATCATCTGGTCAGATTTCTGCTGGTTTTACTGGTGCACACAGTAGAGCATCCCATGGTAGGGAAGGAATAGAAAGGTGACTGAGTTATTTTAAAATAGTGAGTTTTGGGCTGGGGATATAGCTCAGTTGGTAGAGTGCTTGCCTTGCATGCACAAGGCCCTGGGTTCAATCCCCAGCACCACACACACACACACACACACACACACACACACAAATAGCTAGTTCCTATGTCAATGATGACAACTGTTCCTATGAAACTTTCAGGGGCTGAGATCATACTTAGAGTTTACTTAGAGAATGAGATGCCTCAGGATTCAAGCTAATAAGAGATCAAGCTGCACTCTCTTCTCATGAGTACAAGTATTACTTGAATTGGAAAGAATTTAGTTGAAATTATTTTTCATTTTACTGAATAATGCAGTTTTGCTTAAATAAATCTGACCTGGATTTTTCTCTTGCTGTTTTCTGAAGCTTTTTTTCAAACATAAGAAAGTTTTAGATTCTGAAGTTTTAGATTAAGAAAAGAGAATAAGGGTAAAACTGAATCTTCTGTGAATTAATTTTATAATTTCAGGCAAAATATCACAAAGGTTTGTTACCTGGCTGCATAAAATATAGGAAACCTTACTTATAAGGTTGTTGAAAAGGTGAAAGAGAATGTACATAAAACACATCAGGTTCCTGGCCTATAGCAGGCACTAAAAAATTGTCATGTTTCTGCCTCTTAATACTAAATATTTAGAACAAGTGCCACGTCTCAGATGCATTGTTAAATGGTGTATATTCCCAGCCAGATCGGTGTCTCTTCAGGTTGAATGACTCCACTTCTCCCATAAAATATTGCTCTCAGAATTATAATATTTGGTTTTAAATATTTTCCAAGCTTCCTGAGTTCTGGAGCACATGACTTCCTTCAAAGCAAGCACTCACATCAAGCCCCTCACTTAAGCATCCTCTTACTTTGAACAATGAAGGCAGATTAAAATACATTTTCCCTTCAAAAGTTCTACAGCCAAGAATAATACCAGAACCATGAGAAATATCAAAGAGTAGATTATTTTGTTTGGCAACCAGTCATCCTTGACCAGTCTTTAAAATGATGAGGGACATAGAATTAATGATCCAATATGTCATTCTTATTTTGACACACAAATAATGTTTAAGAGATGCTGACAGTTAAATTTTCCCTGCCATCATGTAAAAATCTATCTCCTAAGCATTTCATGCTTTTATGTTGTCTTCTGCATTTTATACTTTCTGCCCTACTTCAGTCCTTATTGACTCTTCTCTGGATGTGCCAATTTAAGAGATATTTTTTTCCTGGCCTCTCAGCATCTATACTTAACTTCTCCAATCCATCTTTTACATTTGTGATAGTACAGAAAACAAATCAGACCATGCCAGATATTATGTGGCTACACAAAATTCTTCAGTAACTTCAAAACATGTTGTTAGTACTATAAGAGACACAAAACTTGGAGATCCAAGACTCAGAAGAGACAAGTAAGCCTGACATTGATTTGAGTAATTAATAATACCTAAGTTGAGCACCCTGCAGAAAATGCTTGCTCAAGGCTAAGAAATTAGAAGAGTTTATTCAGTCTCACAAGGTTGAGAAGACAGAAATTGGAATTAAGAGCCATCCTGGGGAATGTGCCAGACTTTCACCTAAGATTCCTGAAGGGCTATACCCTAGAAGTAAAGGTGAGGCAGAAACAGATCAGAACTTAAAAAAAATGGAAGCCCCCTTAAGTTAGCTCACTCCCTGGTTGGGTTAAACTGCCCTTCCTCAGTCTTCCAGATAAAAAAGAAAATCCTCTCTGGAAGAACAAAAAAAACCCCCAAACTTCTGAAAATGTTCCCATATATACTGGTGGAAATCCAATAAAATATTACTTAGGCATGCCAGAAAACAAACCCGAACAAAAAAAAAAAAAAAAAAAAAGTAAAATGCAGAAAAAAATCCATGGGTTGGCCAAATAGTAGAGTTTTCAGACAAACTTTAAATAATTGTGATTTGTATGTTCCAACAAGGTAGACAATTTCAGAGTCTTCTTCTGATGCTCTCAGTCTTGTCAATCTTAGTTAGGCCAAACCCAAGAAGTCATCTCTGGCGGTTATCTTTCCCTAAGGCCCCAGACACAGTCATCAGCAATCCAGTTTACCATCCCTTAAGTATACCTTGCCTAATGTCTACCCTCTTACTCCACTGCTGTCACCTGAGAGGTACCCTCCTTACACCAGTCAGAAAAGAGTAACCTCTTTTCTGATGGAGGTGGAGAGGGAGACAAACAAATGGGTCTTGCTATTCCCCAGCAAGGGGAATGACTCCCAGCTCATACCTCTGTCCAATCACATTTCCCCACAACTCCCTACTTTTCAAAACACTCAGGTTACATGGTTTCTTGGGTCTCTATTTCCTCATGAAGGCTCTCATGTCATGGAATGCTTATAGTAAAGAATTTATATCTTTTCTCTTGTTAATCTGTCTTTTTTGGTTTCATTGACAGGACCCAAGGTGGCTATCAGGAAAGGGAGAGAGAAAAAGAGAGAGATTCTTCCATTTCCTTTCATACAATCTCTCCCCAAACCAACCTCTGTCACTCTCCCTTCATAGATTTTTCTGTGTTCTTCAATAGATCCTTGTTGGTTTAGAGATGAGGTGCCCCCGACCCCCACCAACTCATGTGTGAAACAACAAAAGAAGGTTTAGAGGTAAAATGATTGGGTTGTGAGAAGTTTAACCTACTCAGTGCATTAATCCTGGGATAAGGACTAACTGGGTGGTAACTTCAGGAGTGGGGTGTGGCTGGAGGACACACTGGGGGCAGGCCTTTATGGTTTATATTTCATTCTTGTTGAGCAAAACCTTACTCTCTCTCTCTTCCTAGAGCCATGTCCTGAGCTTCTTTCCTCTACCACACATGTTCTGCCTGACCTCAAACCCTAAAGAATGGAGTCTGCCATCAATGGACTGGAAATCTCTAAAACTGTGAACCCCAAAATAAACTTTTCTTTTTCTAATATTCTCAGGTCATTTTATCTCAGTGGCAGAAAAAAGGTGACTAAAATAATCCTCCTATGGTTCTTTTCTTAATCCATAACTCATTTGTGTTCATAATTTTTAATTCATTACCATCCCCACTGAAAGGTAAGGACAATTAATATACAGACCGCTTCCTTTTTATTTACTTCTGTATTTCCTGTTCGGAAGAGTATTGAGCTCAAAATAGTCAAGAATTGCTTGTTGAATAAATTAGCACATCAGCATAGTTAACACAGGTCTTCATTGCCTTGAGAAAATTTGCAACTAGAATGTATTTCAGTCATAGGACCCAGTCTATATCAAATTGGTGTTCATTTCTCTAGATTTTCCTCCTTATTTATCCCTCTCAAAATTCAGTGCTATTGGAACTTAGTTGTGTCCTGTAGCATATATTTATTTCATATCCATTTTCTGTGAAGAGTTGGGGTAAGCATTATACTGTGAAATAAATGTCAATATTAAAATTCAACACAGTGGACACAAATGAGGACAATTTTGCAACATGTTTGAAATGACACAAGTCTTTTTCAAAAAGGCATATAAATAGGAATTTCAGTATAGTTGTTAATTTCGTACAAAAGATTGAAAATTTCTCAAGCTGAATGGGACTGAGATTTCACTGGTATCTCACTATAATTTCCTGGTGTGGGACAATCATGAACTATATTATAATAGGTACACCACTCTTTGTCCTCTGCAGGCTGTTTGCAGACTCCTGTCTGTTTACACTGATTATTCACTTTCTTTATTGACAAAAGTGGTCCACTGAAATTTAAGGATAATTTTGGTGTATTACAAATCAGTATTAGTAGTAGTAGTAACCTTATTTTCTGTGAATGGCTTGTGAATAGAATAAGAACATCGCTTCCAATTTTAACCTCCTGTTAATGTAATTAAATGCTTTATGTATGCCCTATATAAAATGCATATAATTGGGCATATAACACAAAATTACTTCTTGTGTGCTTTATTAGTATATAAGTCCATATATTCCAGTTGTTCTTATGGAAGTGTTGGGGAGGTAATTTGAAGCCACCAGGAAGCATATCTCAATGTCTGGAGGAAATGTTGGTTGTCAAAACTGTTGAAAGGGTACCACTGATATCTGGTGGGTGGAAGTCAGTAATACTGCAAACAGGCTACTGGGCATGAAAATTCTCCCACACACACATGAACAGAGAATTATCAAGCCAAAATTATATTGGAGTTAAGAAATTCAGGTTTATTCTTAAGTCAACTGTGCCTAGAATTAAATCTCAATAAATTCACACTAACAGAATTTTGAATTGATCTTCCAAAGCTTGAAAATGTGGAAATACTCTTCTCCATTTTAATATACAACTCTTGACTATTCCTTCCTGAAACAGATAGATTCATCCACATTGCAAATCTATTGGAGCAGGTCACCCTCCTCCTTGTTGAATTCAGCAAATGCCTGGCGCGTGCATAAGCACTTTCCACCTTGCTGCATATTTTGACATTTTGCAGATTTGGACTGGTCTTGGGTCTTTGGAAAGCATTTGATGGCTTCATCAAAAACAAACTTACCACACTTTGCTTTTAAGTTTTGGAATAAATTCCTTGCTTTTCTTTGAACAAGGAGCTAATAAATATTTTATTTTGATGGTAACCCTGGAGCCACACTCATGTTCTTTTATTCTTTGTGATCAATTGTCTTTCTTTATAAGTGCTTTATAAAAGCACATCATTCATACTAAAGGGTGCACATTTACGTGTATACCTCAAGGAATTTTCAAACAGTGAACACATTAGTATAACCACAACCAGACCAAGAAATAGAAAGTTGATCATGATGGGAGAAGACCCCTTTGAACTCCTCACAGACCCTAGCCCTATACTCCTTTACAGTTAACTCCTATTTTAACTACCGGCCTCACTTTTACCTATGTTGGTACTTTATATAAATGCAATCAAATGACATTTACTGTTTCATGACTGATAGATCTGCTCAATGTATTCTTAATACATCTGTTCCTTTGCATTCAGTAGCTATTTGTTTTTATAGCTGCACAGCATTTTACTGTATATAGACCATAATTTATTTATCTGTCTGACAATCATTGGCAGACATTTGGATTATTTTCAGTTTATTGGTATTACAAACAGAGATACAGTGAATTTCTTTGTCTATGATCTTTGATACCATATATATCAATACATATACACATGTGCATTTCTGTTGTTATATATTCAGTTTTAATAATATTGCCAGGGGTTGGGGATATAGCTCAGTTAGTAGAGTGCTTGCCTTGCAAGCACTAAGGTCCTGGGTTCAATCCCAGTACTGCCAATAATAATAATAATAATAATAATAATAATAATAATAATATTGCCAAATAGCTTACAAGGAGAGTCAAAATGTATATTCCCACCAGCAATGTGTGAGAGTTCCATGACTCCATATCTTCACCAATAGTTGGCACTTCCAGTCATTCTTATTTTAGCCATTGTGATGTTATTTATATCTCATTAGAAATTTCATACGCATTTTAATTGTAACTAATAAGGTCAACCATCATTTCATGTGCTTATTGACCATTTGACTTCATTTTTAAAACTCTTTGTATAAGTATTTATTCAAGTCTTTCGTTCATTACATTAGATTGTGTTTTAGGACTTAATTATACCTTCTGTTTATGAGTCCTCTGTGGGAATTAAATAGTTCAAATAGCTTCTCTCACTTTACGTTGGTTTCTTTCCATTTTATTTGTTGTGACTTTTGAAGAACAGAAGTTCTTAAATTTAATGTAGTCCAATTTATTTATGATTCCTTAAAATTGTATTCTAACCAATAAAACCCAGTAACATCAACTTGGTGTTACAAAACTCTCCTGAATGTAATCCCTCGCTTTGGGTCTTACGTTATCTCTCAAATGTGCCATAACAGTGGTCAAAATCTACCAACAACTTGGATCCAAAGATTCCACTATAAACTGAAAACAACATTCACTACAAAGTGAATACTTTATTAGCATTAAGCCATATAAAGGGTAAGCCTAAAATTCATGTTAAGAACAGTACAATAAAGGGAAAAGTATGTTCCCATTTTTTCATTAGTATTCCAAAGCTAATGAAAAAATGGGAACATACAATATATGCTATATACAGACCTGTGATTATTATTTACTAATAATCTAATCATACACCAATATAACTTAACCACTATATAGGAAATATAAAAATAGTTTATTTTAAAATGTATAATGCTTTCAAAGTTTGATAATTCATATCATTTCTTGAATAAAATAATTAAAATCACAGATCTGTCTAGCAAGGAAAGAAAATGCTAAAGAAGTCAGGCTCCTATGACACTGTTGGTAAGTGAAATCTTCTTCTGCTATGGAACCAATTCACTATATAATGTGCGGCAAAACATTAAATGCAATTTGCACACAAAACCACACACTTTCCTCTATATTTTTTTAATGACATTATTTTCTGACTATCTGTTTATCTCTGTAACTGTCTTCCATGGGCTGTTCTGGATCTGATACTGTTATCCATCCATATAAGATCATTTTAGTTTTCTTTATTGTCTTTTATATGAGTATAATTTGTGTATGTACACACACACACACACATACACTGTTGCTACATATGCAATAAACTCCAACTTCACAAGTCTTATTAACTTAAATTTGGCTTTAATTAAATTTTGGGAGTGGAATGCTTAATAGAGCTTCTTTGATAATGTTATTAATGTGTAACTACATATTTCCCCATTATAAAACTAGATTTTGATTATTATTTATTACACACCACATGTTACCGGTCTAATCAGCATATAAACAAATTGAAGTTTGTCAAATATAATGAAATCACAAGACCCAAGGGTTCTATTCAATTACACTGAAGAGCAAGAAGTTTTTTTCTTGTTTGCCAAATCAAACAGCCTCAGCAGATGCAGGGTCAGATAGTTCTATATCAGAGTCCATCACAAGATTGTTAAATTAAAGTGAAAAATGCACTGCATCTTAGTATGAGGCATAGGCTAAATATGTCCTAGGAGTTTGTATAGGATATGAGCACCTCTAAAATGACTGAATAAAGATTTTCCTTCCTATGAAATGCATACAGGATTATCAGACTATGTTCAATGTCTTTTACTTGTTAATCAAGATACACCCAAATGTTTTCTGGTCAGAGGTTGCACGTTTGAAGAAGGCAAGTAAAACATGCCACATTCACAAATCTCCATCTTAAGGCCCCTTGCTTAAGACTTATGCTGGCTTTCACTAGCAAAGGATTATCCACTAAGGTATAAGGAATGCCTTGCGCATGGTCTTTTCGAACAAATGATACTGAGCATTGCCCTAGTTGTGTACTTTCTGACCTTAAAGTTCAAACCTGCCCTTATGCAGTAAATTCACTCTAACAAACTCACAGATGCTAGATTACAGTTAATGAGCAACCCTTCTGAGGTAAAGTCTCCCAGTTGCTTCAGTGGTCCACATGTATTTCAAGTCCTAAGCCATTTAGAAAATTAGAGAAGCCTATCTTAGTGACATGCAAAATCAAAGTATATCAATATATTGTGAGGCATGACATTTGGAGTACATTGTAGGAAATAAAAGGAAGGAGATGCATTTGTAGCTGATTTATTGAAATAGACTACCTTGGCTTGTAAAGATTAAAGAAATAATAAATCTAAATACAGCCTTGACCAGATGAGTGAGAGAAATTCCACTTTCTATTATTAAAAATAACTCTAATAGAATTTACAGTAAAAATCCATCTGACCAGATTCAGTTTCCTTTACTTTATGCCCCCTTTTGGAAAATGATTAATTACAGTATTGTCCTGGTAAATGCTTCTGTCTTTTCTCTTTCATATCGTCATAGTGATAATATGATATTTTGGCAAAAGCTGATGAATATTATAAGACGGAGAGCCCTCGAGGTATTGGCACCCACCAGCATCTTATATCTCAGTACCCTGCTACTGAATTCCATCTCATCACTCATCATGACTCTTAGCACAGAGTATTAGATAACTCAGAATCAGGACAGGAAAACTGGAACACAATCACTCAGATAAAGAAATGAGAGGAGTCGTAAAAGTGTGATTTTACAACTAACGGTTGCATCACATTTGTGACCATGAGAAATCCTATATAAAATTACAAATGCCCCCACCAGAAAGGGCCCATAGTAGAGGCGTGTATAAAAATGGGGATGGGGAGAAAGAGAAGAAGAGAGTGCTCACTGTGGTGGTATGCTTTGGCTTTTGGCTTTTGGAAATCAAGCCAGAGTCCCAATAACTATTCTGCCTTTTAGCAACTGCACAACATAGGGAAGTTATTTCGTCTGTACAAACTCAGTTTTTCCTAAATGAACATTGTATCATTGGTTTTAGGAAGTTGTGAGAATTCAATCTGTGGAGAGAATTCAAATATTGGTTTTCATTCTCTGAATAATAAAGTAGGACCTACTTTGGCCAGAGTGAAATTATCAGAGCATCTAGTGACATATTTATGTAATTCTGGTCACTCAAAATTATGGAATTTATCTACAGAAAGCAGGATTAGAGGAAGAGAAATTAAGGGCATCCATGACATTATGGCTCAAGTCTCTGAGAGTTACAAAACATAAATTGAGATTTTGCCAACTTACATTTTTTAGAACTCTCCTTTCTACTCATTGCTCCCAGAAAATGACAGGAGCTTATTTTATAATTGAGTTGTATGTAGGACATAGTTAGTTATATGCAATTCAAAATGTAATCATCAAATGTAAAGCAGTTTTATTTTAATATTTGCAGAAACAATGCCGTGAATGTAATGTGCACATCATTAATGCCACAAAGCCACCAGAGTTCCCTGCATGAGATGAAATTATAATAATCCATCAGCTTTTGTTTCTCCAAGAATAATATTCTAGAGGGATAGCAACTCTTTTTGGCAATAGGCATCTTCATTTACTTCAACTAGGTTTTAACAAATCAGGATAGAAACAGACAAAAGATAATGATGGAAGGATCCAGAGGTTCATTGCCACTTCCTATTCTCACTAGCACATGTGTTAATATGGGCTGTAGTGACAGTGTTCCTATAGCATGGGTTACTAATACAGGTATGCCAGGAAGACATGTGCATGTGAATATATGGGACTACACAAATACACAGTTGTGTGACTATATATATTCCCACTGATACCTATATATGTATATATACATAT
Source organism: Glaucomys volans (assembly GCA_020662805.1). Classification (NCBI taxonomy): domain Eukaryota; kingdom Metazoa; phylum Chordata; class Mammalia; order Rodentia; family Sciuridae; genus Glaucomys; species Glaucomys volans. The sequence continues at coordinate 948,222 of JAJEJO010000837.1, forward strand.
ATAAATATCTCAGTGTGCAATATGCCTATATGAATGTACACAATCTAACATGTCCACTCATTTGCCAAATAATTTACTGTATTTGGAGCAAAAAGTCTACAATTCAAGTGCTAACTTTGCCTTGTATTAACTCCCCAGCAGACTATAATCTCCATTTGGGCAGAAGAAACTCTGTCCTGCTTTATCCTTTGCACCTCATAAATGTCCTAAACTGCCCAGTTTTTTGTTTTTGTTTTTGTTTTTTTAGCTGGGAATCAAGCACAGGGGCATTCTACCCTTGAGCTACATCACAACTCTTTTTATTTCTTTTATTTTTGAGGCAGGGTGTCACTAGATTGCTAAGGCTAGCCTTGAACCCTCCTACCTCAGTTTCCCAAATTGCTGGGATTATAGGCATGCACCACCACTCCCAGTTCCAATAAACATTTCTTATTTCTCTCTTTTCTTTTCTCCCTCCCGTCCCCTCCCCTATCCTCCCTCCCCTCCTGGCCTCCCCTCCCCTCCCTTCCCCTCCCCCCGCTTTCCTTTCCTTTCCATTCCCTTCCTTTCCTTTCCTTTCCTTTCCTTTCCTTTCTTTTCCTTACCAGGGATTGATTCCAGGGTTGCTTAACCACTGAGCCACATCTGCATCTCTTCTTATTTTTTTATTTTGAGACAGGGTCTTGCTAAGTTGCCTATGACCTCACTAAGTTGCTGAGGCTGACTTTGAACTTGTGATCCTCCTTCCTCAGTCTCCTGAGCCGCTACAATTGCATGCGTATGTCACCGTTCTTGGCACAATAAACACATTGAATAAAGAAACAAGAAAGATTCGTAAGATTTTTTTTATAAAGTACTGTGCCATCCTCTTAAATTAGTTTTTGAATTCGATTCTTGGAAGCAAATAAATGATGTAGAAATTGTTCTAATATAAGGCAGCTGAAGTAAGTCTTGCCAAAAGTCAGATTTCAGTGTCTGGCAAAGTCCATGTAGATTTCTTTTGGTTTTGATTTCTGCTTCTCTAAATTGAGAATGACAATACACATACCCTCACATGGTAGTTATAAGCAGCAAATTAGATTGGCTATGTGCACGAGGTCTATGAAGAAGACAGTATAAATAGGAGGCATTGTTACTTTAACTTCACAAGCTTAAGGGAATGACATGTAATCATGAAAGTCAACTGCACTACTGGAAAAACTCAGAGAATGGGTTCCTGATGGGGAAAGTTTTAGAATCTTTTCACATCCAAAGACAACACACTAAGCATGTAGAAGAAAATCGTATAGGTTGCTAGGGGAACAAAATTCCTAGATTTTTGACCCAATTAATTTATCACCTCTGTAACAGTAGTGAAAGAACTGTCAACAAACACATAGTTGGTCCTCTCACTGATTATTCCACTATTACATGATTACCTGTTAAAGGAAATACAAGTGCCTACCTTTCAGTACTTCAGGGACATGTATTTCTTTAAAAATACTTCTATATTTCACTCACTGAGTTTAATAATTTTAAGGTAAACATAGGAAATGTTCTTTGTATATGGCATGAAGAATTATAGATTGACTCAATTATTTGGGGTGTCAGAATAGGCTTGTATCTTTTGGTATTAGCATCTTCCTGTGACAAATGTTTTAGCAAGTTGAGAACAATATAAAAAATGTCATGGAGTAAAGTTACTATAAATAATAACTTTGTTCTCCCAATAGTAATCTAGAGATGAAGAACTGGAAATAAAAGCATGTTAAGAAATCTCTTTATGGATTTATTCAGATTTGGAAGAATTTGACTCCCTGACAATAGAATGAATGAAGGATATGCTTCCACATAGATTGTGGTGTTTTTCACAAGGACCAAGATATGGAATCAACTTAGGTTTCCATAAACAAATGATTGAATAAAGAAAACGTGGTACATAAACACAGTGGAATACTATTCAGCCTTAAAAATGAACGAATTCATGTCATTTATTACAACATGGATGAACCTGGAAGAAATTATGTTAAATGAAAGAAGCCAGACATATAAGTGCATGATCTCACATATGAAATCTAGAAAACTTGAACTAATAGAAGCAGAAAGTTGAATGGTGTTTTTTAGAGGCTGTGGAGTTGGCTGTTGAAGGATTCAAAATCTGTGAGATAATAGGAATAAGTTAAAAGATCTACTGTATAACATGGGTTGCTGTAGTTAATGAAAATCACTAATTGAAAAATCACTAAAAGGGAACAGCTTAAGCATTTTCACCACAAAAAATGGGTGAGGTAATGTACATGTTAATTAGTTCAAAGAAGTCATTTCATAATGTATAATTTTCAGAATGTTGTATTCTACAGAATAAATGTATACAATTTTGACAATTGAAAAATTAAAAAATAATATTGTTAAATTCTGAAATAAACAAAGAGAGAGGAGAAAAGAGCAAATAACAATTTTCCATCTTATACATCATGTTTAGAATGAGCAGAAGGAAAGTTGGCATATCTAGCTTTCTCAGCACACAAAGTATAAATGCTTTTGTGGCTCTGAAGACTACTTACTACAGTTTAGATATAGATAGCATCCCCCAAAGGTCCACATATTCAAGGTTTGACCTTCAGGGAGGCAGTATTGGGAGACTGGGGCTCATGTGAGGTCCACAGCTCCTGTGGAACCTCCACCAGTTCATTCTCTCTGCTTCCTGGATCTGGATGAGAGCACTCACTCAGACATGTGCTTCCCAAACGAATGGGCCACCCCACCTTGGACCTGAACCTCCATAATTATGAGCCAAAACAAACGAACACTTCAATTTATAAGTCAGCCTGCATCAAGTATTTTGTTGTATAACATGAAACATACCACTCCACAGATTTGCTGCACCTTAGGATTATACCACAACACAGGTTTTAGACCTGTTACCCTGCTTTGCCCTGAATAACATTCACCAGGATACTTCATCTTGAACAAACTTCAAATGCATTGTATTATGGTGCAAAGAATACTGACAATTGGACTGACACTCTAACGATAGAATTTCTTATTGCCCAGCTGTGTGCAAATGATTCAAATGCCTCCTTGCCTTGGGTTTTCCCATTTGTAAAATGGAGATGAAAGTACTTTCCTAACAAGATGAGGTGAAGCCACATACATAAAACCCAAAGTGAGGTGCAGTCTGTATCTCACGGTCAGAAGATACGGTGACATCTTATATCTACATATATCATCTCATCTACTCTGTTTATCTCATTTTTATCTTTAGAACTGCCTCTAAAGATGTATTTATGATACAATGTCTAATTTGAAGAATCAGACAGTGTGACATTGAACTTAAATGATAAAGCTGAGATTTGAATCTCTGTGCAAGTGTTTTACCATGGTGATTTACTCATGTAACTCATTAAAAAATTAACTGCTCTTTGTACAGTGCTTGGTCCTATCAACTGAACTACATTTCTAAAATATTTATTTACTTAGCCTAGTGTATGTGCATACATATTTTCCCCTTGGTGTTACTTGGCTTCTTTAATGCATTGTGTCAATCAAGGCTTATTGTGTGAATATTTCAAGTAACTGTTTGAAATAGCTATTCAAACCATTACAATGTTGTTAAGGAGTCACCAGCTGAAACATTACTAATGAATATTAATGTCCTTTTATATTTGGCTGGCACAGAAATAATAGCAGTTGTCATGTAGCATCAACAATTTTAAGTTGGGCACTCTGGAAAGTCATTTTAAATCTGCAATGCCCTCTAGATTACATTTTGTGGTCACCACACAGCCATGAAGTCAGCTGGGATCAATAGAACCAACAGCAATACTGTTGGAATAATGCCATAATAAAATGAGATTTAAAAACAACTCATTTCCCCCTTCTGCTGCTTCCACTCTTATATGAGATAGATTAAATGCCTTCTAATTTGCTCAGTTTTGGAAAGATCCATAAGAACAAATTTTAATGCTTTTCATTCACATTGAATGAAAGGAACAGAATTGGATGGGAATAAAAAGAGCCAAATAATAACAGTGTGTAAGTCTGAGACAGTTTTCTGCCATTTGAGAAAGACCTATTATAAGAAGAATTTGTTCTGTTGGCCAGATCCACAAGAGTGAGCAGATCATTCAAATGTGGCAAAATATTTAAGATTTTTGCTTCTTTAAAGTCACCCTGACAAGACAAACATGACAACCTTAGGAAGGCTTTCAAAGTAATCTGTTGATTTTTTATGTCAATGCCAAAACCATACAGTGCTGCATACATCTTTTGATAATTTGGAGTTAACATATGGTCTAGCCACACCCTTGCCCAGCATTCTTTCTAGCTAATATAATTTTTTTTCAATATCATTATGAAAACAATCTCTATTTGCTAAGGCATGCCATGTGTACATTATTTTTCAGAGAAGTAAAACCTAATGATAAATAGGCACATTGTGTGGTAATTATCCCTCTTGTGATAAATGTATATAATACTATCAAGTACTAGCTTTCTTGAGTATTAACTATTCTTTAGGTCCTGCCTAAATGTTTTTCATGCATTGTCTCAATTTTAAACCTAGCGGTATCTATTGTCATTATGTCTGTTTTACAGATGGGGAAACACAAGGTCACAAAGAAAATGGCAAAACTAGAATTTGAATCTAGGTTCTCAGAGTCCACAGTTCACTTAACTATGAAGGTACTGATTCTCCATTTTTTTCTTTAGACAAAGAGATATTCAAAGCTAACAATTACACATTTTTAGCTTTAATCTTTTATGTCATGGAACAGGAAAAAAAGATGTCATTATTGACAAAGCAGGATAGGATACAGACTATAGACAAAAGAACCCTCCAAAGTATTCATGGCCAAGTACAAGACCATGGTTGGTGTAACTGAAGGAGCTCTGTCCTTCATCTTCCAAGGCGCTCCATCCAGCATCATTCTGGTTATTCCGTTTATCTTCTTGGTGGAGGGAATAGTGAAAGGAATAGATTTGTACTAAGGTAACTTTCTTTTCTCAACCAGATAACTCATGACCTATAGAGGGACAAATCCTTTAAAAAAAAAAAAAACTAGTGTAAAAGTTCAGATAATGTCCCACAGAGTGGTACTGACCATGTCTTTAACTGCAACAGAGGATTATGCATCTCTGAAACATTGTGCTTATGATACAAAATAAGCCAACCAAAGACAAAAGAATTTTACAGAAAGCTTAGATATTTTTTTAAATACAAGTACTATCAAGAATTACAAGCAAGTACAAAGAATTCCAATACACGAGTTTTCTTCAGGTAGCTGATTTAGCCCAAATATATGTTTTGTGAATGACAAAAGACCTGAAAAATCTCTTTCACCCTATTCTGAATGCTTTACACAAGGATGATGCTTCAAAATGTCTGTGCCAGATATTTTGCACCTTTAAAATCCAGAGAGCAAACTAAAAATATAATAACTAAAAATGATTCTATGGGTTGTGTAAGGGGGGTGCATTCATTGAGGTAACTAGAGGCACCTCTTTTTCATCCTGTTGGAGCTCCACTTTATAAGCAAACAGTCTATACACAAAGAACTCAGTTTTGCTAAACAATTTGTAATCATTTCCATTTCTTTTCTTTATTTTAATTATCAACAACACATGCATCTAGAAATACTATCACTATCTGAATGTGCTTCACAAAATATCATTTCTAAATTCTGGATTACATATCTAAATCACAAACATTTCAAATGACTGTTTTCATATTATTTTACCACCATTTCACCATCAGCATGGTAAGAAACAAAGCTCTTTCAAGGGCTCTGCAAACATTCCTGGCTTCATAATTTTATCCACATGACAGAGAGAAGAGGTTCAAAGATCACAGGACGGAGTTTGAAGATGTTGTTTTTATAACAGAACCACATAGGCCAAGGCCTGGAACCTGTTGATTCAAAGACTAGCCAAGAATTTAGACCTGACACAGGCTGATGTTCTACTATAGATTAGGTCATGCCCTCTTGGAGAGATGAAGGGACTCTCTAAACTCCGATAACAACACCGCAACGGACAGGGATGACCGTGCAGCTCTGAGCATATTGTACAACCATATTCTAGTTTTATACAAAAAAAGTCATCAGTGAACTTCTAGGGAGCAAGCTCACTTTCTTTCTTTCTTTCTTTCTTTCTTTCTTTCTTTCTTTCTTTCTT
>JAJEJO010000837.1:960706-994136 GCA_020662805.1 Glaucomys volans
TTTGTATTTTATTTAGAGACAGGGTCTCACTGAGTTGCTTAGGGCCTTGCTAAATTGCTGAGGCTGGCTTTGAACTTGCGATCCTCCTGTCTCAGCCTCCCAATTGCTGGGATTACAGGCGTGAGCCACCACGCAGGGCAAAAGTGCTATACTTCTTTAATAAACCTGAGACTGGTCTAGAACTTGCTCTCCTGGAGTTGTAGCCTCCATTCGCCTTGCCCCCTCCAGAAGGGAAAAGACCCCACAGGTCAAGGCCTAGCCAGACGTCAACAACACTAACCCTGAGAATAGAAGGTGGAAACAAAGGGAGCCAATTAAGTAATATGTCAAGAAGAAAAGATTAATGAGGCTAACTCCTGACAAAGTCTACTGAGATCATTGTAAAGTTAGGATTTATGGTCATGGGTTTCTCAATGTATTTCAGAAGGAAAATTTCTTTAGTAGCACAAGCACATTAAAGTTGGTCCAATTACTGACCCTGATACCCATGTTAACATAGGATTGGCTCGTAGATAAGGTTCCCCTGAATAGGATGGTGGCCATGACAGTTCTGGAAAAGACGAACCCTGGTCAAACACTCCCCAGTTCAATGTGAGGGAGGAAATGAGGATCTGGTGAAGACTGCGGAAAACAGACCCCAGCTTTTAAGGCAAACGTAAAACACCTATATGTTTGGAAGCAGCACTGTATCCTTTGCTGTTCTCTGCTCAGTAACGACCCACTCGCTCTCTTGAGACTGTTCTTTGCTTGAGTCGTACTTTACTTTTACTCATAATAAAATTCTCTTGCTTGGCTTCTCATGCCTAACTTTAAATTTTCTTTCATCAGAACACAAGAACCAAGGTTTGGAGCTTTTGTTCCCACTCTCCTATGATATTTCTATAAAAACACATTAAAAAATAAATCAAACATTCTGATAAAAATAGGTCTACTTAAATCATCATTAACCTCAGTTTTCCAAAAATAAACAAGAATTGGTTGAGAATTAAGAGTATACTGAATTTTAGTTCATTTCAAAAGACCTTATTTTTAGAAAATGTATAGAATACTTATGTCTATATATGTTTTAACAAAACAACCTAGAATATGCCTCTAATGTAAATCTCAAAAGAGAGAATAAGAAGTTAACAGGGTTTTACTAATTCGGAATACACAGAACTAAAAAAAAATATTACTTAGAATTAGGATCATTATTACTAATCATGACACTTTTATAAAACAGGGCTGGGGAAATAGACCATTTGGATAAACATAGCTTTTTGTAACGGACTGATCTCTGAGATGCTTCTGATGAATGGTGACTCAGTGAGCATTTTGAGATAAAGAAGTTATACTCTTCAAAAGCAAGGGTACCAAAAGTTTTTTTTTTTTTTTTTTTTAAACTTCTCAATGATGCCAGGGGACTGCTGACTCTGTACACATTTCCATTAAGTGAATAGGGCCCAAGGGTGATTCTGAAGTGTCTTTCTTTCGTCTTTCTTTCTTTCTTTCTTTCTTTTTTTTTTTTTTTGACATGGCTCAAGGCCTTCTGTTCTCTATAGAGCTGGTGGGCTGGTGGTCACATCTTCTATAGATTAATCCATACCAGCATGTTTCCCAGAGTCTTAATCAAAACTATTCATTCTTTCTTTCTGCAACCCAACTATTACAACATCCTAAATTGCTTGTGAGTTCAAAATAGATATTGCTCTCTAATTGCACAAAGTTAGCACTGAAAGATTTCAATTAAACTCTACCCTGCTATGGAGTAGAAACTTCCATTTAGCCAGTCATGATATGAAATTCTAGCAAGACAGAGTACATTGATATGGGAAGGCAGTGCCAAGCCCAAGGTTAGAACCACTAATGTACCTCATGCACTGAACGAAAAAGCAAACAAAATGTAATGCATCATAGTTTATTGTATATTCTAATAGTACACACCTAAATATGTGGTAAAACTAATAGATCTAAAATACTTTCTTCTAACTTGAAAATATACTAATGTAAACCTTAATTGACACAAAACTGATTCAAATTTGTGTGCCCTATTAATTTTTCAGATTACATCAAATTAACTGTATAGGATCAGCTTGGGGAAGAGAAAATGAAAGTATCTTTCAAATCATACCTATGTCACTTTTAAAATAAAATTATCATTTTCTTTCTATACTTCATGCTAGTAGAAGTATGCTATTTCAACTCAACTAAATATGCATTTACTGTCTTACTGAGAATACTTTTATGGCATTACTTACAATTGTCTTAAGTGTGCTGTTGTTATGATCTAGTTGTAGAAGAGAACAGAGAAAAATGAGAATTATTTCAAATCTATTTTTTTTATTTCCTTGTGATTGTATAATTTTTTTCTGTTCCCTGCCTTCTAAATAGTTGTTGATGCAGAAGAAAAGGGAAAAGGAAATCCTATTTTAACAAATGGGTCAAGATTGCCAGTGTCTGTTAACAATTGATAAAATTGTCAACAGAAAACTGAAAAGCAGTATCAATGATAGTTGATTTGCGGAGTTTTGATGGACATGTTAGGCCAGTTTTAGGAAAACTTAAAGCAGTTATGAAATGAGACTGCTCTGGTAAAAATATAAATGCAGAGAACTGTAATTAACAGTCCAGAACAAATGGAGATAGCAAACATTGCTAGGCAGGCAAAAATGGCAATTACAAACTGTAACTTACTCAGCTAGTTAATTGGACTATGAACCTACATTTGAATCATAATGCATGAGTCAGTTCTAGTCTAATGTGTTTGCTTTTCAAATTCTGAAGCTGGGATATTTTCAGTAGACTTGAAAACAATGTGTGTCCTCAATATTTTCCTATTAATTCATATTTGTGACTTAGAAAACTTTAAAATTGCAGATTTATGTTTTTACCTCTGTTACACTCTTTGTAACAATCTCAATGTGGAAGAATAAGCAGGTTAGGTTTTGCTATTACTTTTGAGTAAGCAGGCAAAATGACACATTGTTAATTCTACATCATTTAATAAACTGTATTGCCTATTTTGCTTGAAGTTAGGTTATTTTGTCAATAGAGGTGAAGATTTTGATGTATCAAATTGCTTTTCTTAATCAGCTTACCAAACTAAAATTAAGTGTCTAAGTCCATGGGAGGTATAATCTGTTATGATGGCTTTGAACTTGAATGCTAGCCTACAATGTTTCCTTTTTCCTATAATTTCATTTCAGATTTGGCTTAATTCATGAGGAGAGATGCCTTTCTACAGAGTGCAATAGCTTCCAAGGAGAGTTGTTACCACCCTGTTTACAAAAGCAATTAAGGGATGGGTCTCAAATAAATTTAAAAATTGAGAGAAAAAGAACTTATTTAAAAATAATTCAGTAAACGATGTTTATGAAGTATAGGTGTTTCTGTGTCATAGCTCACTTTTCACGTGCATGCTTCCATAATAAATGTTGGATGCATTTTAAAAAGTTACTTCAAAACACATTTCAGCGAAGTAACATTAATCAAGAATATATATCTTACAATTTAATCATTTATTTATTTATATTTATTTGGGTCTTATTAGATGAACTAAAAGAAAAAAAAAGAACCACAATTTTTAGCAAAGGTTGCATAATAACTCTGTATTAATGGTGACCATCAATAAAACACAAGAGTTGGAGCAACTTGACATACTAAGAATCAAACTCAGTTTCTTCTTTACTGAAATTTCATTGAATTTCCTATAATTGTTAGTAGCACCACCACCATTCCAAGCAAACACTCTTGATTTAATTATTCTCTCAAAGCAGAACAGATTAATATTATGACTTGCTTATTCAGTGAACAGTTAAAAAAAAGTCAGTTGCTTAAAATGTTTGTACCGTGATATAAATAGAAAAAAAACTATTCTGTAAAATTATTTTTCACTCCATTGTGACGATAGTAATTTTATACAATAGTGCAATTATAAACAATATACCAGTGATACCCAAGTTAAAGATCATCACTGTTAGTATGAACACAGGTTGGAATCCTAAGATTGTTTAAAATCTATGTTTGACGATGAAATGACATTTTCTTCTGTATTTGGAAATGAGAAGACAAAAATATTTGCTAATTACTTTTTGGAATAAAATTTTAAAACAGAAATTAAATAATTTCTCCAAATGTTCGAGAGAAATGCTAATAGGAATAGAATTAGCGGGAAAGTCTGTTGAGCTGCTTTTAAGAGTCAACTGATATAGTCTGGTTGAAGTCTTCTCCTACTAAGTAAATGGAACTGTGTGACATTGTTTTTTCTAGGAAGTAAATAGATAACAGATAACCTAAGAGAAATAGACTCTTTAATTACTGTTTCAAGGAAATTTATATGCAATCAATTTTAACACACTTCCTAAATTCCATGTTAAGTGAAAGATCTAACAACATTTTATCTACTTTACATGCAGTCTCACACTTTCCACCTACAATAATCATAGCACATTCAATTTTTCATTCAAAATTCAAATTTCATGCTACCCTAAAATTACTCTTTAACACATCTAGTTCCTATTTAATGTCTTGTAAGTTCAAATACCTCATAAGGAAGATATTCAATTATATTAATGATGTTTAAGAATATTAAGACTCATTGTTCTTTATTCCATTCAATTTTATTTCCTCTACAGTCTCTGTATGTTACATTCTTATTTAATCAAACAAAACCAAGTGGAAAATGTGTAACGATGGAATTAAATTAGAATCATACAAAAGACTGTATTTACATAGCACAAAGGGAATTTAAGAAGTGACCTCTTCATGATTAACTTAGAACTTAGATCAGCTAATTTGGACCATTAATCATCTGATCGTTCACTGATTATATTCTAGATCAATTGCTAATTATCATTTGTGCCAATGTGTTCAAACATAACCTCAAACACCTAATAAAAATAACCTTAGTTTTTCAAAGGCAGATTATTTGGTTGTATTAATCATGTTATTTCTTCCAAGGTCTCTGTCTTTTATAAGAAAGAAAAATGACTAATAAAATCATTCTAAGAGGTAACATCTGCCTCTCCAAACAAGAGACATCTAGAAGCAGAATTTTGTTCAACTTGGTCTATTGACTTCATCTATCCAAACTGCTTAGAGCCAGAATTCTTAAACCTAGAGATATTCAAATGAATAGCTTCTCTGCTTCAATTTTTAAGCATGCACACATCATAGTTGAGCAAAATGAAACCCCAAATAAATTAACTTAACCTAGATCAGAGAGTGGCAGATACATTTATTGAAGTGACATTGTTTGAGCTAGGATCTAGACTGGATTTGGAATCAGGCAAGAGGTTCTCTCCTCAAGAAAACTATTCCTTTCATGCTGTAATCATGGGGAAGGGTAGGTGTCACTGACTTTCTCTGGCTCTCAGTTTCTTCATATGTCCAATAGGTTTGATGACCTTTGTGGTTTCCTTTGATATTATTCTACTGCTATTTTTTTAATCTTTATCACTGTTAAAGTTTTACCAGCATTCATTCACTTAAATCCATATTTGCAAACTTCGCAAGTGAAGTATTTTCCATGCCTAATAGCAAAAGATAAGGACCTCTACCTCTGGGAGATCTGGCAGTTTCTCTCACAGTGCTTAGAAAGTTTTTTGAAGTCCATCAAATTGTCATAAAATTGATGTGTTTTCATATTCTAGTCATACAATATCTATGTTATAGGAAATCAGCCTCACCTTAAATCATCAAGAATATTCACTAGATTTATCTTTCACTTATCCTTACACATCCCAGAGTTACCTGGACCCAAGAGTGTAGATAGGGAAGAGTGCCTCCAAATGGAAAGTTAGGATCTAGATCTATGATATCAGAAAGATTTCCCTAATGCTATATTATTAGGCTACATTTTCTGAGAAGCAGTCATACCCTCCCCTAGAACAGACAGTGGCTCAAAGGTTGTGGAGCAGGGTATGGGTTTTGGAGTCTTTGCTTGGGTTCAAATTTTGGCTCTATTGCTTTGTGGTGGGTATAGTCTTGGGCAAGTCACTAATATCTTTGTCAGTTTCCTCATCTTTAAAATGGAAATAATAATAGTCCTCACTTCTTAGACCCTTAAATTACTAAGGAGAGGTTCATATGTAGGGAATTGCTGACAACTGTAACTACAGCATAGAATATGCTATATAAACACAAAATACATTATTTTGTTTTGTTTTGAGAAATTCAATTATTAGCCCAGAAAATTAGGACAATAGGTTATTTTTACTGTTCTCCTTGCCACCTCCATCCCTCAAATGATGTGGAAATTGGCAGAATTTTTCAAAGTTAAGCAAAACAATTAACACCAAAAGTAATAAGTTTGCTAATTCAAGGTATAATGGACATTTATAAAGAATGAAGAATTACATTAAGTAATGTAAACATAAAAGCAAACTATTATCAAGAAAGACCATGCTAGACACAGAAAGAAAAATAACACATGATTTCACTCACATGGTATTTTAAAAGCTGGGCTCACAGATCTAGAAAGCAGAACAGTGCTTATCAGAGGCCAGGGAGGACGGGGTAGGAAGAGATTGCTTAATGGGCACACAGTCACAGCCAGGAAGGAGTAGGGGTTGGTTCTCGGGGGTGATCAGAGCAAATGATAGTGCTTTCTATAATCCAAAATAGAAGATTCTGAGTGCTCTCATCCCAAAGAAATGATAAGTGTTTGAGATGATGAATAACCTAAGTATCTTTAGTTGATCAATACACAATGTATTAATGTATCAAAACATTACACTGTACCCTGTAAAGATATAATCTATTGATTACAATTTTTCCCAAAATTTAAATCGTATTAATATGGTAGCAATATTTTTTCATGGAGGTCAAAACCTAGCAATTCTTTCACTGAGATTTTTAACGTAATTATTTCTGATTAGAAGAGTTATTTTTTTTAAATTGAACTAAAAATAGGGAAAAATGTAAAGAAAAATGCTTTAATCACAAATAATCCTACCTCTTATGTTAGCATGTTGGTGTATTTTCTTTAAATTGCCCATGTATTTTTTTTTCAATTTTATCTGTTCATACATGTTTTAGTATTTAGTTTTTCTTTCATATCTAACATTTTATGGGGAAATTGCATCTGCACACTACATTATGTTTACATAAAATAATTTATATTTTAATATATTTAGATAAATATACTTACATAAATACTATTTAAAACATTGGAATAACTACATTAAACTATCCCACTGCCAGATATGATCTGCATTTTACATTTTTCTATTTAAATATTTCTCAAAAACATTCACATACATTTCTCTTCTTTGAAGCTCAGGTGTTTTCCACAGACTAATTTCCGAGAAATCTTAGAAATGAAGTTTCTGAATCAGAAGATGTGGATGCATTTTGCTTCTGTCTAGATACAGCTATTGCTTTCCCATCAAGACTATATGAGTATTCATATGTCTCCACGCCTGTATCAACACTGTCCTGAAAGCTCTTTTTTCAAATGGTCTATGAAAAATGGGCTGTATTTCTTCTTGCCTTCTTGTCAGACTGTTCTGAAGCTGGTACAGTCTCAACTACTTATTAAGAGTGACAGACCAGTTAGTCTCTTGAATCTTCAAATTTTCCAATATAGTAAAAAAAATGCTAGTATGAAAATCAATAATATCTCATATGATTGCTTTGAGGATTAAATATGTATGCATATAAAATATTGAGCAAAGTGCCTGATATATGGAATACTCAATAAACGGAGATCCAAAGTGATTCTTGTAGCTTATCTTCATTATCATCTGAATTTCTGTTACATGTTTAACATATGCAACAGATAATTTTCACTCGAGGTGCTTTGTTACAGTACATGCTAAAGATTTATTAGGAAAAGCAAATATCCTTTGGGCAAGCACCACAAATGTGGAACTTACAGAAGAGCTGCTAAGGAATTTCTTAATTGTTTATATTTCAGAGTCAGGGAAATAATAGAATTATTATTTACACTATGAGAATAATTATCTGTGCTATAAATGTAATTTTGTTCAAATGAATTAGAACCTCTAATGCGAATTCTGGCTGAAGGCCAGAGGAAAAATACTCTGATGTAATCCTGACTAGATACCAGAAACAGAAACCTAACAAATTTCTTCATCTTGCCCAGAAATGAAACTGATCACTTGTGCAGGAGGAACACTTATGTCCTGATTATGCTTAGAAGAAAATGTTCCAGTGACCACCACCAAAAGCAGAGCCCAAAGGTAATAAGAGGGCGTGGTGGTGATCAATGCGTCCACATGCAGTTTAACAACAGTGTCAGCAGAACTTTCCTTAATCATCTGAAAGTGGGTAAACAACTATTTTAAGTTTTTAAAATTTTACTTGCTGCAACCTTTCAGTTCACACTGTTACCTGCACCCCAATTACTATAATAAACATCATCGAATTGTGTTCCATATCCACCATTCCATTCTCCAGCCCTCATCTGTGTGCGCTAGCTGCTTCTCCATATTGCTTGTAGAAGGCTCTTCTGATTGAAAAGCAATGAACAACTGTCATTTTCCTGTTTAAAATCCACTGGGTTTAAGAGGAAAAAAAATTAAGTCCGTAGGCCTCATATAATCTAGAACAGTAATATCTAAAGCTTAATGTGTACGAGAAGCAGCTGAGGTCTACTTTAATCACAGTTTCTGAATCAGTACGGAGGGGCCAGGAATTTGCATTTTTAATGAATTTTCCAGCAGTGTGCTACTGCTAGCCAAGGAAAAAACACTGAGAAGCAGTGATGCAACAGTGCATGCCCATCCATTGTGCCTCAGTGCTCATCATGTCCTTTGAATGCCCAAATTCACATTGTTCCTTCTTGTCTCTAAATGTCCACCCCTACTACTTCCTCTGTATGGTACACGTCTGTCCCCTCTCTGCCCACAGGTTGGTTAATCAATCTGCAACTCAGGTGCTCTTGTGTTCGCACACATTTTCTTCTTTCCCACCCGGCCCTATCACCTTGTGCTATTGCTTCTTATTTGGTATATTCAGTGCCTAGCAAAATGCCTACCCCCTGGTAAGAAGGCATTCAAGTATTTTTTCAACAAATGTTGCTAACTACATCAGGGACAATGACTGGCACCTTGACAATTGGCCCCTCCCACCAACATTATTATTTTTGTTACCTACTTCCCCTTAGTGATTAGTGCAGAACTTCTCACGGGCCTCATGTGTTTGTATCAGATGGAAATAACAAACTGAAGAGACTGCAACCTACTCTACAAATTAGAGAGAAAATCCAAAGAAGAATGTAAAGGAAGAATGTAGCCTGAGGTCTTGGGTAGCCAGAGAAATGTGAACATGGGGAGCTAGTCTCAGCTATAGAAAGGTCTGTGTGATCCTCCCAGGCAAATATTTTTATTCTATAGTTTACCTACACGATAGGAGTGTGCTTAAATTTTTAATGCCACAAAAAATTTCATCTAATCACAATCTGCTTGGTTTTAGAAAGCAGATTCAAAGATTAGGGAAACACATCAAGGTATGATTATATTTCAGAGTGCAGGTCTGCAAAACAGCAGCCAGCGGTAAATACAGATGTCAAAATTGACTACATAGCTGGTTTATAGTGCTGTCAACAGTCAAATAAAATACTTCCATTCCAATTATGTTCAGAAAGAAAATCTAATTCCTGAAAGGTAATGAGTTTTTCACACTTCCAATGCTAAGAACTTTTTATTAAAATGTCTTTCTGCTGTTATATTGATTTAGCTTATACCTAAAAGTTCTTAAAGGGCAAGAGCTAAGAATCAAGCCTTTTAGTCCACTTAGAATTTTAGGATGAACAAATCACTTCTAGAGAATTGTCATGTTAAAATATTACATAGAAAGCTCAATCTCTCTATTATAAAGAAGGATCATAATTATTAGAATCTATTTTTATAAAGTCACTTATAATGCTGTCAATATTTTCTACATCGAGGCAAGGCAGGGCCCACAGATCATCAAGTTAACCATAGTGATTTGGCATTTATCTTATGTGCTACAGAGAGTTCAAATCAGATGATGAACATTTTTCTCCACTGACTACATTGATTACAATGAAAGTCTTCATTTCCATACTGGAATCTTGTATTATATATATCTAGTAGAAAGCATGCATTCAATAAATGGTAGTGGAATTTTTTCAAGTTGTTTGCCGAGTTTACAACTACAATTTTTATGGTAGAGATACTCAGTTAGTATGGTCCCCAAATATTAGGAACTAATATGAGTCTAAAATTATTCAAATATTTTCTCATTAATTATGCATGATAATGGCCATAAAGTGACTTCTAATTTATTTCCAGTTGTAGTGATTTTATTTTGCAGTGATATGCTCTAAGAAATTACAAGTGAATAAATTATAAGCTCTATTATCCAGATTTTGGTTTAACTTTTCTTCATTGTTGAGTCAACCCCCTAGGATTCTCTGTTTGCTTTAACCATTTTCAGTAAACTGGTTCTCCCTTCACATTTTCTGTATTCTGTTCATTAGAAGCAAATCAGTAGGTCCAGACCATTCTCAAGGGAAAGAGATCACACAGGGTGTGAACACCAGGAGTCAGGGATTATTGGGAGCCACACCCGCATCAACTACCATAACTCCCTATTGATTTTTCATATCTTCTCTCTAACTTTTGCTACTTCCTAACTGTAATATTTATTTTATTAATTTTTGAGTTCACCTTGCACAGTACAATTCTTTTAAGATGCTTATACATTATCAAATATAAAATACCAAAAGTAGCCCACAAAAAATCACTCCAAACTACAAATCTCCCATAATTTCCTGTAACAGAAAAATGTCAGATTAAAGCGCATATCTTTAAAATACACACATTCTTTTTTTTTTAAAAAATTGCAGGCTTCAAAAGTCTAAAACTTTCAAGTTAAGAGATCAACCTTTAAATACTGTAAGATATTTTTCAGTGTCTTAGGTGTTACTGGCTTGGTATTAGTTAAAAAGTCTAATATATATATATATATATATATTTGGTACTATTGGGAATGGGACCCAGGACCTTGTGCATGTTAGGCAAGTGCTCTACCACTGAGCTACACTCAAAGCCTCTAAAGTTCATCTGTCTTTTATTCTAAATTCTGCTTTTCCCCTTTGCAATCTTCTAAATCAGGTTATCAATGCATATGGTTTTTGCATCTTAAATGCTTTTCAACAACCTATTAGGATCTAACAATGTCCTTTAACAAATGTGGTATAGTGAGTGAAAAGCCTTGCAGTGAATTGGAATTTAATATGAATTGGAATTTAAAGACAGACTACTTGAAAACAATATTCTACAGAAAACAATAACCATCTCACTGTAGAATTTAAGAACCACAGTTTATCAATCCGTTGAGCACTGAAAAATTGAGTTAAAGGATTTAGGAGGCAAAATCTTTTTAGTAGATAAGCATAAAATTATTTCAAGCCAATAGGCCTTAAATTGCTAATGATGCCAATGTGTACTAAGTAAACTATTTCCTTACTCTACATTGACTTGGAAAGTTGAATCTTAGCTAGTCCTTAAAGAAAAGGTTCAAGTAGCAGTGGACCAATCACTTGTCTCCAAAAAGTCATCTCCAAAAAACATGGAGGAATATTCACATGTAACATTAAAAAGCAAAAAGAAAGACAATGCTACCCTACAATCACACCTCTGGCAAAGCATAAA
The DNA here is from genome assembly GCA_020662805.1 of Glaucomys volans. Classification (NCBI taxonomy): domain Eukaryota; kingdom Metazoa; phylum Chordata; class Mammalia; order Rodentia; family Sciuridae; genus Glaucomys; species Glaucomys volans. The sequence continues at coordinate 972,331 of JAJEJO010000837.1, forward strand.
ATGCATTTTATAACCACTTTAATAAGAAATGTTTGACATAAAAGGTTGTATGTATTAGATGTATACAACTTGATGGACTTGAAGTTGTATATTGTGAAACCATCACCGCAATTTATGACATAAAACTATCCATAATCTCCAAAAGTTTCATTTTGCTTTCTTATTTACAAGATGCCATTTATATGAATCTAAAATAAACCCATAAGAACAGAGAGTGGAATGGTGATTAGCAGTAAGTGGCTATTAGTCAAAGGGTACAAAGTTTCTGTTGCACAGTATGAGTAAGTCCTAGAGAGCTACTCTACAGCATCATGCCTATAGCTGGCAATAGTGTGTTTATGGTTAAAAATTCACTGACAGGGTAGATGTTTGTGATGTACCTTTTTCACTAACATTAATAATTTGATAATGTGAATTTAAATTATGCATTCATAAATTAAAAGACCAAGGGAGAAACTTTGGGTTTTAAGAAACTGCAGTTATAGGCTGAGAAATGAGGGCGACTAACAAATTTGTAAAATGAGGATATGAAAAGGACTCCCTGTATCATGAGGACTGTCACCTATGGAGAGGCCAGCTGGGGAAAACCTCTATCTCACACTGCATTATTCACAGGTGTGAATAGCTGCTAACAACATGAGTTGCCACTGTTAGCAAGCTGCTATACTAGAGCATATCTACAATGCAGCCTGACACTAATAGTGTCTTTTTTTTCTTTCAGGCAGAAGAAAGTGTGAACATAGTTCAAACTAGTCCTGGAAGGAAAGAAAGTGTCTCCATACCCCTTTGTTCCCAAAGAACTCTTTGCCAGCTCTTGATATACAAAAATAGTAACCATAGAAAACGATGTAATTCAACATGTTCTGATATTTGTTTAGAAACAAAAATTTAGTACAGCCTGGTAGGTAGATGCTTAGGAATCTTGCCTCACTTGAATAACATCTTTAATCACTTTTTATTATACTAGAGGATTTGTATGTGGGTTATCATTCTTTGTAATATAATTTTCTTACTGTTTATTTAAGAATCCATATACTGAGTAGGCTTGTGAAACTAAGCTATGAAGCAATCTAATTACTTCCAAGATCTGGTACATAGCCACTTACTGCAAATGAGTTCTGTCTAACCATCTTCAGGAGGAGATTTGTTATTCAAAACAAGAAAATCTTCAAGGCAGAAGCCTTGATGACCACTAACTCTGTCAAGAATTCCAAATGGTTTCTTTGCATTAACTGGAACCCCAAAAGAAATATGTAAATGTGACTGTGGCTAACTAAGGATATAAAAAGGATAACCAGAATACTATCTACTATTTATTAAAAATTAAAATAAAAGACAACTAACCTCTAATCTGACTAAAAGAGTGCCTCAATACCAAGGAAAGCCATCTCATTATACGCCCTGGGTAAAAGGCATGGCTGTCCATTCATCTAAGAAAACTTTGAGCCCAATTTTTAAATAATACGGAAAATCATTAAATTCCATTTCTTTAATACCCAACACTTTTTGATTTTTCATCCACCTTGTTAAGACTATTAGTACATATGTACCTTTGCTAATCATTACTAATTATCTCTGCCTTCAATAGAACACATGTTGTCTGATAGAAGCTGGGCAACTTAAAAATAGCAGAGCAACTAGAAAGATGGTTCCAATGAGGAAAAAGCTGACTATGACATTCTCTACAATGTAAAAAAAAAATTATGAAGCATCACAATTCAGATTTGAAAAGCATTCTTTGCCAATGTTGGGGTATTAATTTATAGGGCATATTCCTAACTGTCTTGGGATAATTCATAAAGGAAGTTCGTGTTAAGCAGTAAGACTCAGAGGGAGCTTACAGATAGTAGGTGCCCAATACAAAATTTGATTGGAACAATAATAAAAGGGATTGGAAAATAATGGAGAAATTGGACACTTTTTAAAGTAGGTATAATTAATAGGCAGAGGTTGGGGAGAAAGACATTTTTACATGGAAGGTATCCTGAATGGAAAGAAATCCCTACACAAAGGCAACAAAACTGAAAAGGTTCACAGAAACTTAAAACCTGTTTCTGAAGTTATGAGGTTATTAAGATGGTTATCTTGGCATAGGAATCCACAACAATCACCATTTATTGATTTCATAATTTTATCTGTGGAGATAATACTATCTTGATAAATATTACCATTATAAAATATGCCTCATTGCTCTTATTTTATAAATGAGGAAAATGCAATAGAAGAGAGGTTAAGCAACTTTTTTATAACTGGAAGTAGAGTCAGAATTCCACCCAGGAGAGCTGACTCACAGCCAGCTTTCCACCACCATGCCACTTTACCATGTTAACTAGGGGGAGATAAGAGAGTTGAAGCCATCCCCTGGGAGCTCTGTAGGTTACTCAGTAGAATAAAAGTGAGCAACATTACCAGAAGCTTCTTTTAGAAATGTTAGAAAGGAATGAAATTAACTTGGTATTCATGTCTGGAATAGATGTAAGAGGGAACAAAGCTAGAGACCATTGTCACCCCTGCTCCCAGGAAGAGGGAAATGTCCAGACCAATGGCAGCATGGAAAGGGGCAGTGTCGGTCCCCTTTGTTACCTTCCTTGTGCTTTGTAAATGGGAAAAGTATTAATATTTATTACAGATCCACTTAATACTACATATTGGTTGTTTAATTGCACAGTGATTTATTTCAGAAATCAAGACATTGATGGGTTAAATAACTCACTCTGCATCAATACCAAAGCAACAGAACTGTCATTCAAACTTCCATCAGACCTCTTACCACTGTACTACTATCTGTCCAAGTGAACAGAGAGAATTTGTACTGGAAGAGACTGGGGCGAGGGGAAAGTTGAGAGGGAAAGTGGGAAATCATCCTAATTTCTGATGTAAGTGTAAGTATCATCACTAAGTTTTTCAAACTATTCCCCAAAACTCTTTAATAGTACTATTGAAGTTTAACCATAATAGAGCAAATTTCTCTTTAAAGTACAACAGGATTATTGTAGACCAACTCAAAAAATTTTAATGAATCATAAACCGTTCTTTAAAATGGTCTTTTAATTGCTGGGCAGCTTTTTGATTCAAATGAACATGATGCTGTATACACAATGTTTGAAGATACTTCAAAATTATTTCAAGGTGAAAACATTTAATGAAGTATATTAATTAAGGAGTCATATAAAATACTAAGCAGAAAATATCAACAATAATAGAAAAAGTGGGCTTTTTAAAAAATCATAGTAGTGCATCAATTAAAGACAGGGATACATTCTGAGAAATATGTCAGGTGATTTCATCATTGTACAAACAGCACAGAATGTTCTTACACAACCCAAATGGGATAGCCTGTTACACACCTAGGCTACATGGCATATACTCTTGCATCTGTGGTCTGTCCCTGAAGGAGATGTCATTAAGCAGCACATGACTGCATTAATGAGTTTCAGAGCAACTTGTAGAGTTGAAATCTACGAGATTCCTCGTAGAAGGAATAAAAATAAGTGATGATAGCATTATATACCAATAATATTACTTGGAATGTAATATTTTACATAAATAATTAACAAGAAAATTTCAAACCAACATACACTTAATTTGTTATATTGAACCAAGAATTTACATAATAAAACTGCCTTATGCTATACAAATATTGAAGGTTTCCTCATTTTTATTTTTTCCTGTAACATTCCTATTACTGCAATTGACTTTTTTCAGAAGGTAGATTGATTCCACTGTGTGTGGGTTTCACTAGATGCTATGCATGTTAGACATTATAAATACACACTTCTAACCTTGATTTTCTTTGCAGTGCAACCCCATGATCTGGTAATACATGGCCTTCTTCTCTATTCTATACTCCCGCATACACCTGGCTAAGGACTTGAAAGAGAATATTGAGAATTATTTCCTCAATATTTAGGTCTCCTTCAATATTTTCAGACAGCCTGGTTTTGGAATCCATGAGAATAAAATAAAAAAATTTAAATAAAAAACATGTCATTTCTCAGTAAAACTTTGCTTTTAAGTTTATATTCCTTAATGTGTCTTCTGAATTCTCTCGCCTATTTTGATGGTCCACTAGACCTCAACTCCTATCCCCAACACTGAATTAAGAAATTTTAAGGATGAATATTTTTTTAATTTATTTATTTTTTATTCACACAGTCCATATAATCTTACATATAGATAGGGTAATGCTGTCTGTCTCAGTCTACTATTTTTTCTTCCCCATCCCCTCCTGTCCCATTTTTCCCCACACCATCCATACTTCCTCCATTCTTTCCTATCCCCCCGATGACCCCTGCCCGCCCACCCCACCCCATTTTGTATCAGCATCCACTGATCAGAGAAAACATTCTGTCTTTGTTTTTTTGGGTTTGGCTTATTTCACTTAACATGATATTCTCCAACTCCACCCATTTACCAGCAAATGCCATAATTTTATTCTTCTTTTTGGCTGAGTAATATTCCATTGTGTATATACCACAGTTTCTTTATCCATTCATCAGTTGAAGGGCATCTAGGTTGGTTCCACAATCTAGCTATTGTGAATTGAGCAGCTATGAACATAGATGTGGCTGCATCCCTATACTCTGCTGATTTTAAGACCTTTGGGTATAAACCGAGGAGTGGGATAGCTGGGTCAAATGGTGGATCCATTCCCAGTTTTTTGAGGAATCTCCATACTAGACAAAGGTGCCAAAAACATACAGTGGAGAAAAGATAGCCTCTTCAACAAATGGTGCTGGGAAAACTGGAAGTCCATATGCAGTAAAATGAGATTAAACCCTATCTCTCACCCTGTACAAAACTCGACTCAAAATGGATCAAGGATCTAGGAATTAGACTTGACACCCTTCACCAAATAGAAGAAATAGTATGCCTGAATCTTCTTCATATTGGCTTAGGACCAGACTTTCTCAACATGACCACCAGAGTGCAAGAAATAAAAGGAAGAATCAATAAATGGAACGTATTTAAACTAAAAAGCTTTTTCTCAGCAAAAGAAACAATCAAGAATGTGAAACGAGAGCCTACAGAGTGGGAAAAAATCTTTTCCACACACACTTTCAGATAGAGCACTGATCTCCAAAATTTTATAAAGAACTTATAAAACTTTACACCAAAAATGCAAAGAGCCCAATCAATAAATGGGCTAAGGAACTGGGCAGACACTTCACAGAAGAGTATATACAGGCAATTAACAAATATATGAAAAAGTGCTCATCTCTAGTAATTAGAGAAATGCAAATTAAAACTACCCTAAGATTTCATCTAACTCCAATTAGAATGGCTACATCAGGAATACAAGCAGTAACAAGTGTTGGCATGGATGTGGGGGAAAAGGCACACTTGTACATTGCTGGTGGAGTTGCAAATTGGTGCAGTCACTCTGGAAAGCACTATGGAGATTCCTCAGAAAACTTGGAAATGGAAGGCTGAATATTAATTAGGAAATTTTAAAGCTGAAAACACTACAAATATTCCCAATATTATCAACATCCCCTCTCTATACCTTTCTCTTAATATTCTCTCTCCTCTAAATGATTTGTTTGAAAAATGAAATGTATATTGGGGGTTTTTAAATATAGGACCAAACCCAAGGTTCATAGTGACTCTATAGCTAAATACCAAAGCTACATCTTATATATAGAGTAACTCTATAGCTAAATCCACTGGTCTTTAGTAACCTTTCCACCTTTCTTTTAGGTTGCAAGGAGGTGGTCTTAGCAACAACACCATCATTCTACTTCAAAACCTAGTGCTTGGAGACCTCTGAAAGGGTATGCAGTGCATACTACAGATCAAGTTTTAATTACAAACCCAAGTTATACCATTAAAAGGCCTAAGGGTTAGGATACTTCCTACTGGTAAAAGAGGGGCAGGATGGTTATAGAATGGCTTAAGAACATCATTGGGAAAAGATTTTTTTTTTTTTATCAGAAAGTAGCTTACATGCTCTGTGGATATCAGCTTATGAAGTTCATCTTGAAATCTGAAATCGTTCCTGGGTATCATAACACAAGGATCACACGTTTACCCAGACATCACTGAGGATCAGTTTACAGGAGAAACACTGTGGTGGGTTCTCATTTGCTCTCTCAAACGCCTCGATTTATATGCTTAAGAGCTCATCTGGAAGAGAAATCTAGTGCCTACTTAACTAATGCTCTGAAATGGTAATGACATGGTTCTAAACAACTCCAGCTTGCCAACATTTAATTTTTTAAAACATGGTTCTGCAGAGCAATTAAAACTCAATCAACATAATTATTCTATAAATTTTAAGCTACTAGTGACTCAACTGAGTAAATCATATAAGTCCTAAAAAAGAATGCCAGAGTGTCATCACAAAAACAGGGGAAAACCCAAAATTCAGAGGCTCCGAGGTGTGCCAGATCGCCCACTAGATAAATATAACTGTTGAACATAGCCTTAGAAAGACACCAATTCTCCCATCACTACTTGCTATTCTAATTTAATCAGTCCTGTTAACAAAGGGCATGCATAAAAGCTTCCAATTCAGAGTACTCATGAAACATGAATACAAAATATTAATATTCTAGTTCAAGTTATCAAGTTGCATGGACCAAGGAGAATACGCACATCAAGAGCAGAAAAGAAACCCTTTTTAATAGCAAAAATTAATAGAAAAAATTAGAAGACAGGAACAAAAAATAGTACATTAATATTTCCCTGCAGGTGGAAAGCTTAAAGATAAAATGAAATGACCCCAAAAGAAACCTTAAGAAGAACGGAAGCACATACTAACTAAACAAATGATTAATGTTCAGAATTGAGTATGATCATTAACAAGCAGTGCAGTATGATCTTATCTTTAAAAATGCTCAGGGAAAAAAAGAGTAAAGTTCAAAATGCTCAATGTTTTTCTCAGTAGCAGGGGTAAGTGATTTTTAAAATCTCAATGTGTATATATTTTATAAACACATATTTTTGTGATCAGAAAATCATGAAAGTTTTTAAAGGGAAGGTTAAATTGATCCAAGTAAATATTAGGAAAAAATCAATATAGGACTATATTCCTGCTCTTTTCATAACTACTTACTGTTGTCTCTGGTCTAAGCTGTTCGAATAAAAAGCTAAAAGCAAAAGTTGGAAGTTCAGAGAATGAGTAAATAAAAGATTCTATCTTTCACTTACTATCTTCTCTTTTTAAATCTAACATTCTCTAAGTATCTTGATGAATTTAAACAGAACTCCCAAACATCTAGGGCTCATTTCAATTTTTATTAGTTCTAAAGCTAATTATAGACAAATAATTAATTTTTGATGTCTAAGGTGTCTTCCAAATCAAAATTGAGTTTCAGAATATATTTAGCATTTTAGAAGCTCTATTTTTTTCATACTTGGGATTAAGCCCAGAGGACTTTTCTCTGAGCTACATCTCCAGTCCCTTCATTTTTTTAAATTTTGAGATAGAGTCTTAATAAGTTGCTAAGGCTGGCCTCTACCTTGGGACCCACTTGCTTTAGTCTCTTGAGTTGGTGAGATTATAGGTGTACACCAAGTGCCAGGCTGGAAACTCTACTTTTAATATTTTGGGAATCTTAAAATTTTATGTATTGCATTTGGGGCTGCACTTAGATGGAGCCATTTCACACTGATGAGAGTCAGTTCCTTCCTTCCTTTCCTCCCTTCCTCCTCCTTCCTTTCCTTCCTTCCTTTCTTCCTTCCCTCCCTCCCTCCCTCTCTCTTTCTTTTTTCTATTTTTACAGACTGCATTTTGATTCATTGTACACAAATGGGGTACAACTTTTCATTTCCATGGTTGTACACAATGTAGCTTCACACCATTTGTGTAACCACTCATGTACATAGGGTAATAATGTCTGTCTCAGTCCACTATCTCCATCTCCCACCCCCCTCCCCCCCCTTTTCCCTCTACACAATCCAAAGTTTCTCCATTTTTCTCTTACCACCCCCTGCCATGCCCTCCACCTATTATGTATCATCATCCACTTATCAGAGAAAACATTTGACCTTTGTTTTTTTGGGATTGGTTTATTTCACTTAGCATGATATTCTCCAACTCCTTCCATTTACCAGCAAATGCCATAATTTTATTCTTCTTTATGGTTGAGTAGTATTCCATTATGTATCTATACCACAGTTTCTTTATCCATTCATCAATTGAAGTGCATCTAGGAGTCCCATTTCTTATTGTCCCACAGCTCCCTCTGCTTTGTGTTATGCTCATGCTTGTGGATAACTCTTACTACTGTCATCTGCATGTCATCTGCAAATTCCATTTATATTACTAGATTTCTATTTCAAAGTATTAAATTATAAAAAGCAACAAATATGAACAACTACCAGAACTTGGGTAACTATATTTTTAGGGAAATTTGGAATTGCTAAACTCAAACTGAAGATGTAAGACCAAGGATTTGGCCAGAGAATAAAAAGCCTGAATCTATTAGGGGGCCTTTTTTTTATGTTCTTATGAAAATTGTGGCCACCACTAGCATCTATATTCAGAAAGAACATGATGAATATGGGAGATGAAGTTTCTTTCCTAAGGCAAAGAAGACAAATTAACTAGATACCATGTCTTAAATGCCTAGTCTTCACTTTATGATAAGGTCTATAGGTGCCATTTTTCTGAAATATTACTTACTAACATAATTGATATTTTAAAGGCAAATCCAATAACCATCTATTCTTAAGTTTTTTCAAGGTCTTGACATATTGGATGGTTTTCTTAGCTCTGTATACACACAGTGAGATACACCACATTCCTTATGGAAGTCCTAGGAACTTTGCCTCAAAGAATCCAGGACAAAAGGATGACCAATGGGACCATCAGATAGAAAAGATAAATATCCCATTTCTTCCCAGTCTGACATCATACCTCCAAGCAGAAATAGTGCAAGGAATGCCCAGTCCATGTGATCTATTGTTGTGCTATGTCCTTACCTGTAGTCAGGTTGTGATGCTAGTCTTCCTGGTACTTGTTCCTTCAAAGTACACGTCTGAACCAATTTACCCAGGGAATCACTATGATGGAAGGAGAGGTACCTCCAGGTCTGGGAGTCTTTCTGGGACCCTAGTCTCTGCCACATGCTCTTTCCCTTGCCTGCACTTCTCTATCTGTGTTTCAACTGTACTCTGGGTTCCTCAGAGGTACTTCTCCAGCTCTGCAACCAATGAAGGTCCCAAATCCATTGAGAACTCTCTTGCTTTTATAGCATCAGTTGTGGTAACTGCAACAGTAGGTGTTTGCTGAATGCTCACTGAATGTGTTACACCCCAGTCTGCACCAAGCCCATTACAGACTGTCCCTTACTTAATCCTTGCACAGTCATCAAACAGGTCCTTACTATTTTTAGAATCTACTATTTTAAAGATAAGAGGACCTAGGAATGTTTAATTATTGTCCCAAGAGCACATAGCTAGTAAGTGACAGAGGATGAGAACTCAGGACCCATGTTCCACATTCTATGCTCTGAATTATTCTTCTCTTAAATTGTGGCACAGATCAGTTTCCCTCTCCTCTACAAATTTGTCTAAACCAGTCTAGAATATTTTCTCTCTCCCTCACCATTGCTTTATTTCTCTAAGTTGCTTGTTTGATGAGAATTCCTTATCATCTTTCTATCTATTCTTTCTCTCCCGCTAGATTCTAAATAATTTAATTGAATGGCCAGGCCATCTCCCTGTGTAATGCTTTCCAGGTTGTTTAGCAATGCCTCACAAGAATTTGGTGTAAGTCTAGAACGTTCTTAATGAATGACATTACAGATCTAAATTTTGATCTTCATCTATCTACTGCCAGAGACAATATTTGAGATGATGTCGTTCAGTGGGACTATCAAGGACACAGATATGGGTTAGAAGTCTGAGTGTGATATTTTTAAGAAGGTTTCTTAAACTTCAAAACTGCAGTTGCCTCGCCTATTCAATGTCATTACTTATCCCCCTAGTGCAGGACTATCCTGAAGGTTGGGGATACTACTCACAACACTGTATGTGTTGTGTACAAAATGGGCTGTTGATGAAGAAGTTTTTAGTCACCTTGGATTCAAATAGAGCAGCAGTTTGCAAAGTCTATTTCCAGACCTGGACTCAAAAATCTCACAGAAGTACTTAATCCAAGGAAAGGAATGAGAAGCGCCACTGTATGGGATCCTGGTGACTGCTCCCTGACTCCATGATCAGAGACTTCTTATCAGCTTCACACATAGAAGCACCACATGAGGTTTTACTTTGGAAATAAACAGAATTCAGTTAGGAAGACAGTGGTAACAATTCTGTTTGATCCCACTCAGCAAGCGACAGACAACAATGACTTCCAGTCAATGGAACACGCTCTACTAGAGTAGGAGGAATTGTGAGAGCATAGAGCGTGTGCTTATTAGCAAGGTGGACAGTTTGTCCTTCAGAGAAAATAAGTAGGAAAGAATTCTCAGCATTAGAGATGTTCAGTTGCCAACATCGTGTTGGGACCCCTTCCTCCCTATCTTCTGAGAATCCAGGGTTCACTTTCTAGGATCTACTGTCACCTTCACAGTGAAAGCTCCATTGTTCGGGACCCCCACAGAAATCGGCTGGCTTTCCTCTTCACCTGTGTTCTGCAACACTTCAGGCCAAGAATCTCTACAGGTCTTAATTCCAAGAAACCCTTTCTTCCTGTCTGTCTGTAATATACTGCTGTCTTTTCATCTTCTGATCATTTGAACCTGAGAGGCAAGTAACCAGCTGGGATGACCTAGACCCTCACAGTACCAACTACAAAGGACCTTCTCCACAATGAATTGGAATTAACCAAGCAGTGAGAAATATTCTCCATCTTGAGACATCATTGACCAGTTGTTTATCTAAAACTACCCATTCACATTTATTTTTTTTATCAAATCCAAGTTAATTCATGAGCATGAAAAAAAAATCGAATGCAACTCTGTCTTTGTTGTTTTCCTACTAATATCCTACCCATCAAATTCAATAAATCTAAAAGTGATCCTTAACAACATGGCCCAGCAGCCCATGATTTTTAAATTTTGTCTTCCTTCTTTTACTTTTACTTTTTACTATTCTTCAAAAGAATATGTTAGGAATCTGCACAATATTGGTATACTTCTACTAATGCTATTTTACTCCCTTAAGCAAAAAAAAGTGCAACTTTCCTTAAAGGACTGCTAAACAGCAACAAAACAGTAAGAAATCTACAATGATGTCAGAGTAACACTACACAGTGCCAATAACTTTGTATTAAACGTATCAATATAGACAATTTGATGCAAGTGAGCATATTTCCACTAAGCACCTGTTGTGTAAAGATCATCAGTCTTCAAACAGGTACATCACCTGAAAGTCTTGTTATAGAAAGATTTCTGTGAAGAACCACCCAGCTTTCTGAATTCAGGAGATTTTAGAGATGTCAGAGATTTGACATGTGTGACAAGTGATCAGGTGATGCTGATGCTGCCCTTTCAGGTACTACATTTACTACATTTTTTAAAACCTTACAGCAAACTGTTGCAGTTCTTTAACAAAGAGTTTACACAGTAGGTGTGGGTAGTAGACACATAAAGGGCATGATAAAGAGTCCACATACTGGTTGGGAAGGAAGGACGAATCTAATATTTGACAAAGCAAGTGTGTCAAATATTACTACCTAAATTTACATCAGAGACTCTTTTAATGAAACTGACTCTTAATAAACTACAAAAATGAGCTCAAAGATCTTGATCTGCATTTTCTCACCTGGATCAGAGATAGCCTACTAGATTGGGCTATTTTGAGGATTGGCTTACATACATAATGCATGGGGTGACAGGTTATAAACTATAAAGCACTGTTAGGGGTACAATCAGTCCTCTGTGCCTGCAGGTTCTGCATCATTAGATTCAATCAACAGCAGATCAAAAACATTGAAAGAATATCTGTATCCATATTGAATATGTAAGACATATTTCTTTGTTATTATTCCATAAGTCATGTAGTATAACAACTACTTATATTGCATTTATGTTATGTCATTTTAAGTAGTCTAGAAATTATTTGAAGTATATAGAAGGATATGCATAGGTTAAATGCAAATGCCATATCAATCTATATAAGGCACATAAACGCCTGTACCTGTGGGTACCAAGGTATTACTGTACTTGGACATTTATCCACTCAACAAAGAACATATCATAAGAGCGTGCTTCTCAGATTCACCAATAAAGTGCTGAGATTATATGTGCTCAGTTGTCACAAGAAATTTAAAGGGAAAAAAAGACAAGCACACTTTTCATGGCCCGACTTTTATTATGTAACATGCTTCATTGGTTTTGAAAGTGTTGCTTAAATTTTCACAATTCCTACTCTGAAGAAATTCATCAACTAAAATATTTTATAAAAGAACTTTGTAGCTACTTGGTAATGTGTTAGATGCTGAGCCATGAAGGTTTATCATATAAAACACTCAAAAGGATTTCAACATGTTGCAAAACCTCAATCTTTCCACTGGTTCTAATTGCTCATTATGTATCTCCAACGCCTAAAACTTAGAACCTTTTGATTGTAATGTGCCTTGATCAATTCTTTGGGAAGAGAATTTTTTTTTAGTTTCCTTATTTCTTTATTTAAAATTTTAGTATTGAATATATAATAACATTTATAGGATACATATAAATTGTGATAGTACTCCTATGCACACCACTAACTCCAAGAACAGAAAAATATTCTCATATACCTGTTGATTGCTTGTAGATCTTCTTCTGTAAAGTGTCTGCTCATTTCCTTAGCCCATTTATTGATTGGATTATTTGTATTCTTGGGGTAAAATTTTTTGAGTTCTTTGTAGATTCTGGAGGTTAGTGCTCTATCTGAAGTGTGTGTGGCAAAGATTTTCTCCCACTCTGTAGGATCTCTCTTCACATTGCTGATTGTTTCCTTTGCTGAGAAAAAGCTTTTTAGTTTGACTCTATCACAATTATTGATTCCTGCTTTTATTTCTTGTACTTTGGGAGTCATGTTAAGGAAATCTGGTCCTAAGCCAACATGATAACAATTTGGACCTACTTTTTCTTCTATTAGGTGCAGGGTCTCTGGCCTAATTCGTCGGTCTTTGATCCATTTTGAGTTGAGTCTGTTGCAGGGTGAGAAATAGGGGTTTAGTTTCATTTTGCTGCATACGGATTTCCAGTTTTCCCAGCACCATTTGTTGAAGAGGCTTTCTCCATTGTATGTTTTTGGTACCTTTGTCTAGTTTAAGATACCTGTATTTATGTGGGTTTGTCTCTGTGTCCTCTATTCTGTACCATTGATCTACCTGCCCATTTTGGTGCCAATACCATGCTGTTTTTGTTACTATTGCTCTGTAGTATAGTTTAAGGTCTGGTATTGTGATACCTCCTGCTTCACTCTTCCTGCTAAGAATTGCTTTAGCTATTCTAGGTCTCTTATTCCTCCAAATGAATTTCATGATTGCTTGCTCTAATTCTATGAGGTCCATCATTGGGATTTTAATTGGAATTGCATTGAATTTGCATAGCGCTTTTTGTAGTATAGACATTTTGACAATATTAATTCTGCCTATTCAGAACATGGGAGATCTTTCCATCTTCTAAGATTTTCTTTGATTTCTTTCTTTAGTATTCTGTAATTCTCATTGTAGAGGTCTTTCACCTCTTTTGTTAGATTGATTCCCAAATATTTTATTTTTTTTGAGGTTATTGTGAATGGGGTAGTTTTCCTAATTTCTCTTCCAGAGGATTCATCACTTATGAATAAAAATGCATTAGATTTATGAGCATTAATTTTATATTCTGCTACTTTACTAAATTCATTTATGAGTTACAGATGTTTTCTGGTGGAATTTTTTGGCTCTTCTAAATATAGAATCATGTCATCGGCAAATAGGGATAGTTTGAGCTCTTTTTTTCCTATTTGTATCCCTTTAATTTCTTTGGTCTGTCTAATTGCTGTGGCTAGGGTTTCAAGGACAATGTTGAATAGAAGTGATGAAAGAGGGCATCCCTGCCTTGTTCCAGTTTTCAGGGAGAATGCTTTCAATTTTTCTCCATTGAGAATGATGTTGGCTGTAGGCTTAGCATAGATAGCCTTTACAATGTTAAGGAACGTTCCTACCATCCCTATTTTTTCTAGTGTTTTGAGCATGAAGGGGTGCTGTATTTTATCAAATGCTTTCTCTGCATCTATTGAAATAATCATGTGGTTCTTGACTTTAAGTCTTGACTTAAAGTTCATGTGGTGAATTACATTTATTGATTTCTGGATGTTGAACCAACCTTGCATCCCTGGGATGAAGCATGAGTTAGTGATCATGGTGCACTAACTCTAGCAATAAGAGAAATGCAAATCAAAACCACCTTAAGATTTCATCTCATTCCAATTACAATGTCTATTATCAAGAACACAAGCAACAACAGGTTTTGGAGAGGATGTGAGGAGAAAGGTACACTCATACATTGCTGGTGGGGTTGCAAATTAGTGCAGCCACTCTGGAAAGTGGTGTGGAGATTCCTCAGAAAACTTGGAATAGATCCACCATTTGACCCAGCTATCCCACTCCTTGGCCTATACCCAAAGGACTTAAAATCAGCATACTACAGCGATGCAGCCACATCAATGTTCATAGCTGCTCAATTCACAATAGCTAGATTGTGGAACCAATCTAGATGTCCTTCAATAGATGAATGGATAAAGAAACTGTGGTATATATACATAATGGAATATTACTCAGCCATAAAGAAGAATAAAATTATGACATTTGCAGGTAAATGGATGAAGTTGGAGACTGTCATGCTAAGTGAGATTAGCCAAGCCCAAAAAACAAAGGTTGAATGATCTCTCTGATAAGTGGATGATGATGCAGAATGCAGGGTGGAAGGGAGGCAAGAATGGAGGAAGGATGGAATGCATAGAGGGAAAAGAGGGTTGGGATTGGATTGGGGAGGTAAGAATAATAACAGAATGAGATAAACATCATTACCTTATGTACAGGTATGATTACACAAATGGTGTGACTCTACTTTGTGTACAACCAGAGAAACAACAGCTGTACTCCATTTGTGTACAATGAATCAAAATAAATTAATTAAAAAAAAGAAAAACATTCTCATTATTTTCAACGTTGTTTCCCTCTCAAATCTTTCCTATTCTTCCCCTCTCAGAAGTAACTGCTTTCCTGAATTTTAATTAGAGTTCCACCTGTTTTTTCATGGTATTTAGTTTTATGTGTTTTTGAACTTTATATATGGGATCACACAGAAGATAAAAAAGCAAGGCAAAAGTATGTCTAAAAGGAGATAATGTTTTTCTTTGCAGATAATATGACTATATGAATTCACTTGAAAATCAGAACATGTGACAGCCTGATGCAATGATTAACATGAAGAGCAATACAAAATTAAAGATTATATGTCAATAATAATTATGAAATAAAATAGTTCTATTTACAGCAGCAAAAAAAGATAATTTACCAGCTTTTCTCAGCAAAGAATACAATCAAAAATGTGAAAAAAGAGCCTATGGAGTGGGAGAAAATCTTTTCCACACGCACTTCAGATAAAGCACTAATCTCCATAATTCATAAATTATTTTAAAAACTTTACACTAAAAATACAAAGAACCCCATCAATAAATGGGTCATGGAACTGGACAGACACTTTACAGAAGAAGATAGACAGGCAATTAATAAATATATGAAAAAGTGTTCAATATCTCTAGTAATTAGAGAAATGCAAATTAAAACAACTGTAAGATTTTTATCTTACTCCAATTAGAATGGCTATTATCAAGAACACAAACAATAATAGATGTTGGTGTGGATGTGGGGAAAATGGCACACTTTTACATTGCTGGTGGAGTTGTAAATTGGTGCAGCCACTCTGGAAAGCAGTGTGGAGATTCCTCAGAAAACTTGGAATGGACTCATCTTTTGACTCAGCTATCCCATGCCTCGGTTTATACCCAAAGGACTTAAAATTAGCATACTACAGTAGTGCAGCCACATCAATGTTCATAGCTGCTCAGTTCACAATAGCTAGATTGTGGAACCAACCTAGATGCCCTTCAACAGATGAATGGATAGAGAAACTGTGGTATTTATAGATATTCTTAATGTGGGTCTCTGTGCTAAGATTTCTTTAAAATTTTCAAAATTGTGCCCATTTTGAAATTGTAACTTTTTGTGGAATGGGAGTCCTCAGATCAGTAGCAGTAATCTTACATAGGCAATTGTGCTTAAAACTAAACAACTAATGCAGACAAGACACAACAGCTTGTGATAGCATCACGATAGCAAACTAGGGTTAGACTCAGGATCCCTTTCTCTAACTTGGGGCCAGCTGCTTATCTGTGTTTGGTCTTAGTTGTTTCAACAGTGAGATGAGGGTAACATCGCCCCCTATCCCAAAGCTCTATGCTTGGTGCACCATTCATAAATTGCAAAGGTACCTACACTTACTATTTATCATCACCACTAAATCTATCATTAGGAATTCATCACAGCCATAGACAGGAGAGTTGCATTTAAAAATAATTACAGATGGTATAGTATTGACCTATGTTACTACTTTGCTTTTTCCTCTTTAGATAAGTTGAGTAAATTCTAAAATTGTCTCTTAGCCAAATACTAAACAAATGTAGATCCATTATACCAAAACCTAGGTAGAGGTTTAACTTTGTGTGGGAGCTCCTGATAGGATAGCTCTATATAGGAAAACTGATACTTTTGCAGGATTAGAATTCCTTTTCATTACCCATTGTTTAGATTTACTATTGAATTACCTGAAATCCTTTAAAAAAATAACAGGTTAAAGCCTGATTACACTCTAGAGAGAATGAATATTCAAGGTACTCAGTCGTTGAGTAAGGAGGGAGGGGGAATGTATCTGACCTTAAGAAGGAATTATGTTCATTGTTTCCTTTTGAGTGTGAGAGGTGATTTTGCTCAAGAAATACTGCTAGCATAGAACTCTCTAGCAGATCTAGTCAATATGGAAATTGGAGGTGAATCGTTTTAGAAGTAAATATAAATCATAAATAGATTCTAACAGTTTACAATCTTAGGGAAAAAAAAACACTTAGGAAAGAAAAAAATTAATCTTTGTTTTCCTTGTCTCTGAAATTAACTTTTAATCTACTTAAAGGAATGAGATTAAAGGAGAGTTTCTATGCACATTCGTTCATTTTCACCTGTTATGTGCCATCATTGGTACCTAGTGAATTGATTCTTTTATTAAAGAAGCTTATTTCTCAGGAATTTCATAGTTGGATTTATGTTACTAATTTTGCAGTACTTGTGAATAGATAAATGCAATGAAAATTTTACTCAGAATATTGTCTAAATAACTCACTTAACAAGTATACCAACTTCAAGATGCCACTGTAATAAACATTGGCTTCATTGTCCAGAATGATGCAACCCCTGGGAAGTCAGTGGATGTCCCTGCTCTAAGCATAGTCCTGTTTCTAATCATCATTAACCTCAATTTTTTTTGTGTGTCTTCTCTCTTGTCTTTCAGGATTCTTGGTAGAAAACATGCATTATAGTTAGAGAAAGCAAAGAGCACCAGAGGTCTTGACAAAGCCATTGATATGTGGTCTGCAGGAGTCATATTCCTTTCTTTGCTTAGTGGATGATATCCATTCTATTAAGCAAGTGATGGCTTAACCGCATTGGCTCAAATTATGACAATTCGGTATCCAGGGAAACTTTCCAGGCTGTAAAAACTTTTGGCAAATCAATATTATGTAGCAAAGAAGTCCCAGCAGAAGACGTAAGGAAACTCTGTGAGAGACTCAGGGGTTAGAGAAAGCAAAACAAGTATTTAAAAAACAAAATTACCTTTCAAAGGAAGAGGGAGACCGCCTCATTCACAGTCATCTCTTCTAGCCTTGCTGTGGCCTGACAGTACGTGGTTGCTTGTGCTTATTAAAACCCCAGGTAATGACTGTGTGCCCAGCAATTGTGGCAATTGTGCTGACAGTGCTGCTTCACTTTCACATGTGATTGTATCTTTATCATACATGTGATGCTTTATAGGGCTCTATAATGATATTTCCTAAGAAGTATCTGTTTACTTCTTGGTTTAGTCATCTTCAAGGCTTGAAGCTACTAAAAAGACCTCACCTATAATCCCTTTTCATTAGCAAGAAAAATGGCATTCACATCTTTTGTTCCTCTACCAATATGTGTGTATGTATATAAGCTGTATGTAGCTTAGATATTAGGTAGTGGTATTATTTTTTATAGCACACGGAGTTATTTGAGTGAAGAAAATTTTCACTCCAATCTTTTCATTTTTTTTTCATATTCTTTGGTTTTTAATTATTGGAAGATTTTTCTGACTCAGGGTGAATAATGTAATGTTTGAAATAGCTATAAGGTAGTGTACAAGTCATTCACCACTGATTCAAATTTATTTTAAAAGCAAAAAACAAAGAAAAAATTCCAAACCTTTACATGCTGCTCTTCAAATGTCTATGACACTTATTAAAACATCTTAGTCAACTTCCCTTTTACTAATATTGTAGGAAAGTTTAAATAGCAACTCAAAAGTATTCTAAGGCAGAAAAATACTTTTACCAGATGCTATTGTATCCACCAATTTGTCTGATTTTTTGTACTCAGTGTAGGCTTCTGTTATACTATGATTTGGATATGAAGTATCCTCCAAAGATTCATGTGTTCAAGATTTAGTCCCCATTCCAGCAGTGTTCAGAGTTGGGGCCTTGAAGAAATTATTGGATCATGAGGGTACTAACCTCATCAAAGGATTGATCCATCATGACTGAATGGACTAGGGGGAGGTGGTGGAAACTATAGGAGGTGGTACCCAATAGGAGCAAGCGGTCACTGGGAGCATGCCCTCTCTCTCTTTCCTGAATAAGCTGAGCAACCCTCCTCCAACACACCTTTCTAACATGGTGTTCTATCTCACCACCTCAGGCTTCCAGCAGTGGAATCAGCCAACCATAGAGTGAAACTTCTGAAACCATGAGTCAAAATAAACCTTTCCTCCTCTAAGTTGTTTTTCTCAGGTATTTGTCAAAGTGAGGAAGAGCTAATCTGATTCTGCTATGTTATTACTGAAGTGTTTTCATCCTGAGGAATTTTTAAATACTTTAAATAATCAAAGGAAAAATCATTACTCAGATATTACAAAGTATCCACCACAATCAAAATAGGCATTTTTTTGCAGGTGATTTTTTAATCATCCTGATGTGGCATCAAGAGTTTTTCTTACAATGTAAACTTGGTCTTTTGTTTTTATTGGAATGCAATTGAATGGGACCATTTGAATAATACATTACCAAGGGCATCATGAATTAGAAACCCAAAGTAAGAAGAACAGGTTATCAGTTTACTAATTTCAAACAAAAATATCCCAATTCATGTATAGCCAGAGGTGGAGTAAAGAGCAATGAATTAAACCACGTAAGAATCCCAGAGCAGTCATGAAAACTGGTTGTAGAAAATCCAAGTACAACAGAACAATAACCTAAACATCTTGCAAATTCACACACAGGCTGTCAATGAATTGCTCTCTCATTCTAAAGTAAATGCCTTTTCCTTTCTATTTTTAGGGTTAAAATAACTGCAACTTTTCCATTTTTGTTATGTTGAGGAACCCTGAGCCTAGAAGCAAAGTAAGAGACCTAGGGTAAGTGCAAATTGATAATACCTTAGGTGTGAGGGTAGTAAAAGTGAGATCGCAACCAGGAATGACACTTTAGGAAAACATGATAATGATCTGGTTCCAGGTGTGGGAATTGGAAGCAAGGGGTGTTTAACGAACATGTGAGAAATCCCTGCCCCCCTGGTGGGTTTTGAAAACAGGTGGGGAAATTTATTTCTCTATGTAAGGTTGAAATATTGGGACAAAAATGTAAGAAACTCAACATAGAAGATATTAATTATATGGCGTCATAGAAACCAACTAACATCTGATACTTTTTTCTTTTCCATGGGGTCTGAAATTTCTGTGATTGAATAAACACAATCAGAGTGGCCCAATTTTTATCAGTCAAGAAAACTTGAAACTACTTAAGTCATTGACAACCTCAAGACAATTGCTGGATTTGTTTCCAATATTATAGTGTTAATTTTAAATAAGTTCATGTCCTTATTCCTCAGGGGAAAAAAAAAATCAATGGTGCTACTTTATAAGACAGGAGTAGGTATGAATATGGATTTGTATCATACCATGATTTTTCTTTCCATATCACTATGGTTTTGATATTTAAAAACTATTCTTCCTGATATCAGATCTTCCTCCTAGTGCTATCATAATAGAGCTAGAGCTATAGGTTATTTTTTTTTTCAGAACAAAGCCAATTCATTTTTTCCCCAGATGATGAAAGACGTTGCTTCAAACTACCCCAGTACCTCTTTCAGCTGGATCACTGTGAACAAGCTTATCATTACATCTTAGCATAAGGCAATCTAGAGATTTAATAAGAAAATTATTTTCTGAATTCTAAGTTCAAAACCACAGGTATTGTGAATCAAATTCATCATCAGGGAAATCACTGGAATTTACTTAATCATGGCCTGATACAATTTCAGTAAGTGTGCTCTTAAATAAGAAATAACTCAAGTTCACTGAGGAACCTTGAATACCACTGAGGGTGCAGTTACTACGTGAAATTACAAATGTAAGAAAATTCTACCATTTCCAGTCTGACCTAGTGAGAAAGAAAGAGAATCATCAATGTTTTCAACCAAGCAAGAAAGGGGTAATGTTAGGGGAAAGGAGGTGAGGACTCCTGGCAACTAAGAGCAAGCAGGCAAGGATGGAAAAGCTATTGTGTAGGAAGGGCACTTTCTTCAGACTTACACAATGAGATCCCAGGTCCTAAATCCATTTTGAAAAATATGTAAATGACCTTCATTGGCAAGATAATAATTGATAAATGGACAAGTCACTGTAATCTTAAATACTGAGAAATAATTGAACCTATAAAGTCAATAAATTTAATGACACTTTTAAATATTACATGTAAGAAAATAAAGCATTGGGGGTTACACTCTGTAGTCAATATGTAGAGGTAGCATCCACAATAGAATCTAATCGGAATTATAGTGTTCATCTTTAAGTTTTAATTTAAGCACAAATATAACATGATATTTATGGTCTACAGTAACATACACAATCTCTCTGCATAGTAGAAGAAACAGGACATGATGGTTCTGAACAACAAATAATCATTAATCACATTTGTAGTTCCTAGGGAACATTCAGAAGAAATAGCTCTTCAAAGATATCATTCCTTACTCAAGCCCAAAACCTGTATCATAAATACCGAGATACATTTGCAAACCATAAACCTTAGGCTCTTTTCTCCATACAACTTCCATATCTTAAGTAGGACTGTGAAGAAAAACACCCACGCATACAGATAAACTCCTTGAATGTCTCTGAGTCTGTATTAAAGAACATCCTCCATCACTCATTTCCTTTGATGGATGTTCTGACCCCAAAATACTTAAGATTATAATTTGCATTCAACACCCAGCTTCTTCTTATTAAATCAGAGGCACAGTGTCTATTTAAATTTTCTAAACATGACCACATACAGGTTAGTGGAGATGAACACCATTTTATAAAACCTGAATACTAAAATTGATCTCTATGAAGGAAAGCAATCATCTTATAAAAATATCTCCACAATAAATTAATTTAAACACACTAGTCTATTTAACATATTTCTGTGATAAGAATTCAGTATTCCACAATATTAAGTCCTGTATTTCTATCAAGTGTTGATTTTCAGAAAATCAATAGTTTCAATTAGATTAAATGAGCAATATACAGATTGAAATATTTTAAATCTTT
>JAJEJO010000838.1:0-65767 GCA_020662805.1 Glaucomys volans
TAGATATTTTCATTTCTTTTATCAACATCACCAATCCCAATTTTTCATCTCCACCATACTTCTTTCATCTTAAAATAAAAATCTTTACCTGAGATCTTTCCCTCCAGTTCATTGCCTACTCTCTTTATATAACAAAACTCTTTCAAATTATTGAATTACTGTTAGTCTATGATTCTTTTGCTCTCCTAATTCTACTTCATTTAAATTTTAAGTAAGTACCACTATACTTAAAAGCATTCTGTTCAAGAACACACATTTTCTGTGCTGCTGATCTTAATAGGTCTTTCTCCTTTAAGCTTGCTTTATTTTAGCTGTAATCGATACATTAAACTCATATTTTTGCATCTGTAGTAAGAATGAGAGTCATCCAAAGATTTTAACTCTGAATAAATGGAAACTCTTATTGTTAATTTGTAAAGGAATGTGATTAAATTAATGGTCTTGAAGTAGGGAGATTATATTCACTCATCCAGGGAGGCCTAAGTCCAGTCATAATTGTGAGACAGGGGGAGATCTGGCACAATAAAAGAGAATGTGATGAGAACATGGAGGCAGAGATTGTAATGATAGGGACACAAGCAATGGAAACCAGGAGGAAGATGGAAGAAGCAAGGAGGGATTCTCCTGGCTCTGTAGAAATCAGGGTCCAGTACACCCAACTTGGATTTCTGACCTCTATGACTGTTAGAAAATATCTGAAATCTGCAATACAAAAGATTTTGAGGGGTTATTTTGATATACACACTGTCCTTCACAAGTGTAATTGATAAGTCAGCAAACCTTATTGAACCCTGTGAAAAATATACTTACCTTTTAACCATTGTTCTCACTATCTTGGTTCAACCCATTTGCAAGAATTGTCCAGGTTGCACAGAACCCTCCTTCTACCCTTGATCTTTTACTTTCTCTACTCAAGAAAACATGCAGAGTGACACTTTGTAAATGTAAAGTAGCTGATGCCACTATTCTGTTTTTGTTGTTGTTGTTGTTAGTTTATTTATTAACTTAGTTTTTAATTTTTAATTTGTTTTAATTAGTTATACGTGACAGTAGAATGCACTTTGTTACATCATATATAATGGAGTATAATTTCTCATTCTTTTGGTTATACATTATGTCAAATCCCACTTGTCATATAGTTATATATGTACACAAGGTAATAATGTCTGATTCATTCTACTATCCTTCCTATCCCCATACCCCTCCTGTCCCTAATCCCCTCTACCTAATCTAAAATAACTCTATTCTTCTCTACCCCCCACATCATGACTTAGCATCTACATATCAGAGAAAACATTCGGCTTTTGGTTTTTTTGGGTTGGTTTATTTCACTTAGCATGATATTCTCCAATCCATCCATTTACTGACAAAAGCCATAATTTCATTCTTCTTTAAGGTTGAGTAATATTCCATCATATATATATGTATATATACATATATATATGTGTGTATATATATATATATATCACTTTTTTTATCCATTCATCTTTTGATGGGTACTATTCTCTTTTAAATCTTGCAATGATTCTTTTGTTTTGTACAAAGACCCAGGCCAAAGTCACTGTAAAGTGACTGCAGCTTCCACTTGATTGGGCTCATGTCACCTTTCAAACTCTATTTCCTACTCCCTTCCTACTGATTACTCCATTCCAGCCAACACAGTCCCCTTAACGTGCCCCCAACAATCCAAGGATAGTCCTCTCAGGATGTTTCTTTCAGCTGTTCATTTTCTCAGAGATGTTCCTCTAGGTATTTACCTACCCAGCACTCTATCTTCATGATATTTGCTTAAATGTCACCTTATTGATGAAATATACCCATTTAATCCTATTTAAAATGAAATGGCAATCTGGTTTTCATCCTATCCACTTACCTCAGCATTCCTTATATAATTTATCTTCCTCAAGTGTTGTGAAACATTAAAAGATTGATATTATTTATTCATGATGTTTATACTTTATTCGCTCCCCACACTGCAGAATGTGTGTTAATCAGTATCTATGTACTATACCTCTTAAGCTCACTGGTATAATTGTGTTCTTAACTTTGCAGCTTTTACAGAATAGGAACTGGACCAATGTTTGACTGAATGAAGTTATGGTTGGGGGCAAGTACCAAGCAACAGCTCTTCACATTTCCATTTCTGTACATCAAAAGCACAGTAATTTCAGTATGTTTATGGCATAAAGGAAATTTATGCCATAAATATAAAGGAAATTTATACTTCCCATTGCTCTTTTACTGTTAAATCTTGAAGATTTAAGAAACCTGTTTGATGAACACATTTAATATCATCAGAGAAAACAAACCTAAATATACATAATTACTGGATTATATTATTAAATATTCACTAAGCAAAGGCATAAACATCAGGATTTATCATTGGAGGCACATCTCTTAGCTTTTGCTTCTCATGCTTTTCATTAAAATTATCATTTTAGTTATCCTTCCCAATCTCATTTATACTGGCAAGATAGTTGAATAAAAAGATATAATCTGAAAATCAATTACCTTGGACCATATCTGTAGCATCACAGGTCCTTGGATTTAGTGGCCCCATCAATAGGTAGTTGTTGGATTGCATCTCTGCTTATTGTCTAGACAAACAGTACTCTCATTATTATTCAAACTGTTTCCCTACCATATCTGGAGATGAAGGTCTTCATATGCTCAGAAGGAAAGAAATTAATGAGGACAGTGGTGTAAGAATGAAATGGTAAATCATAAAGGCTCCAATATAATGAAGACTTCATAATTCCAAAATGGGTGCAGGGGCTTTCTACATAAAGGTTATATTAGGACAATTTCATTTTTTTCTATTGAAAAAAAAATTGAGACTGGGAATAGAGCTCAGCAGTAGAGTGCTTGCCTGCATGCAGTAAGTCCTGGGTTTGATACCCAATTCAAAATAAGAAAGAAAGAAAGAAAGAAAGAAAGAAAGAAAGAAAGGAAGGAAAGGAAAGAGAAGAAAAGAAGAGAAAAGAAAAGAAGAAGAAAAGAAAAATAGGCATTTGTGTATTTTAAGAATTTGGAATAATCCTTTGGTATTGTTTCATTTAGAACCTTCCAAGTCAACTCCAACTCTTGTGTAAAGAATTTGTCCTTCAGGCTTCTAATATGGGACTGACTTACTCTGTTCACCCCTGAAAAATTGTAGTATGGTTATTTCCAAAAAGTCGAAAATATAAAATTACAATATAATCCAACAATTTATTATCTGGGTATATGCCCAAAACAAATGAAAGCAGGGTTTTGAGACAATTGTATACCATGTTCATAGCAACATTATTCACAACAACTGACTAAAACATGGAAACAGGTCAAGCATTCATCAGCAGATGCATGGATAAGAGAAATGTGGTGTATGATTAAAATGGAACATTATTTGGAATTAAAAATGAAGAGAATTGTGACATATGCTGCCACATAGATGAATTTTTTAGTACATTATGCTAAGTGAAATAAATCACACATAGACAAATGCTGCATAATCCTCTTAATAAGATGCATTTAGAGTAGTTAGAATAATAGAAATAATAAATGAAGTGGAGGTTGCAAGGGAATAGGGATGGGGGTTGACGAGTTGTTATTCATCAGGTAGAGTTTTAGTTTCACAAGACAGAAAGAGTCATGGACATGGATGATAATAACAGTTACACAGCATTATGAACGTGCATATTATTTCTTAAAATGTTTAAAAGGGTAAATCTGAGATTTTGTGTCATTTATCACAATGAAAATTAAACATAAAAATAAAGCAGCATAAATATTGCAAGCAGGATGTTTTGCATTTTTGCTTAGCAATATCCAGGGAAAAATGAGGCACTTACTTTCTGTCTTCTTGTTTGAATTTTTCAGGATAGAAAACATAGAAAACAATGTAGATAATGAAGTATCCTAATATTACATGTTTTATAACACTCAAGATACACATCAAGTAAAGATTGGTATAAAGCAATGAAGGTGCTCCACAAAATTACTCTGAGACTCCTGTGTCAGTCTTGTCCTACTAGAATGTTGCAGATTCTCACAGCATGAGAATGCATGGTATCTACTCATAATGCACAGTTCAAAATGACTTAGTTGGCAAAGTCTGTCATCAAGGGGGCTGAAATATATTGTCCTACATATGAATGATCCAGTGAGATTCTCTATGCTTCAGTGGAGCAAAGATTTCTTTTCTTTTCTTTTTTTTTTTTTTTACAATAAATTCCTTCCTTTCAAAATATCTTCATTTAAATAAAGAATGTGTATATTTCATATAAACACACATTCTCACGCATATGTTTATGTATATGTATTTACATGTGTATACAATTCTATCTTGCCTTTGAAAGTCCATGCAGTATACTGTTGAATGAAATTATTTTGAAATACTTTGCATTTTATCAAAATATCTGCTTTTAAACATTTTTTAAAATAACAGATAAAAATGTATATATTTTTGTGATATGTATATAGTTGATGTCATATATGTCATGTATATACTGTATGTATACATATATACATATAGTACATATATATAGTTGATATCAATCATCAGTGGTTAGGGTAATGAGCAGAATTTGTATGGGCAGTGCTTTCCCACCTATAGAATTTGAGAAGCAGGATATTTCCTACTAATTTATGTCTAGATCATAAATCAGTTCAGTTAGTCATACCATCCACCAAAGGAAAGTCTACCCATGCATCATTAAGACTGCTCTTCTTCACTAATGACCCATTAGGTCAAAAATATTTATTACGCAAATACTTTGTGGAGCACGCTCTATTAAATATGACACCAAATATGACTGGTACATCTTGCCAAGTGAATAAATGTGCCATCTGCTTTGAAAAACCTGTCTTCTCGTGCTTACAGAAAACAAAAAATATTGCTCAGACTAGATAAGGCCTTTGTGGGATAGTAGGAGCACCGACACCTGATAGCCAATTACCTTCTCCATTTGTTCCCACACACAAATCATTACATATCACGTAAATGCCAGGCTCTGTGTTGAGCATTAGAAATGTAAAAATGAAAAGGCATTCCCCATGTCCTGTTCTCAAGAAAACTTGGTATTGGACTTTGCACAAAAGTAAAAATATATATATTTAATACAATGAGTATATTTACTTATTAGAAGCCCTCTGGTAGAGGGATGCTAAATCAATTAATAATGAAGAAAACATGGAATTTTTAAGATTCATAAACAGTGAAAGGAGCTGACATACTTGCAAATGCAGATTGTTCTGAAATGTGTGACAGAAAAGTTTTTGTGATATTCGGAAAGGAAAAAAAAATCTTTTATTATATCTTGAAATTGTGTGTAAGAGAAATTTGTGTAATTGCATGAGATTTCTATGCAATGTTTGGTCACTCAACTTTTAATTTTTTTTTTATAATTTTTTGGGAGAGGAGGGGGCGTGGAGGATGTGAGTGCACTGAGATTTGGGTACAGGGAAGAGGAAGGATTTGACTTTATCCTCAGGCGTACTCGTTAGCTACTGAGTTCTTGATATGTAGCCTGAAACAAGGTGAAATGAAAAGTAGAGAAAGCTGGTTAAAGAAAGTTCAATAAGTGCAAGAGTTCAGCGCAATGGTATAATAAGTTGGAGATGTATAGTAAATTGTTACATATATGAACCTAAACTAATTAGTGAACTTTGAGCTGAACAATAAAACTGAAACTTACACATGGTGGTTGAGGAAATCATCATGTATGAGAAAGACAGGGGCAGTATTACAGTTGTATTTCTGCACCTATATTTTTTAAAGCTTTGTTGAAATGTGGTTGACATACAAGAAAGTTCACTTTTTAAAGTGTGAAATTAAATATTGAGATACTTATATCAGAAAATTCATCACAATAAACACAGAAACCCAAAAGTTTCTTTCCAACCAGACTCTTAACAGACCCATATGAAAAGAAATGCATTAGATTTATGCATATTGATTGTATATCTGGCCACTTTGGTGAATTCATTTATTAGTTCTAGAAGTTTTCTAGTGGAGTGTTTTTGGGTCCTCTAAATATAGAATCATGTCATCAGCAAATAGTGAGTTCTTTTCCTATTCATATTCCTTTAATTTCTTTGGTCTGTCTAATTGCTCTGGCTAATGTATCAAGCAAGATGTTGAATAGAAGTGGTAAAAGAAGACATCCCTGTCTGGTTCCAGTTTTTAAAGGGAATGCTTTCAGTATTTCTCCATACAGAATGATGCTGGCCGTGAGGTTAGTATAGATAGTGTTTACAATGCTGAGGTATGTTCCAATTATCCCTATTTTTTCAAGTGTTTTAAGTGTGAGGAGTGCTGTATTTTACCAAATGCTCTCTCAGCATCTATTGAAATAATCATATGATTCTTAAGTTTGCGTCTATTGATGTGATGAATTACGTTTATTGATTTCCAGGTGTTGAACCAAACTTGCATCCCTGGTATAAACCCTACTAGATCATGGTGCACTATTTTTAAATATGTTTTTGTATGCAATTTTCCAGAATTTTGTGAAGGATTTTTGCATCTATGTTCATCAGTGATATTGGTATAAAGTTTTCTTTCTTTGATGCATCCTTGTCTGGTATTGGTATCAGAGTGATACTAGCTTCATAGAATGAGTTTGGAAGGGTTCCCTACTTTTCTATTTCATGGAATACTTTGAGGAGTATTGGTATTAGTTCTTCTTTAAAGAATTCTTCTCAGAATTCTTCTGAGAATCCATCTGGTCCTGGGCTTTTCTTGGTTGGTAGACTTTTGATGGCTTCTTTTATTTAGGTGCTTGAAATTGATCTGTTTAAGTTGTATATGTCTTCAAGATTCAGTATGGGAGGATCATATTTTATAAGTGATGAATCCTCTGAAAGAGAAATTAGGAAAACTACCCCATTCAATATAGCCTCAAAAAAAAAATACTTGGGAATCAATCTAAGAAAAGAGGTGAAAGATCTCTACAATGAAAACTACAGAACACTAAAGAAAAGAAATTGAAGAAATCCTTAGAAGATGGAAAGATCTCCCACGTTCTTGAATAGGCAGAATTAATTTTGTCAAAATGGCCACTCTACTAAAGGCTCTATACAGATTTAATGCAATTTCAAATAAAATTCCAATGACATTCCTCATTGACATAGAGAAGGCAATCATGATCTCCATCTGGAAGAATAAGAGACCTCTAATAACCAAAATAATCCTGAACAGGAGGATTGAAGCAGGAAGTATCACAATACCAGCCCTTAAACTCCACTACAGAGCAATAGTAAAAAAAACAGCATAGTACTGGCACCAAAATAGACAAGCAGACCAATGGTACAGAATAGAAGACACAGAGACAAACCCACAAAAATGCAGTTACCTCATATTAGACAAAGGAGCCAAAAACATACAATGGAGAAAATATAGCCTCTTCAATAAATGGTGCTGGGAAAACTGGAAATCCATATGTAGTAAAATGAAATTAAACCTCTATCTCTCACCCTGCACAAAACTCAACTCAAAATGAATCAAGGACTTAGGAATTAGACCAGAGACCCTGCACCAAATAAAAGACAAAGTAGGCCCAAATCTTCATCATGTTGGCTTAGGATCAGACTTGCTTAACAAGACTTCCAAACACAAGAAATTAAAGCAAGAATCAATAAATGGGATGGACTCAAACTAAAAAGCTTTTTCTCAGCAAAGGATACAATCAATAATGTGAAAAGAGAGCCTATAGAGTGGGAAAATTCTTTTCCACACAAACTTCAGATAGAGCACTAATCTCCAAAATTTACAAAGAACTTACAAAACTTTACACCAAAAATACAAAGAACCCAGTCTATAAATGGGCCAAGGATCTGGACAGACACTTTACAGAAGAGGATGAACAGGCGATCAATAAATACATGAAAAAGTGTTCAACATCTCTAGTAATTAGAGAAATGCAAATTAACACAACTCTAAGATTTCATCTTACTCCAATTAGAATGGCTATTATCAAGAGCACAAACAATAATAGGTGTTGGCGTGGCTTCAGGGAGAAAGGCACACTTTTACATTATTGGTGGAGGTGCAAATTGGTTCAGTCACTCTGGAAAGCAGTGTGGAGATTCCTCAGAAAACTTGGAATGAACCCACCTTTTGACCTAGTTATCCCATTCCTTGGTTTATACCCAGAGGTCTTAAAATTAGCATACTACAGTAACTCAGCCTCATCATTGTATATAGCAGCTCAACTCACAATAGCTAGACTGTGGAACCAACCTAGATGTCCTTCAACAGAAGAATGGATAAAGAAGATGTATATATATATACAATGGAATACTACTCAGCCATAAAGAATAATAATATTTTGGCATTCCCAGATAAATGGATGGAATTGGAGATTATCATGCTAAGTGAAATAAGCCAATCCCCAAAAAACAAAGGTTGAATGTTTTCCCTGATAAGTGGATGATGATATAGAATCTGGTTGTGGGGGAAAGGGGGTGAGAGAGAAATGGAGGATCTTTAGATTATGTAGAGGGAAATGAGAGAGGGAGGGGCTGGGGGTATGAAAACTGGTGGAATGAGGCAGACATCATTACCCTATGTATATGTGTGATTAATAAGAATGATATGAATGTACATCATGTGCAACCATAGAAATGAAAATTTGTACCACATATGTGTACAAGGAATCAAAATGAAGTCTGTAAAAAAATAAATAAAAATTTAATTTAATTTAATTTAAAATATTAATTAATTAATTTTTTAAAAACAGATACTCCTCCTCTCCACCACAAAAGAACAATCAATTTGCTTCCTGTCACTATAGCTTAGTGTAAATATTCTATATAACTAGATCTTAACACACTGTACTTCCATTCATTTGGCTTCTTTCATTTGCATAATTGAGATTCATCGTCTGTAAGTTGCATCAATAATTCATTTTTTACTACTAGATAGTATTTCATTTTATGTATATATCGTACTAAGTTCATTCTACTCTTTGTGGGCATTCCAGTGCTGAACTAATCTAATTAAA
Source organism: Glaucomys volans (assembly GCA_020662805.1). Classification (NCBI taxonomy): domain Eukaryota; kingdom Metazoa; phylum Chordata; class Mammalia; order Rodentia; family Sciuridae; genus Glaucomys; species Glaucomys volans. The sequence continues at coordinate 8,985 of JAJEJO010000838.1, forward strand.
ATTTTTGTAAGTCTTCAAGCTCAAGTACTTTTATGAACTTACATTTTCATTTCTTTTTCATAAATTCCTAGGAATATAATAATTGGATCCTATATCAAAGTATGTATAATTTAGACTACCAAACTTTATGAAGATAAAATAATTTATGCAGAAAGTACAGCATTTACAAGAAATGGCTCCCCCAGAACTGGATAACACATATTTTGCTCATCTAAAGACAATGTTAAGAGGCTGAGAAAACAAAGACTGAGAAGGCAAGTATAAATCATATAAATATGATTTAAGCCTTTTTGAGAATATAAAATAATTCTTAAATGTTAATCAAAGAACATCTCCTAGCATAAATTATGCAATGTTCCTCCTGGACACTGTGGTAAGAAGCAGGATTGACGATGGAGAAGCAGATCAAAAACCCATCTGTGTTGGGGTAGGAGAGTGGCCTCAGCTGGTTATGGTCCTCCTGCGGGAAGAGCAGAAAAAAGCATGCATGGCTGTGAAGGTCACACATGGCTCCCCGGGACTAACAAAGTTTATCCATCCTGCATCACCTGGACTTTATACCCTTGACCAGTATCTCCCATCTCCCCGACCCTGCTAACAACCCTTTAACTCTCTGCTTCTATGTGTTCAAAAGTCTGCCCATTTAAGTAAGGATCACTGCAGTTCCCCTGTTACATTGGAATGGTGTTGTATGGGACATGGATTTAAATTAGTAGGCAGTTGACCAAAGCAAAGAAATCCCCTCCTTATGTAACTAAAAAAAAAAGTTTCCAAATTTTATCTAGAACAAGATAACTAAAATACAAAGAGTTGAAATCAGACACCACAGTTTTTGAAGAAATATGTTGGGTTCAGAGCTAAGAAGTTCAAATTTATTTCTAAGATTTTCTAAACACCACAGTGTGGTCAAAAAATAATTTGCCAGATTGTTTTTTCCATGGACTCTTCAGATCAGAATGCTTCTGATTGAAAGGTTCTTGGTTCCACATTTGTGTATCTGTTAGTTTTTTGGAAGATGATAAATGTCTAATGTTATCCTTCTAAACATTTGATATTTATTTACATACATGATAAATACATGTTTAGTTTAAAAACAATTTGATTGTATAGTTCATACTCTTGCGGTGCTTATTTTTAAAAACTTAGTATGTCCTGAGCATATTTTTAATAAGAACCTCACTATCTTTGCACTGACTCTAACGTATTTATAAAAAGGAATACAGACATGTGCACACACACGTGACTGGTAGTTACCTTAGGAGGCAAAGTGTGGTCATCTCTGGTTGGTGGACATGCACTGATCTATCACTGGGCTACATAAAATATCCAGAGGGTTCAGTGTGCATGGCTACCATTGTTACTACTCCTACTACGATTAAAATTTAGGCAAAGATTTTAGGTACCTAAATAGAATGCAATGCAAGAATGGAGAAAAATAGAATCCTAAAAAACTCAACCAACCAACCAATAGCAACTCTGTTATCATGGGTTCCTTTACCACATTTCTATGAAAGCGAGTAATTGAGAGTTGGGAGCATTGATGAATAAACATTGGTCATACTGGGAAATTGGGCCAGGCCTACTGGGTGCTTCTCAGTTACTCATGAAAAAAAATTATGCAATATTTGAACATGTATCTCAGTAAAGAAGATATGGACAACAAAGAAGTCATAGAAAAGATACTTAGGCAGGTGTAGGTGAGCACACCTGCAATCTCTGCAACTCAATGGATTATTTGGAAGTAGAAATAATTTAACAGAGAGAAAGTGTTAATATACTAGAATTCCTACTTTGGGGAATTCAAGGCATATAAGTACCTATTTTTTTTCTTCTCATAAGTGACTCAGAAATTAATGAGTCTCATCTGCTTTCTCCTAGACACTTAGAGTACAACATCAGGGCAAATATTAGTCCATCTAGGCAGCTGTCACAAAATACTACTGCTTCAGTGTTTTAAACAATGGAAATTTATGTTTCCCAGTGCTGTGCTGGAGGCTAGAAGACCAAGATTTGGGCAGATTCAATTTCCTGATGAGGGCACTCTCTCTGACTTTCAGACGGCCATCTTAGTTCTGTGTTCTCATATGGCTTTTCCAGTGAAGTCAAAATACTGGTTTCTCTTTTGTGTTTTTGAGCGTAACTGGGGATTGAACCCTGGTGTACTCTATCCCTGTGTGACTTCCCCACACCTTTTTGAATTTTATTTTGAGACAGGATCTCACTAAGTTGCCCCATCTGGCCTGGAAATAACTATCCTCCTCCATATCCTCCTGAGTCACTGGAATGAAACCCTGTGCCACTATGCCTGACTTCTCCCTTCCTATAAGGACAAGAGTCATATGTGGACTCTGCCCTTATGATCTCAAATAACCTTATTTACTAATTTGCTTATCTAAAGGCCTTCTCTCCAAACATAGGCGTATTGAGGGTTAGGGATGGGACATCTGAATTTTGTGGAGGCAAAATTGAGCCCAGTTTAAGGAATACAGTTTATAAGAACATTTCAGAGAAAATAGTAAAGTTTAGAAAAAATGAGTTTAGAATAAAAATCTTCCAAAAATGTGATAAACACTGAATTGTGTTGCAACCATTCATTATCCATTTTATATGCAAAAACAGTACACTGTTAGTAAGCCCTTAATTATTTAAAACATATTATAATAATATTATGATGTTTTAATTCTCTGTTTTTCAAATGACAAATTTTAAGAGAGGTCAGTAAGAAAAGAAATCCATTATTTTTGGAAGCTTTTCATGTTTTACTTATATTAACTTTGCATGTTTTTGTCCATGGTTGGGTTTAGTGGCTATATAGTGTAGAATCTCAGATAATTCTGAACACATCAATACATTGAGTGAAAGAGTAGACAAAATAATTGGCATCATATACAAATACTATTTAAAATATTTGAACTTCAGGTTTGAAAATATCAGCTTTTTACATACACTGAAATTATATAATCAGTTGAAGTCTGATAAGGAATTGGGCAGTGCAACAATCATTAATAGGAAAAGTAGTGTTTTTATTTACTCCACCTTCAAAACAAAATAACACCTATGTTTAAAAAAATAGAGAAACCAAGTTTAATGACTTATGACTAACCATAATTTGTGCTCCATTTAGAAATGTTAGTACAGATTCACTATGTAACTTGAAGAGAGAATTTTCCATATTATTATGCAACTTGTTTATCAAAATTCAAAGAACTAGCAACTTTCATATTTATATTTTATGGTATTTGTATTTTCCTAATATTTGTTAGCATTCTGTTCTACGTGGCTTCATGAATTGTGATAAAATTATTGTGTTGTTAGATGACATGGTGTTATGTATTATTTTAGGATAAATGAGCATTAATTCTAAAAAATGATTTTTGCATATATATTTTAAATACATACATAAGTAAATGCCATGAATAAAAAACACACTTTTTAAAGAAATGAAAAAACACAATGTTTATTCCAAGTACAACCTATTTATTATAGTTAAACTTGCTGGCAGTACAATATGCATGCATTAATCAGCTTTACATTGAATCATGCTTGACTTCAGATTTCATTATAAATACCAAAATTCATGGCTTTTCTGTAATAATTTTAGAGAATTTTATCATTTTCTATTTGTTGGTCATTGTCAATTATCCTCATATATACCATACCATTGAACTATTCTCATTGCACATTGTTATTTAACTTGAAATCCATCTCACAGTAAGGAACAATACATTCATATAGCTAGATTCAAACTCCTTTTAGTTTAAATTACCTTCAATTTCTATCTAATGTAAGGAAATGCATTGTAATATATAATTGGTTTTTTATGATTCCTAAATAACAAATATTATTCAAGTTGCTCATATTAGTGCCAACAACAATAAGTTTTAAAATTCAAGACAATACATGAAAATTTTCATGGATATTTTATTCTGAAACTTACAATTCAATTTGAAAATGTCTGTTGGAGTCACATGAGAGAGCATTTATAGACATGGTAGTAGTCTCCATAAATACTGAAAACGTGAAGGAATATATCATAAATATTGACTAACTATACTTAAACAATATTTAAAAGTCATAAAAAGTGAGGATCAAAAAGGCAGAAAGGAAACTCTGGTTTAAAAGATATTCAAACGTTCTAGTTCAAGATAGAGACAGTATTTTTTTCAGGAAGTTTACTATTTTCATATACATTTTAAAACTGAGAAAAAAAATAACCTAGAACTGGAAATGCTAAAGTTAAATCAACATAATTCTAAAGTTAAATCAATATAATTCTCAAATTTCAGTGAACTTACAAGAAAAAAAAAGGCAACATCAAATTGTGTATCTTAATAGTATATCATCAGTTATGTGGGACAAGGTATTAGACTATGCATTCAATTTTAATGATCATCTAGGAAGTATACATGCTATTATATTAAGGAGCACAATTCCAGGAACTTTATTACACAGAGAGGTAATGGTAAAATCAATTAAATTGTGATTGAGAGTGAACAAACAACACGATAAATAGCTCTTCTTGCGAAATTATGCACAAAATACCAGAAGAAACTTGACATATTCACAAAATCTACTTAAAATGAGTTTTGAGAGAAACTTTCTAGAATTTGCTGCTGTATGTAAAATTGTATGTTTATTATTATCTGTGAAAACATTTCATAGAGAAATTTATAGAACTCAAAACAAGTAGAATAAAAAGTTAATACATTATCCATTCCTAGAATTATGCATTTGAAGGTAACATTGCATAACCAGGCAAACAATGATGATTTTCTGAGGGAAAAACAGCAGAGCAGGAATCCTGTAGACTGTTAAGTATGAGTCCTCTTTTCCATGTGAAATCATATGTTTACGATTTATGTAATTAGGCAGAAAAATAGAAGTAAATCTTATTTCTATGTATGTGGAAACTTTAATATTAAGAGCTATACATATTAGAAACATTTTTTTTAAATGTGGTAAATTTTCTCAAGAGTAAGCATATAAATATGGAAATTGGTAACTTAATTCTTGAACATTAGGAGAAAAGATAAAGAAATTACATCTTGTATAGTAAATATAACTTGGGGATAAGTGAATATCAATAAATGAGCTACACACACTAAATGACATGAATCTCAAAAATACAAAGAGAAATAAAGAAAAAAGTGGTACAGTATGTACTATACAATTTCATTATGCAATTACAATACAACTGCATGCTAAAATTAAAAGAAAAAAATTCATCCTAAATATGGATGAACTGCCTAACAAACTTAGAAACAGAAGAAATAGAGTAAGCCAACATCTTTTGAGTAATTCTATTGGTTGAAATTCCCAGCAAAGGTATGCAGATTGGTGGCTGCCTCTATCCATCTGGTGGTGGGAGTAGGAGAGACTAAACTGTTTGAAGTAACTTTTGGAGATGATGAAAATGTTTTGGGCTGATATTTGTGTGCATCTCTGAGTTTAATAAAAATTATTGAATTACATAATACAAAGTCCACTACATGTAAAATGTGCCTCAATAACTCTGTGAGAAATAACGGACACATAGTCTCTTAGACTTGTATCTAAGATCAAGTGTAAAAATAAGGAGGACTGTATTAAAAATCTATGTAATGGATGTCCATATGATTCACATGGTACTGTTAAACTAATCAGTTGCATGAATCTTAGCATTTAACAAATTTCTATACAGATGAAAACATAATAATTGATAGGTTACTGTCTTAGTTTTCCAGGTCTGCTTTAACAAACCATCAAAATCAATGGTTTTAAACAACTATTATGGTTTGGATGTGAGGGGTCCCTCAGAAGTTCACAGTGTGAGACAATGAAAGAAGGTTCAGAGGAAAAATGATTGGGCTGTAAGAGTCTTAATCGAATCAATGAATTAATCCCCTGGTAAGGATTAACTGAGTGGTAACTGAAGTGGTAGGGTGTGCCTGGAGGAAGTGGCTCATTGGGGGCATGGCTATGGGGTATTTTGTATCTGGAGAGTAATCTCTCTTTCTGCCTCATGATCACCATGTGAAGCACTTCCCTCCACCTCACTCTTCCACCATGATATTTTGCCTCAGAAATCTCAGGGAATAGAGCTGGTCTTGTATGGACTAAGGTCTCTGAAACTGTGAGCCCTCAAATAAACTTTTTGTCCCCCCAAAATTGTTTTCATTGGGCCCTTTAGTCACAACAGTGCAAAAGCTGCCTAAAACAACAACAGAAAATTATTCTTTAACAGTTATGGTGGCAAGATAGGTCTGGGATCAAGTTTTTAGTTGGGCCACATTCTCAATGGAGACCATTGGAAAGAAGCCTTTCTTGTCTTTCACAGTTTCTGTCAACCCAGGCATTTTTTGTTTTATGACAGTTTTCCTCAGTTCTCAAACTCCTCATCACATGACCTATGCTTAAGGTTCCTCTCTGTACCATCCCTTCTTATATAGAACTGATTACTTGCCTTAGAATATCCCCTAACGGTGTGCTCTTACCTGACCAAAGGGCATCTGCAAAGCCTTATATCCAAATAAGGTTGCATTCTGAGTTTCTGATTGGATGAATAATTGAAAGGGTCATTGTTCAACTGTTTATAGCCCTGATAACCATATTACCTCTTTTAAAATTAAAGATTGTTATTTAAAATGCCCCATCAAAGTGTGTGTGTGTGTTCCATATATATACATATACATATATAATTTTTTGCAGAAATGTTATTAAAGACTATGCTTTGGCTGTTTCAAGAAGATGGTTTATCACAGTTGTTTCCGCTGTGGCCAACTATTGAGTTCTTCAATTATTTTTCTAGGAATGATGTATTTGCATTCTCCTAGAAATATTCACCTGGTCAAAAATAAGATTTGGAAAGAGAATGTCCATGGATCAATGCCAACACATTAAATTATTGACTTGTTTTGTTTTCTGACCAAAGAGTTTAATTTTCTCAGCAACTTGAGCCAATTTATCTCTGCTGATATTCATAGCCTCACATTCTGCTTTAGAAAAGCATTTCTCACTAGTTCCACAGGAAATTAATAGACATGCTGTGAATAATGGGTTCTTTAATTAAATATAGTCAGAGAAAAACTGGGTTCAACAAAGCAGGTTTCTTTCCTGTCAAACTTCAAACAACTTTTAATTTGTTAAATGTATGATAGAGTGGGACCAGTTATGCAGTGTTTTACAATTTTTTTGAAAATCAGCTCTTATTGGATGGACCATCACAGACAACTATGAAAAAGTTTGTGCCTCCCTCAGGGAGGAGATATGTTCTGCCCATGCATGTCCTGTGTGGGGAGGGAGTGGGTAACCGTTGGAGGTGTGGGCTGGCTGGAAATAAAAGCTGGAAATGCAGTATTAAAATATAAATACAAAAGGTGATAATTATACATATATATACATATATATAAAAGGTGATAATTATACATATATATGTTTAATTATGTATTATACATGTATATATAAGTATATATAAATATATATATATATATACATATATATATATATATATATATAATCTCCAAAGAGGGGACATTATGTGTGGAACAGACCCAATGGGTCTGACCTTGACAAAGAGAAAAGCCCGTGAATGCTTTATTTATTTGTAGTGGAACACACCAAAGGGATTCAATAAGGAGCTTGTCTAGGAAAACAGAATGAGTGGGGAAAAGAGGTTATTTGGGGCTTGGCAGGTTATGCCCATCTCTAGCGGTTGTGTTTGAACCTAGGAGTGTGAGCTAAGGCAGGATACCAGCATTATCTGGTCTTTCTCAATCTGGGGAATTTCACTTGGGAGTTCCCAACAAAGCAGCCTCCCTGCCTTATAATGTCTCAAACAAATCCATAGTTCACCTGTGGCTTCCAATGGATTTGTATGTCATAACTGTGGCAAATTGGGCTCCAACTTTGTGATCTGTGTTTGCTAACTCCTCTCCTCCATCAATTCTAAGTGTTGCTTTAAGGTTCCACATCCACTTTATGGTAAGTGAATTGCTATTCACAAACAAGGACTGAAAATTCTATTTTGATAAATCGGCAGTGCTTGCCTTCCATCTGTCAATGCCTCTTGTTAACCAGACATGCACCCTGAACCCCAACTGCACTTATTCAGTATCTGATTATAGACTTTCCCAACATGTGCTCTGTTTTCTTGACATTGTCATTTTGATCATCTTCCAGGACAGCAATTGGTTTTGCTATACTTCCCTTGGCCCAATGGCTCTCTAGGTCCATCATTACTTGCCAGATCTGTCCACAGATCTCATTACACCTCATATTCTACATTTTTACTCATTGCATATCCTTCCAGAAATTTCATCACCTCACACATCTCCTTTCTCCTAAAATATTCTGCTAAATCCTGGTTCTTTTTATTTCCACCTTCTACCTCAACTATCCAAGATTCCTTTTTTTTTTAAATGAGTATTAAAAAAATAAGAGGATGAACAGTTTTATATTTGTTTCCAAATGAATTATTTAGTCATTTAGTAAATATCAATTGAGCAATTACAACGTGTCTGGCACTTATCTAGGAGCCGGGGATATAGCCATAAAACAAAAGTGACAAATATTCCAACAGTTAAGAATTTTTATTTTGGTGGGGGAAGGAAGACAATAACCAAGATAAATATAATACATTTTATGTACTCTTTTAATTTACTTACTTGTGATAAGTTCTAAGGAGACTAAATTATATTAGGAGAGGGATAAAAATAACTGCAAAACAGACTTAGGTAGGGTGGGTAGACAGGAAACTTTTCGTAAAGAAGCAACTTTACATAAGTGCTTGAGATAAGTTAGGATGCCCATGGTGCTTAACCTAATTTCAAGGGAATAAAAACTATAAGAAGGAAAATGCCTTACAAACAATGCCTAGGAAATTTCCTGTGAAATTTCAGCATAAAAATAATACAAAGAAAACCTTCAACATTTTCAGTGAAAAAACAATAATTTGCTAAAGAAAGGAAAATAGAAGACCAGAAAATGTGTATATATGTCATCTTTCCTTATTCCTAAAATTCTGTCAAATCTTTAGACCACAGATCACTTCCAAATCAATCATTTCCAATATGATTGAAATTAAGTCTCATATTTCTGCTGTCATTCAGATTAATTTTCAAAGGAAGATTGTTCTGATCACTTCCTGTTCACCCTTTGGTGGAGGAAGGTTCTCCCACCTTAGATTACTAGATTATCAACTGTAAGACACTTGCCCTTGGACAGATGCACTTAGCTCTGTAGTCATGTACTCACAGTCTCCAAGGAACATACTAAACACCAAGCAGGGCTACCCTGTGATGCTTTCAGAACACAGAACCAGGGTCAGAGGATGGCAGGTTTTGCAGGAAAGGGAATAAGGGTCTACTGTTTCCCAAGGGGAGTTGTTTTTGGTTTGATTGACTTCACTATGTGGGAGAGGTTAAGCAGTAAGTGGGGTATAGATGTTTTAGCCAATAGGCAACTAGCTGACTGGGGAGTCTTTCCTGGTGGAAGGGAGAGCATGTCTAGGTAGAGAAGAAAACTTGAGTCTTATACTTTGGAGCCCTGTGTGGATTAAACAGGTCAAAGGAAACACGTGGAATTGTGGGTCTTATTCTAAATACAGAGATACATTTCTATTACTTTGGATAGAATCCTACCAATGTTTCCAATCTGTACAAAATCGGATGGATTTGTAATATTTGATGATGTTGTAATATTTCATTGTTCTGTAAAGCTGCTCAATCTTTCTCCTTGTGCTTGTTTATATGTGTAGTTATTTTTTTTCAATATTATGTAATCATTTTCTATTGTGAGAGGGAACTTTTGTTTCTATACTCAGACTCTTTAGTGTCATCTTCTCTATCTCCTTAATCACTCCCCTTCAAGGTCTTCTGAATATTTTTGTTCACTAAGATTCATTGATTTTCTTATCTCTTCTCTCTATTTCTACTCTTCACAGAGTTATGCTCACATTTGTACTATTTGCAATTTCTTGTCTCACAGGTTATTTTAATGCAATGTTTATAAAACTGAAATTATCATTTTTACCCCAAATAACCTTGGTAACTGAAGGGTCCACCTAATCTGAGATTGCTCAGACCTGGTCATATGTAATTGCAATGGCTTTTCTTGGCAGGACTCACAGTGAAAGCTAACCTGCCCACACCAGACTTGGTGCAGAGCCAAGCCATTGTGGCCTCTAAGGGAGCTGCAACAAGGTCACAGGCCTCTCTGGGCCATCACTCTCTTTCCTTATTTGCATTTTGAGCCCAGGGACCTCCATTCCTAGATGTTTTTAGTTGAGGTTTTAAGTGGATGTCTTCTTCTAGCACCTCTGCTGAGGTCTCCTTATGGGCAAGGAGAGGGAAAACTTGAGGACACTTTTTCCCAATTTGTCTACATACCCAGAACTCTTCCACACTTAGGCCTACTCTTTCTTTTCTCCTCCACTCCCACCCCAAGATCTATGTAATTTCTGGAAAGTTTTGTTTGAACTCTTCATGGAAAGGGTCAATATATCTATGCTGATCCCTTCACCCTCCATTGGGGATCAGTTCCATGGAGGAAAACAAATGGAGGGATCCACTGCATTCTGTGCTTTTGATACCATTATGGTAAGTGATCAAAGACTTAACTCTTTCACTTCTGGCTTGTTACTTTAATAGATATTCTGATCTGTATGCTCAGCTCTCTCTTTCTTCAACTGAGTCCCTGAAAAATATAGTAACCTATAAACTTCACACATTTTATACATTATCAAACATATTCATCCAAATCAATATGCCAGAGATGTATTTGACTCTGTCCCAAAAGCTTACTTCCCAATACCAATTGTTCAAGCTTGTAGATCCCTAAATACTATCTAAATTAATCTTTTCCTCTTGTATTCTTTTAGAATAAACTAAGTTAAATCCAGTCTTAATCCATCTTCTTTCCTATAGTCATAGTGATAAATTCAAAGATCAGAATCCACCTTATATTATCCCAACTCCCAGATCGTGGGGGTTGGATGAAGTCTGAAATAATCTTCATGGTTTCAGCAAGTTTACTTTTCCAGTCTCATAACTCAGCAGACTTTTCTTCCTATTCTCCAGAAAGACTAAACTTCTCCCACAGCCATAATGCATTTGCATACATTTTATCATTCATCTAATTTTACTTCAGTGGCTACATTTATGCTATTCCCTCTGCGTGGAGTATTTAACTGTCTTTTTACAATAAAGAAATCATCTCATTTATCAAATCCAGGAAGAAAACTTCCATTGTTTCTTTTGTGTAAACCAAACCAATATAATCATAATTAAGACACTGGAACCAGTATGATCACATGCCAGAGACTCTTAGCACAAAGCAGAACTTGTTAGCTGAAGGATCAGCAAGACCACACAAGGGACCTGCTAGGCACAGGAAAGTGGATCAAGGTGACAGGGAACACCAGCAGCTTCCCGAAGGTGGAAGGAACATGGAAGAGATTCCTCCCCTAAACCTCTGGAGACAGTGAAGTTTGCCAACAACTTGATTTCTGCCCAGTGAAATTGACTTTAAAGTTCAGGGTTCCAGAAGTCTAACACATTTCTTTTGTTTTAAGTCACCAACTTTGTGGTAACTTTGTACCATGACAATGGAAAGATAATGCAGACTTCTTGGTTTGATTCAAATTGCACATTTTCTGTAGTTAACAAGCTTAAGGGTTCTTTTTTTTCCATTTTTAAATGGTTGAATGAGTAAACTAAAATGAAGAATGGTAGTCTGTGACACGTGAAACTTGTCCATAATTCAAATTCAATTGTCCATAAATAAAGTTTTATCAGAACAAGCTCAGGTTCCCTTAAACATTGTCTATAGCTTCTCTTTTGCTCAATAGCATAGCTTATTTTTTTAAAAAATATTTTTCCAATATGTTTTGTGAAGCATTGTAATTATACATAACAGTGAGATTCATTGTTACATATTTGCCCATGCACAGTACAAAAATATAATTTGACCAATATCATTCCCCAGTATTTCCCCTTTCCCTCGCCTCCTCCCTTCCCTGGTCCTCTACTTTATAGGTCTCCCTTCTACTTTCATGTGACACTCACCTCCACTTTCTTTTCTATTTTCCTCTTTAGCTTCCACATATGAAAGGAAACATATAATCCTTGGCTTTATGAGTTCAGTTAATTTTGTTTAAGAAAATGTTTTCAGATTTCATCCATTTTCATGCCAATGACATAATTTCATTCTTCTTTATGCCTGAAAGAAAACTCAGGCCTTTGTGGTTTTTACAGAGAAAATCTCACCCTCGAAGTTGATAATATATATTCTATAGCTCTTTACAGAAAAATTTGTTGTCTCCTGTGCTGAACTATTTTATAACTATCACTTTTTAGAAATTTTCTTCCATTCAATTGTGAAGTTTTCGAAGACCAAATCTTTACATATGGCTCAAGTTAAACTAATACTTAAACATTTTACTCTCTCTGAACTATAAAGCATTGCATTTCAACTATTCAAATACCAAAACATCCACATATTACTTAGTTATTGCTGCCTTAATTTCAACATCTTGCAATTTTAATTTTTCTTAAATGATGGAAGAAATTGAAAATAAAAAAATTATTTACAATATTAATACTTAATACCACAATACTGGATGGCAATCAGGATAGATTTTGAGATTATTAAAAATGTCATCATGTCAGTAATGACAAAATGAATAGAAACAAAAGAATAAATGTGATAAAATTAAAAGCCGCAGTAAGAAAGGTGGCATTGCTTTAATATAAAGCATTTGTTATCATTACAAATAATATTTTAGGACCACAATTTTCCCTAAAATACTGATTTTAAATTTGAGTTAGAGATACTAGAGAGTTAAATATTTTGATTTTTAAACGTGTCAGATACATCCTAATTAAAGATAAAACAGCATAAAACATTAGCCAACATACAATATAATGATTTAATATACGATTGAAGAGTTCAAAGTTTATATTCTTCTGTAATGCATGCTTTATTGCTAATTGACTTTTACTAAATGACAAACTTGTAATTGGTAGTTACTGAAGCACAGATTCTCAAAGGTCGTGAAACCCCAGAGAACGCTGAGTGAGAAAACTTTCTCACAAGATATAGTTACTTCTGAAGTCAGCATAAAAATCAAGCTTTGTACTTTATCAACTCATGAAGTTTAAAGGTTATGCTAATATAAAATGGATATTCATTTTCATAAAAGACTTCTAAAGAGAAAAAAATGTCAAATACTGCTTCACGGGAAGAAATGATGAGAAATTGGAAAAGTTTAGATTAATATCCTCTTACCAGTTCCTAAGTTTAAAATTAACATTAAACTATTGAACACAGAGAACTATAAAACAATTTTATTATTCTTTGGCTCATGGGGTGAAATGGCCTTTGCAAAATTCCACAGGGAAATGTGTACTGATTTCTCTATTCATTTCATCAAATATTACCACCTCTTTTATAAGAATACAAAATCTCCTCCTGTTACTGGAAAAATGAATTATATTTGCACTTGGAAAGGGGCGTGGCAGTTTTCTTTCCTCTATTCCCTTAAATATGTTATTACTCTTGGGGATAGAGACACAGGTACTCAAGACAAATGGAAAGTCAGCTTTGGAAAAGTATAACAGGCCAGAAAAGGCAGTTATGGTGGTCTACTTTCAAATTACTTGAAGCACTTTTTATTTTGTCCATATTTACCTTATCATGTTTTATTAAACCAGTGAATTTTACAAGATTGTCTATCCATTTCTCAAGGAGCATGTATAAGGTGACTTATGCTATTATGGATGATACTTTTAAAATTACACATTAAGTCATAGCTTATTGTGGGGAACAAGCACATAATAAATTTTTAGACTACAATAGAGTTTAATGAAAAAAATAAAGTCAATTTCAGTCACATGCAGGACTCTGTAGGATAACGTCTAGGGTTGCTTGAGTAACCTGGTTCAAAACTCAGTCAACACATTCCAGCTACATGGACAATGACAGGGTATATAAAATCTGACATTCAGATTCCTGACCAAATTCTCAGTTTATTTTTCCAAACTGAAGTTATTTACACCTACCTTATCATGTCATTATAATGATTAACATTAAATGAGCACTTCGCTCACTGTCAAAAAATTTAAGATTTTATTTACTTGGAAAATTGTTACCACTTTTGTCTTTAGTGGGGTAGATGGAAAATTTCAATATTTTATTTTATTTTTTGTTTATCTTGTTAAACTCCATGAAAAATTATATCACCAGATTTAAATTTAAAGGAACACATTTGGCCTATTTTGTTATCTTTAGTATAACTGCTAATTAATACTGAATGCAATTGAAAACGAATTCAATTCTCTTGGCTTCTCAGGAATAATAATAATTTTATAAAATAAAGTTTATATCAATTATAATTAAAAAATTCAGTTATTTTACAGTTGTGTACATTATTAGAAATAATGAGAGACAATTTTAAAAAACACAAGATTAAGATATCATATAAATAAAAGCAAAGCAAAATAATGCTCTTGTAGTCTTGGTCATTGAAAGGGGCTAAGGTATTCAGAAACTCATTTGAGAGTATGTGTTTATGACATGAATATTGAATAAAAACTGTGGCTGTGATTGATCACAGACATGCCAATTCACATAAACATGAACATACATGCATATATGCATGTATATGTCACATAGAAGATTATACTATATTGTGTTCATTTCAGGGTTCCTGAATATACCAGAATACTTGTAAATGTTCTTAATGAGGCAGGATAGAATAGTAAAAGGTGAACATGTATAATTTTAACAAACATACTCTACAAACTCACATGAGTTGCTTAATATTATATATATATTAGCATAAATTATTCGATCTTTATCTTTGTTCCCTCATCTATAAAACAGAGATTATAAAATCTTACCTAAAAATTTTCCAAGTTTCAATTGAGAGTTTTTAAAGAAACTGACACAAATGATTCAAAAATTTTTGTGTTTGCCTGTCAAATGTAAGATTGTTAAGAATTTTATTAACATGATATCTTTCATGTCCATTAATGAGAAAAAAATCAAAGCTAACTTGGAGAGCCAAGAAAAGCACTGGGTTACTAAGTCCAGAATAGCTTTGACATTTCAGCATGATCTTTAAGGAAGAGTAAAATAAGCAGAAGGTATGTTAATCATGTAATATATGCTATGGAATAGCTCTGCCTCTTTTTTTTTTTTTCATAAGAGAATTCAACTGTGGGAAGCTTACCATGTACCAATAGTCTTAACCAGCAGACCTGAATATCTTATCCAGAGAGCATCACTCAGACTCTGTTCTGTTTGCTCTGGAAATGGCAGCATCCCCTTCACAATTTGTTATGACTTAAAAATGAGACAAAATCTATAAAAACAAGCTAATCTATCATTAGCATCCCCATTAGCTCTACAATGGGGGCATTTCTGGGAAAAAGATATAAAACTTCATAGAATAGGGCTACTAATAGGGGAGAGCCTGCATCAAGTGTAAAAGTTTTAATCTGAACATCTCTGCAGACAACTATTCTGCTTCTCCTAATGACTTATGTCTTATTTTGAATAAACAATAACTAGATTCTATACCTATGCTTTTTGGCATACTTTAACTCTTGCTGTAGTTTTTTGGAGGAAAATGTGATTTGGGAAAACCCAAACATCACTACTTTGGTGCCCTATTGAAGCACCCAGAGAGTAAAACCATTCTATGTGTGTTCTGGTGGCTTCTGGTGGCTTCTCTCTGCCCCCCAAAGTGGGATTCAAACACATATCTTGCTCATACTAAGGAAGTGTTTTATCACTGAGCTGCAACCCCAGCCTTTTTCTTTCTTTCTTTTTTTTTTTTTTTTTGAGACAAGGTAGCACTAATTTGCCATCTTCCAACATCAGCCTCCTGAGTAACTGGAATCATAACTATGCAGCACCTTGCCCACCTTCTGGTGGATCCTTCTACCTTAAATAACATCCAGAGGCACAGGCCCAGAAGGATGGGAAACCAAAAAAGGACTCACCAGTAATAACATGAGCACCACCTCCATAGTATTAAGAGTATCTGTGAATTAACAAATAAAATCCTTATCACAGGGTAAAGCAACTTAGATTAAAAGAGGTTAAATAAATTACTTAAATTGCACACAGTAAATAATTAATGGGTCTCTATTTCAGGTACACGTTTTAGAATAGATTAGTTTTTCTGTACCTTTATATCATTTTGTAAAAATGCATTTTAATTTGTTCAAATTATATCTTGAAAAAATTCCTCAGTGCAATAGCTCAGTGCATGTTTTACCAAAAAAGTGTATATTTTCTAGCTTACTGAACATGAAAGTGAGATCTGAAAATATTCCAAATGTACAGATAATTTAAAAAATTTATATTACTCAACTCATAAATGTTTTATATGTGAATTCAAGAATCTATTTTTGGAAATATATTAGTTTAGCCATTTGAAATATAATTCTCATTACCATCCAAGTATTTCTTTTCCCTTAGATCTATTTTGATATAAAGATTGGGTTGTAAAATTCCTCTAGGAAGACATCTAATTGCTTGTCTTCTTGTTCTACAATTAAAACCACTTTCCACTGAAGTGAAACATACCTGCAAGCAATGAATATTATCAGGGGATTTGGATAATTAACCTATAATTTTAGCTATTAAAACGGTTTTAGCACTTGTCCTTTTAAAATATTTGCTACTGATTATAATTTATTTACATTAAAATGTCCCCATGTTACCATTGAAGATATAATAGATCTTATAAAAATGATATTGACTAGGATTTTTAAAAAAATATCTATTGCACCATTTTAAGAAAGTCATGGTAGAATGGAAGTAATTATTATGGTGCAGAGTGGTTTCTTTATATGGGGAACTATCATCATTGACCTTCAGTCAAAGACCACCAGGAACACAGCTGTAGTTCAACAAATTGGATTTATTATTTTTTGCAGCAAGAGAGACTACCCTACTCCAGGGAACTAGCAGGCATTGCAGTAGGAGAGCTTTAGAATTTATTGCTGGATTTGGGCTTTGGATAGTTTTATGGGGAGCGGGTCTAAGGAATTAGGCTTTTATTCTAGGCTGGATAATGTCAGAAGGCAGGGGCAATTTTAGGAGTGGATTAAAAAAAATAGGTGTACTTGGTGTTGTGAGAATGAGAAGTTGTTATTTTGCATGTGGCAGACCACGTAGTTTTTGTTTGTGCTTAGACAAATTCATCCAGTGACCTTACTTCATCTCATTTTTATGATCTTAGAATTTGTCTGAGGTTGGTCTTCTCTGAGATTGTTGTATGTACTAAAAAAAATCATGGTCTACAAAATTAATTAGAGGTGAGTGTCAAGAATGCCTCTGTATTTTTAGTTTAGATACTAAAAGAGTGATTATACCAAAAAAAAAAAAAAATGCTCACAAGTGTAACTCTGGATAATGGTTAAAAATTAAAATATCAATTTTCAATGATTAGGCTTTTTATAAAAAATCCATAATTCATCCTTCATTGCTCTTATGATTTGAGAATGTTTTTCAACAATGGGTCCTGTGATAAATGAGTAAGAGAAATATTATTTTAATTAGATTTCCCAGAGGCAAAGAGAGAAATCAAAGTAAAATCTATAATATATTTTCTTAAGTAAAAAGGAAGAGAAAACATGTTGCTAGTTATCTTTTTGTTTTCCAGTTATTCCTCCCACTTCCATTGCCCCACCTGGTACTTGGGAAATAACGAACACAGGGGCACCTACCACTGAGTTACTCCCAGTACTTTCATGTTTTATTTTGAGATGAGATCCCTAAATTGTCCAGGTTGGCTTCAGACATGTCATCTTCTCCTACCCAAATTGTAGGTGTGCACTCCCCGACCCATAGGCCAAGTAGGTTTTAGCCACCATTTCTTCTATGTCATGAATTTTATCCTTGGACCAAAGGACACAGCTTCTGGTATACCGCCTTTCCCATGTATCTTTTTTTTTTTTCTTTCTTTCTGTTTTCCTGGGTCTGCTCCAAACTTTATCTCCTTTTGCCCTGATATGTAAGCACACCCATTTTTATCAACTCAAGAGTATTACACTATTCTTTGTTGTTTTCCTATACCTTTACTTGTTCATACTTAGTTCATTATATTCTTTCAAAATGCTCCATTTTAGATAGCTATCTTTTCTTCTGCTACAGTGCAAATTGATAAACAAAATGTTATTTTACAATACATTTCACATTAAAGTCCCACATTGATGCTGATATGCGCTTAATGTAAGTGTATTTGTCTATTAGATCTTTAGCAACATTTTCAATAAAAGATATGGAAGATGCCACATAGCTGCCAATTGTTACCTTGAACGAATTGCTTAATAACAGTCCTTATGAATATCTTGTATATGAATGTGGATATTGAGATAATCTTACATGTTTTTGTCTTTTCTGGGGTAATGATGGAAATGGTGCCAAATATTTCACAATCATATTTTCCATTCATAACTTACATTTGTCATCATCTGCCTGGGATCATCTGGTTTATATCCATTCTTCCTTTCACATTCAGTTTAACATTTGACAAATAACTCTCAGATTTTGCAAAATATTTTATTTACATTTGCATTAAACAAACTGGGAATATTTGTTACACCTGTTATTTGCATTTTCAGTTTCTGATGTGGTATTTATCATCATCTATGATAGGCATTGGAGAATCCATGTATAGTAAAATGAAGTCCCATGAGAACACACTGCTAACTCTAAAGCAAGGGAGTGAAAAGCCATCTATCTCCTATTGACCTTCCCCATAGGCATCACAGCTAAGGCTCCTTTGCATGTGTAAACTTAGGTGCCCACTGGTATACCAATGTATTCCACAATACAAGCTATCAGGGAAAGCTAAGGACCCAGTAGTCCCTAAGGGTCATAGAAGCATAATGCTACCTTATCAGGGATTAGTGTCATGGCCTTTAATTTGTTTTGTGAGGATAAAATGGGTTCTTGATAGTCAGTCAGTGAAACCATTGGAAAACCAGGAGCATTATAAGTTAGGAGTTAATAAAATTGTGCAAGAAACAATAATACAGCATCATTATATAAAGCACATAGGGAACAGTCCAAAGGTTTACAATACTGGCTTTGTCTTTTACTGAATAATCTAAACCTAAATCTACTTACATAATTTACTATTTATTTGTATTCTTCTGTTGGCAATAATATTTGTCAGCAAAAAATTGCAAAAATTTTAAAGAGTAATGAAAATTAATGCAACACATAAATACAGGTTTTCATTTAATTTAGATATTCTTCAATAATTTCTAACTAGAAACAAAATGTTTGAGAAAGCTATCATTCATTCTAGGTGCTGTGCTGATAATCCTGAAAAGACGAAAAACAAGTGACACTTGCTAATTAAGGAATGCCATCATGTGCTTCAAAAACAAAAATTTATTTTAGGAACATATGCCCCAAGGTACTGATTTAACAGGTGCAGCTGCAGAAGGTGCATTTCTTACACTATGAACCAACCTTTTCATCTAAAGCTCTTTAAGACTTTTCACCTAAGACTGTTCTTCCTCAACATTGCTCATTTCTCCCAGTTTTTTTTCACATGTATGCAAAGTGAAGCAATAACTGTTAATGTTAAGGGCTTAATTATCAGAAAACTTTCACAAATAATGACTTGATTTCAGTTTAATATCATTATCATCAGAGAATTCAGAGTGAAAAATCAGTGCTAATAAATGCTTTGAAATTTTCATCTGATTCATAAAACCCAAGTGATACTGTTAAAAGTTTATTTTGTCAAAAATCATTATTTTGATGTACACCCCCTTAACATTTTAATTATACACCTAAAATTATTCACTTTGCCAATATGAATGCAAATTTGAAGATAGCACAATATTGTGCTTTTAAAAACAATAACAACAACATAGACTGGTTCAATTAATAGACTTGTGGGGCAAAAATGTGCATAAAAGAAGTCCTAAAGAATCCTAAACCCATATTTACCTGTAAAAATTGATTATTCTTTTACAAAACTCTAAATAGAAGCTGTGGCTCTAAAATATATATGAATATATTTATGTTCGTATTGTATACATGCAGTATATAATTCACACATAATACATATATAAAGATGTGTATCTATATATATATGTGTGTGTGTGTCTTCTCACACACACACATAGAAAATATATATAAAAACCAAAGTGAAAAGGCTGATATGATCACAAAAACGTATTTCAGCAGGGTGTAGCTGGCAAGAGACTAACCTGCAGCTGAAATGAACAACAAAAGATGAATAAAATATTAAAAAATCACCAAGGGCATTTATAAAACAACAAAGGCTGCCAGAACTGGAGGGCCAGAGTCAAACAGGGCAGAGTAATGCACTGAGGTGAGCCCCAAGTTCTCTGTGGCTTTTTTCTTCGGAGCTGTTAGTCAATTCGAGGTGCAGGGCATGGGGCAAACAGAGAAGCTACCCAGGGTTTCCAGCACTCCCTTGGCTGTGAAAACAATCAAGGAAATTTACTGCTTCCAAACAACTGAGAATGCAGGGCAGTATCCTAGGAGAAAAGAAAACGATAGAGGAATGACCCTCACATTCTGAGCACAATATCTCTGCAAGACATTTTTCAGCTTTTCCACTGCCTAAGCATAGGTGATGACTCAGGTAAAGAAAATATAAAACAGCTGCTAAAACTATAAAGCTAAGCAGAGACTCAGTAGCCTCAAAGCTGGGGAGAGTGAAACAGAGGGTTCAGCGACCAGTCCTTTGTAAACATCCGGGCTTTCAATTGGGAGTCAAACTCAGGTGAAAAGCACAAACCAGATAAGTACCATAGTAATGGGAGTAAGGCCATTTTTCCAGTTCTCTAATCTAACCAGGGTGAAAAAAGGGTAAATCTGCTGTGATAAATAATATCATCAAGACACTATATAATTTTTCATACATAAGTTTACAAAATTTCATTTGAAAAAGAGGCATGGCAATTTTGTTCAGTTCAACAAAATTAACAAAAATCAGAAGAAATGAATACCATAATGATCTGTACCCACAATTAAGACAGATGATGCATTAACATTACTATGATTTAAATATTCAAGAACAGTGACAGAGAATTTCACCAAAGGAGACCTAGGACAAGTCTAATAAGAATTTTAGAAATGAATAATTCAATACTAAAATGTGAATTTCAAAGATTAATTTAAAAATAGACTGAACACAGCAGAAGAAGGAACAAGCACACTGAAGTTTAGATCAAGATGAATGGTTGCACCTCAAATGGATTTTAAGCATGTGATAAAAATTAAGAAACATATAGTTTGTGATGATATGACTTAATCAAGCTCCAGAACAAGAAAGAATGATTAAGAATCAGAAATAATAGCTAAGAAAGGATGAGGGACAATAATAATTTTCCCAAACTGACAGAAATTACTAAAGTAAATTGACATATATAAAGAGATCTGAAAATAAAACAAAGTACACATGCACAAGCAGGATACATACAAAGAGACACACAAAGGTTACTTTGCTAAAAATCAGCAAAAACTAAGACAACTGAGAAGCAGGATGAAAAGACACATTGTTAAAAAGAAGCAATAATAGTACTGACAGCTAATTTCCAAACAAGAATAGTAGAGATAAGAATACAATAAAAATACACATTAAAAGTGTTTGTAAGACATTAATGGCCTAAAAGAAATTTTTATAAAGGAAATAGGCTCCAAAAATGAAGGTGATCAAAGGTATTTTCATACATCAACAAAAAAGGGGAATGAAATTACCACCAGCAAAGCTTCACCAAAGCACATTTTCTGTATAGAAAGGAAATTATTCTAGGTACAAATACTGCAAAGAAGGGACGAAAGAAAATGATTAGACATGACAAATATGGAGAAAAATTCTAAAATAGGAGGACTGAGAATGTGGCTGAGGTAGAGTTCTTCCCTAGCATGAGC
Organism: Glaucomys volans; assembly: GCA_020662805.1. Taxonomy (NCBI): domain Eukaryota; kingdom Metazoa; phylum Chordata; class Mammalia; order Rodentia; family Sciuridae; genus Glaucomys; species Glaucomys volans. Next base: position 30,900 of record JAJEJO010000838.1, read on the forward strand.
AAAGCCCTGGGTTCAATCCCAGAGCACATGCACACACAATCATGTACTCACACACTACACAAACACACCATACACACACACATAGATATTCAGTACAAATGCAGTACTGAAAACTATAGTAGCAACATCTTACAAAGTTTAAAATATATGCAGAAATGTAATATATGAGTAGAAAACAGAAGACAAAACAAATGTAGATGAAAAATTATAACAGTTAAATTTTTTAGAAAGTAAAAGAAGATGAATTTAATTGTAAAAATCAGGAATAAATATAATATGTGGGATAGTATGTTTAATGAAACAAAAATGAAATCAGCTTTATATAGCAAGTAAAACTACACATATACATGTTTGTATATATACAAAGAATATTAAGTGTACTTTAATTTCATTAAAAAGGTAAAAATTTTTGTACAAATGAAGAATGGTGGAAAAATACTAAGAAATGGTAAGTGATACATTTAAACCAAAAATGTCTTAATTTCATAAAATGTACTACATACTGCAGTAAAAACTAAACATTGCCAAAGTACTTAAGAAAAAACCCAAATATCTAAGCACATGCTGGCATATTAGAAAGCCATATTAACACAAGGAGAATGGTTGAAAGGTAGGGCATAAAATCATGCATAATATGGGAACATTAACAAAAAATGAAACCAGTGTAGCTACATTAATATCATGTGTACCTACATTGATATCAGGGAAATTACATTTCAAAGCAAGAAACATTTCTAGATAAAAAGATTTTTTAACGTTCATAAAAGTAAAAATTCAAGCAGATATAAAAAATCCTAATTTGTATGTATTCAATAAAATAGTCGGAAAATATTAAAAGCAACAACTGCAAAATAGCTTAAGGGTTAGACAGAAATATTTTAAATGTAGTTGAAGTTATTAATGGAGAAATCTCAGTAACTGACAATAGAAACAAAAGAAAACTCTAAATATGTAGAAGATTTTAGCAACAATCAGCAAGATTGAACTAATTGACACTTATATGATATCTAAATTTCTTCTGAAGTTCATGTTAAAGAGTAAGGGAGAGTATGACATATGCTATTTCAAAAATTTGAACATAGAAGGATGGTTTGCCAAGATTGGGAGATGGGAACTACAAGGAGACTTTGATCAAAAGCTAAGATTTTTCATTTAATGAGGATGCATAGGTTCTGGAAAGCTAATGTATAGCATGGTGACTTCAATTAATAGTTCTGTATTGTATTTTGAAATTACTCAAACAGTAGATTATTCATGTTCTCACCACACACACACACACACACACACACACACACTAATTGTGTAAAGATGATATATTAACTTGTTTGACACGGTAATTTTTTCACAATACTTATGTATATCAAAATATCACATTGTGCATCTTATGTATATACTATTTTATTTTTCAATTATACCACAAAGCTGGAAAAACTAAAAGAGAGTGGACAACCTGGTTAAAAATGAGCAGAAGTCCTGAACACACACCTTACCACAGATAGAAGTATTACCTTTTGAAAAGATGTTCATCTTCTTATATTAAAGAACTAGAGAATAAAACAGCAATGAGAAACCATTACACACACATTAGAATGATTGAAATCCTCACAAAGACAATACTAAATGTTGGTGAGGAGGTGGAGCAACAGAAGCTCATCTGTTACTTGTGAGAATGCAAACTGGAACAGAAATTCAATATAAGCTTACCATGTTATCTTGCAATCATGTCCCTTAATATTAAGCAAAATTAACTAAAAAGTATTTCTACACAAAAACCTGAACATGGACATTTATAGTAGCTTAATCATAATTCCCAAGACTTAGAAGCAACCAAGATGTCTCTGGCACATGGAAAAACTAACCCTGGATATGTACAGATATTTAAGGCTAAAAAGATATGAGCTATGAATCCATGAAAAAACATGCAGTAAACTTACATGCACAGTTTAAGTGAAAAAAAAAAACACACTAATCTAAAAAAGGATATGTATTATATGACTCCGACTATATGAAATTCTGTAAAAGATTAAAGTATGGATACAGTCAGATTAGTGGATGCCAGGGTGTTAGTTGAAATGATGAATAAAGAGGTATGGCATAGAAAATCATACTTTTAGGGCTAAAAGTCTATTCAATATGATACTAAATGGTGGCTATGTCACTATACATGTGTCAAAACCCATAAAATGTACAATATTGAGGGTGAAACCCAGATATGTGGACTTCAGGTGATGATGATAAGTAAGTCTGATTTCATCATAATTTGCAAATGTGCCACTCAAGTGTGGGATGCCCATAGAGTAGGATCCCCATAGTGTAGGGTAGGCTGTGCATCTCTGAGTGTAGCAGGTATAGGGGAACTTTATATTTTCTATTCAGTTTGCTCATGCTTAATTCAACTATTAAATAATTTCTGTGACTACAAGCAAATTGTATGACTTAATTTTTTTCTAATTCTGTAAAGAAGATTGTTAAGATTTTGATAGGAATTGCATTGAATCTACAGAATGCTTTGTGTGCATGAATATTTTAATATTACTTTTGGACTGCATGTGCACGGGAGCTATGTCAAGGTTTTTCCTACATCTTGTTCAGTTTCAATATCAGTGCTCTCATGTTTATTGCAACATTATTCACAATAGCCAAGAACCAGAAGCATCAAAAGTGACCAATGAATGGATAAAGACATTGTGGTACATACACACAATGGAACACTGTTCATCAGCGAAAAGAATGAAATCCTGTCATTTCATTCACATTGTGGATACAACTGGAAATTATGATGTCAAGTAAAACAAGCTAGGCCCAGAAAGACAAGTACTGCGTGACTTTGCTTATAGGTGGAATCTAAAAACATTGAACTTATGAAAGTTGAGAGTGAAATGGTGTTACTAGTCTCTAGGGAAAGTAGGGTAAAGGGAGGGATGGGGAGAAATCCATCAATGGGCACTAATTTAACAGTTAAATTGCAGAAGGACATCTGGTACACTATTGCATAGTAAAATGACTAGAGAAAATGATAGTGTGCTATATATTTTTAAAACTTGGAACGTGGGCTCTTTTCATTGTAAAGAAAATTATAAATATTTGAGGAGATAGCTATATTTTACGTGATTTAAACATTACACAATGTATACTTGTATTGAAAAGTCACATATTAATCCACAACATGTACAATATCTATGTTTTTACATCAATTATAAATTTATAATAAGTATAAATTTAATCATAAAATAATTAATTTATAATAATTATAAGTTTAATTATTAAAATTAAAAAACAAACCAAAAGTTCATTAAGTAATAATAAAAATTGATTTCCTACAAAAGTGTGTTCTGACGAGTAAATTTAATACAATAAAAATAATTAAAAGAAAGAAGACAAATGTTTGGAACTCAAAAACCCAATTCTACAAAATAAGTAGATGGAAAAAAGACTATTGAAACTAGGATTATCTTGAATTGAATATTAATAAAATACAGCATGTCAAACTTATGTAGACCAAACCATAATACTATTAGAATGGAAATTTGTAGCTTTGAATATGTACATTAAAAATACTAGGAGTTCAATGATCTAAGTCCCCATCTGAAGAAGTTGGAAAAAGTACTAAAATTGAAATTAAAATTATAATGAAGAGAATAAAGATAAAACCAAGTACAGTTTCAAATAAATAGCAAATACCAAAAGGAGAAAATCAACGAGCACTAATACTTTGAAAAATACCGCGAAAATTTTTCAATAAAATTAAACAAAATAGAGACAGTATAAATTGCTCTTATCAAAATTTAAAAATGCATAATACTATACTTACTGTCACTCTTAAAAATAATAAGAAATGTTAAATTTAAATCATATGAAAGCATTTCTGGGAAAATACATATAATCAAAATTTATCACTAAATTTATGATTAAAATTAAAGTATGATTTTAGCTACTCAGAACATTGAATATATCAATATTTCCATCTAGAAAATGATCAGTCTCAAATTATCTCACTGGGAAATTCTTCCAAACATTTAAAAGAAGACTATAACATTCCAGAAAATGTAAATCACATTTTTTAGGCTGATAGAACTTTGATAACAAATTATGTCAAGGAAGGCAAATCTTTAAATTATTACAGACTATCTTATGATTATAGGCACCAAATGTCTAAAAAAATTGTTAGCAAATTCTGTTATAAAGAACATTGAAACATTATTTAATGACAGATTAATACTTAATAATAAAGTTGGTTTTATTCTAGGAAGGCAAATGTGATTCATCATTAATCAATGGATAAAAGCTATTTATTTGAGTACAAAATAACCGTTTGAAACAAATGAACTCACCTCTATGTTTTAAAGACAAAAACAGAAAAAGTAGCAAGCTAGGAATGAAAGGAAAATGTATCGATCTATTAAATGCAAAATTCTACAGAATATAGTATTCATATGAGAAATTCTGATTTATTTCCTACTGAGTTTGGAAATCAGTCAGAAAAAAAGGCCACTCTTAGCCATAGTACCCAATGTTGTCCTAGTTCGTCAGTAAGAGAAAGAAACAATAAGCTATTTTATTTTCTAATAAAATTATTGTATTTATAAGCGTTACAAAAAATGCTTAAAGTAAAAATTCTAAAGAAAAACTAGTAAAACTAGTAGAATTTTTATAGGCAAATTCATAATACTGCTGGATACAAGATCTGCAGACAGAAATACAATTATTTTTCCAAAAGAAAAAATACATATTAATGCTACAAAACAATTTATATTTTTGATGCAAGTCTTATGACTAAAATGTGATTCTTTCTTCCTTTCAATGTCTGTACTTGTGTGTTTATAAATCAATTCAGTTTTTCTTCTCTCTCCTTCCCTATATTTTTTTCACATAGGAGTATTGATGGTGGTATTGTTGAAATGTGTCCTTTAGTTGACAGATTATATAAGTGTGTTGTGACTGTACCAAGGAAGAAATTATCCTCACCTGGAATAAATAAAAGTTAGATGAAACAGTTTCTCTCTCATTGTGGAAAGTGGATTAGAGCACATTTTCAAACTAGAGAAACTTAAAATTATGATAGCTGCAAAGAAATTGCTATCGATCTTGCTGTTTTGAAGTTGAAGTGTTGTTGAAGAGAATGCCTTTGGAGATGTGTGTCTTGCATGTCACACTCACACTTTTTCTTGTCTTCTGATAAGCACAAAAGGAGTCAAAGAAACCTGGCAACTATAAACTGGAATCCCTTACTCACTGGTTTCTTATAGGTTTGGACAATGGATTAAAAACCAAGGAGTAAGAAAAGCATTCCATATTGTGTTTCAGAATCCTGTGCTTAAATAACTGTCAAGGTAAAGGGCTTTCTGGGTTCACTTGTTATTGGTGCCAGTACAGAAGTTGCAGTGTACCTGAAGGGACTAGGCCCTTACTGATAGTCTAGTGTGGCTTCTGGTTTCGAGCTCAGGGGCAGGTGTGGAAGTGAAAAGCAATGTCACAGACCTTCAGTTGGTTAATAACACTCTCCCTTTTAACACTGGCTCTGGTGGACAAATATCTTCTCCATTTGCTGATATCTGAGTAAAATCACTCTATCTTTAAAGTCCTTCATCAGATCTAAGTCTTCCAAAACATTCTCTGATTAAATCTATGGTGTTGGAGCAGGTGGATTCATTTTCTTTCCTTATAAACCATTACTGCTAGTTTCATTAATGTGTCTAATGATTTGCAGATTATTTTTTGCTCACTATATCTAGAACACATTTTATTAACTTCTGTTTTGTTTAAAACACTGCTATAATTAAAATCTCTGGATGTACAACAGAAGTGATGACATTTTAAAATTCTAGTCCACAATCTTTTCATGAAGTGCTCAAATCCTAGTAGTCCTAAAAACAGAAACCTTAATTCATTTGGTATTAAGAGAAAAAATTTGACATAGCCAAGACTGATTTGTTGGTAAAATCCGATGGTAACTAATGTGAAGATATTTATGGTACTTATTCATTTGATTGTGAATATTCACAGGAATGCCTTTTAATTGACACTTTACCTGAAGATAAATATTTTCAAATAATTATATTTTTGGCAAACTGAAAGAAAAAATATTCTATCTCATTTTGCTTTAATTTTTATTTCTATAACAATAAAGGAAATAGAGAATATTTTCACAGTTACTGACCATTTGATTTTGTCTATGTATGTGTTAAATACCTTTTTTCCTTTCAAATGTAAGAAATCTTAAGTTGACGTGTATATGAAAAGAATTGGAGCTTCTGATAAATACTGCTTTTCCTAGTTTATAATTTGACTATTTTATTTTTTCCATGTTGATGCCTGCAAGATACATTTTTTAAAAGTTTTCTGAGTCAAGCAAAATGATTGTTTTCTGCTGGTCTTTATTATGCCATATTTTGTTTGTTTTATGCATTTGTAGTCTCAGATCTGCAATCTCAGTGGAGGAGTACCATAGAGTTAATTTTTTAATTAATCATTCTTTTTTTTTTTTTTTTTTTTTTTTTTTTTTTGAGATTGAACCTGAGTCAGGGGTGGAGGGGTTTGAGTGATTTGGTGCTTAGCTACTAACTGAATCCTTTTTATTTTGAGGAGGTCCATGCTGAGTTGCTTAAGTCCTCACAAAGTTGCTGGGGCCAATTTCAAACTTGTGATTTGTGATTCTCCTACTTTGGTCTCTTAAATTACTGAAATTATACGAATGTACCACCAAAGTCAGCTGAGCTTTAATATGTTTTAACCAAGAAAAACTGCTTAGAGGAATATAGTTGAAGTAGTCTCTGGACATTGTCATTAATGTTCTGAATGTCCTTATAATTTTCTTATGCCATATGACATTTAGCAGATTATCTGATTTATGAGAGCAAACAGGTAAGAGATTAACTAGTGTTTGAATATGAAGTTAGACAATAGATGTACATACATAGACAGACAGATATAATGGATAGATATTAATATCTTTCACCAGACCAAGCTGCTGTCAACATTGTTTTTATTATTAGTTTTATACTAAATTTTCATATCCCAAGTTCTGCGCCAGTCTCAAATAATATTTTTCTTCTAGAGAGTACAAAATTATACTGACTTAATTGTGATAGACTTCCTTTGTACATAAGTTAAATCCTGATGTAGCTCTCCAGGAAGAACTTTAAGTTCTTACATTTTTTCATTAACTAAGGTTCTTTATACTGTGTCTGTTTTTCCTCTGCAGCCATTTTTCTTAAGAGGAATGGCAGAAAGGCACATCTTCCTTTTTGTAAGGAGACTTCCTAGAAGCCCCATAGAAGCTGGGAGCATACCTCATTGGCCAGAATAAGCCATGCAGTAAGCTGTAGGTCAAAGGGGCATGGCTAGTTACACATATTATCCTGGTTTATACAGTGCCTGGAAATATCCAGTTTCTTGCTGGAAAGAAACTCATGGTAAGCAAAGACATGACTCACAATGTTCTATTACTTTGGTGTGGTCTTTCTCACTATTTTCTTTTTCATATATAATAGACTAGAACATAGATATTTGCCTTTGCAAATATATGTAAATAAACTAAGAAACTAAAACCCTTTCCTCTGTGACATATTTATAGCACATAAGAAATGAGACTGCTTGTGGGTCAGCATGATCTATAAAGCCTTATTTTAAAATATTGCTTGTTTCTATTTATGTATTTTCATCATGCAATCTTATATCAAGTGCATTTTCTCACAAATAATTCTTCATATTTCTGTAGCAAAAGTATTCCACTATTTAAAGGTTAAAACTTTTTCACACTAATTCTAAGCAAACTCCCGAGGGTGGTTCAAAGAAAGTTCCTTTATATTTGAACACACAATTTCTTTGCTGACACATGTTTGACACAGAAAATTTGATATTTAATATTTTCCATTCAATATTCCCAAATGAGAGAATATTTTTTGACCAAATATATTAGTAGGGATTTCAGAGACCATGTTAAGTTTCCTTAGGGGGGAAAAAAAATGAAAGAAAAAAATGCCTACTAGAAAACACAGCAGGGCATTTTATCAATTTTGTAGCTTCCTGTTTTCTTATGTTCTCAGGATAAAACTACAACGAATTTAGAAATTTTCTCCATTTATGAGTGCATTACTTAAAACCAATTTTTTTCCTGCAATGAAAATAGAAGGCTATTTGATAAATAATTTGAGTTGCAAAGGGGATTAAGTCCATAAACTGTCTGGCAGAAGGAGTACTATGAGGATATGATTACAGACCCACAGGAAATCATACAGTCCCCTCTGAATAAATTTAAACATAAGTCAAAGGAAAGTAAGTCTGGCATAAGACCACACTATCTTCACTAAGTGCTGTAGTTTAACATAGCACCAATAATTCTCCTTGTTCTACTTCCAATTGGCAAATCCCTCAAAGCTTGTAGGTTACATTCATAAGAAAAAAAAAAGAGAGAGAGAGAGAGAAGAAGGAGAAGAAAGCAAGTCTTAGGTTAAATCAGGAAGTAAAACTGAAATTTCATAGACAAAATTTTACAGTATTTTTGGTTTAACCACCTTGGTCCAGTACCCAATCTTAGCCAAAATAAATACAGTCTAAATAATTTGCAGTACAGTGATACTTGTTTTAGGAGGAGATGAGAAATGTAAATCATTATCAGGCTAGGATGCCGAATGTAAATCAGCTTTTTTGTTTATATAAATAAGTCATAAAATAGGCAGATCTTGGAGATAGTGTGCGTTTGGTTCCAGATTATCACAATAAGAAAAATATCACATTAAAGTTAGTCATTCCAACTTTTTTGTTTTCCTGTGCATATAAAATTCATGTCTATATTATACTGTAGTATGCTAAATGTTAAATAAAATTATGTCTAAAAATATACACATCTTAATGCATATCCTGAATAATACAACTTGGGAATGGAAATTGACTCATGGGCTGCAGAGTGGATGTTGTGTTCGAAGGCATGAAGACAGCATTAATCTCCTTGTGCATCTTTATCGGACCTTCTTGGGTGATCAGGTACGTGTTCAATGAGCACTAATCTTTTGAAGGGATTTTTTTTTTACTTTTAGCAATGTTTCTCAACATTTATTCTTCAAACCTTATTGCACACAAATATGATGTGATCCAAGACTTGTTGTTCAAATTACAAAGCACATTTAGAGTTAGTATGATTCTTTAGGGGCCTAGGATTTCAACGTGGTAAACAACTTTGGCTTCAACTTCAGGCTAGAGGTGCATCAGCCCTTAACAAGAGTCAGCCTATCCTTTAAACTTTGAAGCTAGCCACTGACTTCAACTTTCTAGCTTTGGAATTCTCTCATGGCATTCTCTTCCAACATGAGGCTATTTCATATACACTGAAAATTTTTTGTTTAATATTGCTGCCTTCACCAATTGACTTAGCTCCGGTTTCTGGAAAAGTTGGTGCAGCTTCTACATTAGCACTTGCTGCTTCACATTGCTATGGAGACATCCTCTTTCTTTAAACTTCAGAACCAGCTTCCACTAGCTCCATACATTTATTTAACATCTTCTTCCCTCTCTTAGCCTTCTTACAGTGGAAGAGTTAGGATCTTGCTCTGGATTATGCTTTGACTTTAGATAGTGTTGTGTCTGGTCTGATCTTTTATTAAGATCACTAAAACTTTCTCCACATCACTCTACGGCTGCTTTGCTTTTGCATCTTCCACGTGTTCTCTAGAGCAGCAGTTTTAATTTTCTCTAAGAACTTTTCTTTTGCATTCACAACTTGGATAATTGTTTGGAGCAAGAGGTAAAAATTATGACATGTCTTGGTCTTTGGCATGCCTTCTTCACGAAGCTGAATTGTTTCCATCTTTTGATTTAAAGTGAAATTCATGTGAACACTTAGGGGCCATCATGGGTTATTATCTGATATGATTTCAATGTTGCTATGTCTAAGAAAATGGAGAAGCCCAGAAGAGGGAGAGGTGGGAACAGCCAGCTGGTGAAGCTGTCAACACACATTGATTTAAGTTCACCATTTTCTGTGGGCACAGTGTATGGCACACCGAAACAATTACAATATAATAGCATCACAGGTCACAAACGTCCAGAACAGACATAATAAAATGAAGAGGTTTGAAATATTGGAACAATCGCCAAAATGTAATGTAAATTTGTAGAATGATCACAGGCAATTGAATAAATGATACCAATAGTCTTGCTCTATGCAGCATGGCCACAAACCTACAATCTAAAAAGTGAAATATCTGAGATATACAATAAAGAAAAGGGCAATAAAATAAGTTATGCCTACAACATAATTCTAGTAGTTATTGGGAATTGTTAAAAATAATAGCAGTTTACTGATACACAGTATGCATTTTTATTTATGAATAATTAAGAACATTTCTTTAAAATATGTAATCAGTATTTTTCTACATATATAAGCATGTTTTCTCTGTAGTATAAGCATTCATTGATTACAAAATTTAAAGATCTCCCTAGGCCTGTGACGATGAATTGGTTTTTCTTTTTAATTAAAATTTGATAGCATAAGTCTCATTTATTTTCCCTCAATTAATTGAAAAATACGGAAATAAATAAGAGAAAGTTCTATTTAAAACATTTCCCTTAGCGTTTATTTTGTGTGCATGCCTCTCTGAACTCTTCCAACTCAAACCAGAGAACTGCAGAGTTTATGGGTAACATTTAAGCAATAGCATACATAAGCAATAGCATCTTATTTAGCAAAATATACTTAAACTTCAGCACTGAGATCACCCAGATGGATTATAGGACTCCTAGCTTTGTTAAGCAAAACACAAATTTACTTGATAAAATTGCTACTGTATTTCTGTCAGCATAATTTACCTTACTGGAGAAAGCAAAGTAAATTAATTGTTTTTACCCTATGGAATAGTTGGATTACAGTCAGCATTTTCTAATTGTACTTCTTTTGTCTAAACAAAATTTTGCAGCTTTAATGGTCATTCTGAAGCCTATTGTTTGAGAAAATACATGGGATTTCTTTGTTTTGAAATAACTTTCAATCAAAATTTGTTGATGCAGACAGCATTATCAGCATACCTGGCAAGCCTTCTTCCTGAATGGTCACTCCCAAAGTTTAAGTGAGCAGAACAATATCAACAATTTTAGATACTGAAAACACTTCCAATGAGGTATGGATATTTGAAACAATTTATTAATACATGTGTATCTATTTAAATGTCCGATCCCACATTGAAAAGCAATTGTGTCCAAAATTTGTTTTTACAAATAATACTAAACAATTCCATAGTACAATTGTTTATGAATAGTAAAACTACAGATTTACTGGTGGGAAAATTCTGAGAACAGTCTGGAAGGAGTGGTCTCTCAGTGAAGATGGAATGAAAAATGTCCCATGGTTTCCCTGACTTCAGTTATAAAACCATCAGATGTGACAACATTAAGCCTTCTTTGTGGGAGCTATGTAGTAATCAAATCATTCTCTCCTATATTTTAAATATTTACACAGGCAAATATACATAAAAATAAAAATACAAAATTAACTACACAAAATTTCCAGCTAGGACCAGGTTAGAATCATACCTAATTGGATACACATTTATTATACATGTTAAACATGCAGCCAATATTCCTGACAGTTATTAAGGCCATTCCCAGAAATTAGGGATAGCATGTGGCTATCTTTAACATGGTAAATTAATTGAATAGTGCATTGTGGAAATCATCATAAATTCTTTTTTCTTAGCAGGGAAGTTGCCACATAATGAAGTTGGCTGTAGTGAAGCATCTGGTTTAAATGTTATCTTGGGAGTCACACCATTTGCCTCCTGAGGTGAGAGCTTTGGAGATGGTGGAGTATTACAAGATGGTGGAGTTGTGGTTATTGTGGCCTCACAAACATCCTTTGATCACTACTTTTAATGCTAGAAATGAAGTCAGAGCCTAGCAATCAACAGAAATACAAATATGTATGTGTTGTGTGTGTGACAAAGATTATTAAATGGCTCAAAACAAAATAATTATTGGCTGTTTGAACCACAAAACTAGTTGGTTTTTCTCAAGGTAAAGTTAGTGTCAGAAATGGAGACCGGTGGAGTAAGTGAGGGCAGTAGGAAATAACACTGCCTCCTTTTTCTTTGCATTCTCTATACCACAACACACACACATACACAGATACATGCACACACACACATGAAATACAAATACATAAAAGGTTTATACCCAAAGGACTTAAAATCAACATACTACAGTAACACAACCACATCAATGTTTATAGCAGCTCAATTCACAATAGCTAGATTGTAGAACCAACCTAGATGCCCTTCAACAGATGAATGGATGTGGCATATATATATATATACACAATGGAATTTTTTTCAGCCATAAAGAAGAATAAAATTATGGCATTTGCAGATAAATGGATAGAATTGGAGATTATCATGCTAAGTGAAATAAGTCAATCCCATAAAACTAAAGGCCAAATGTTTTCCCTGATAAGTGGATGGATGATATATAATCGGGTTGGGGCAGGGTGAGAGAAGAATGGAGGAATTTTAGAATAGGAAGAGGGAAATGAGAGGGGGAGGGGGGCTGGGGTATGAAAAATGATAGAATGAGACAGATATCATTACCCTATGTACATGTATAACTACATGAATGGTATGAATGTACATCATGCACAACCATAGAAATGAAAAATTGTACTCCACTGGTGTATAATGAATCAAAATGAAGTCTGTAAAAATTAAAAAATAAATAAATAAGAAATTAGAAAGAGAGAAAGAGACATTACATGACATTTTACATTTTTTCTGTGAAACATGCACATAAAGCTTTTTAAAATGTAACATGCCTACTCTATCTTTTTCTGTGTGTGTGTTGCTGTTGCTGCAGATTGAACCCTTAGCCTTTTGTGGGTTAGGCAAGCATTCTGACTTCTGAGCTATACCCTACCCTTGATTCTTCTTTTGGGATTACATGACGAAAGGGAAGACTTTTCACTACTTTCTCAACATTTATTTGTTGAAAAAATGAAAGCATTTTTTGTTTAACATTAATTTTGACTATGTCTTTTAAAAGAATTGTCATATTTAATTTCATGGAAGTCATTTGCATGGAGTTATTTATTCACACTTACCAAATGAGAAAACCTAAGCATCAAAGAGGTTAGTTAGCAAATTGCTCAAAATCACAAACATTTTGTAGTCTCCAAACCAGCATTGGACTCCAGGTGAGTGACAGACTCAATGGAAGAAGAACCCTGAAGTTGGAAGTTCTCATACTTCTCCAGAGCTGATAAGAATGTGGACCTTGGAGAAAGGGAACAAGGTTTGAAATGCCTTGGAAATGAATGACCATTTGCTAGTCTTTGGGAAGGTTTTTCAGTAAATTCACATAACAACACCCCCCTTATCTGCAGTTCCCAACCCCAAACATTCTGACAACTGAAAGGTTTTGGAGGTTTTATTCAAAATTGCTTGAAGGCAAAATTTAATCTAATTATCATGAAAACAATAAAATCTCTTTTAGCTGCACTTAGTGTGCACATCCAAATATTTCAGTGCTGACATTTAAATATTTTTATGAATATGTATGATTAGAAGTCCCACAGTTGTACAAAATGTAAATTAGGCCACATCATTTCTCTAAAATATTTTGGATACTATAACATATCTGGCTCAAAGAGAATTGAGATCTCTTTTACCAATTGTGAAACTGGGGAAGGTAGTATTTATCATATAGAACTTTCAAGGCAATTAAAATAATGTAGGTTAATTATTGAGTTCAACGTCTGTCTCTTAATAATCACTCAGCCCAGGTTAGCTACCATTAATATGCCCCCAGGGTAGAAGCCACAACTGACTTGTGAAGAAACTTAAGATAATCTAAGTAACTTGAAATTTTTAACTGACCCACATTATTGTCCTACTTCTGCTTTTTGCATAGAGCTGGTCTATGTCTACAAAGAAAATCATACACATTGGAAAAATGAAGACAACTTGAGATAGAAATTTTCTCAGTATCAAGATCCACAAAAGTAGTGATAAAATATCTTCATAATATTCAGATTCCAGAGCTATATGACCTATGATCACCTTCATTGAGGGGACAGAAATAGGAAACCATAAAGGACAAATCCTAAAATATAGAACTCAAATCTCAAGTTTCAAAACACAGGAACTTGTTTGATAATGAGAGTGTGAGGAAACACAAAAAGAATCAAAATAAATCATGCAAACTTGTAGAGCCTGTGGAGGAAAAAGATCAAGCTCTGAGCACTAAATTCTTTTGTGGCAGGCAGCTGGTGAGAGGCCCCACTGATCATCCTTGCCTCCAGGTGTTTGTGGCCCTGTGTAATTCCCTCTCCTTGAACATAGGCAGCATTTAGAGGCTTCATTATCATGAATAAAATATAACAGACATTCATCCCAATATTAGGTTGCAAAAAAGTCAGTGGCTTTTCATCTTGTGTCTCTCTTTCTCTATCAGTTTGAAATGATCAAGTCGCCATGATGTGCTCTGCACAGAGGAGATATCTACTTGGAAAGGACCTGAATCCAAAGGAAAGTAAGCTTCCACCTAGCAATTCACATGGACCCAAATCCTGCTGGAATCTCAGTCAGACTTTGAAATAGGACCTCATGAGAGATCAGGAATGAAAGGTACTCAGCTAAGCAACAGCTGGAATTTTGGCCCAGGGAAACTGACACATAATGCATCTTAAGCTGCTAAGTTTGGGGTAATTTATTACATATAGCAAAATATAAATGGTTTAAGTACACAGATAATGCTAAATGGCTTCTGATACCGAATGTAATTTTCATAAATACACGTAAAGTTAAAATACTGCAGTAGATGTGCCAAAGGAAATATCAAGAGTGAATGAAGTACAGTACAAGAAAATACAAGTGTTCTAATGTTTCCATGGATGTTACAGTGAGGAAAAAAATGTTATCTGCACTTCATAAATGCAAACATAAGGACAAAAATTAGCTCGATAAGACTCACTAAACAAAATCAAATAATGCATAATATTGTGCAAATAATACACAGTAAAACATGAATGTTATTAAGAATAATAATGAAGAAAGAGATGAAGAGGTAGAGAAAGCTAACCTATTGAGCAATTATGCAGCAATTCCTCTTTGTAGTCCTTTTATATTCATTGACCCATTCAATCTTCACAATTGTAAAAGACACATGCTCTCCTTGCCTCCACTTTATACACGAGAAAAGAGTATAAACGTAAATAACTATGGAACAAAACTCATATGACCCTAATTTTGTGATCAAAAATTAAAAATGCTCCAATATGTATTATGAGACCAGAGCAAAATAAATACATAAGTCTTCAATCAATGTTTAGAAAAGAACAGAAAAGCTTTCTTTCAATTATAACAAAATTATGCACTTTCTCAAGTAAAAAATGTCAATATTGTGCTTAACTAGATTTTTCCTAACTTGGGAACTGTGAACACTTTCCTCTCTCTGCCTGGAGTTATTTTCCCAGCAGCCTGATCTTCATTCGTACACCCATCTTTCCTGTATCCTTTTATTGGTCCATGTGTCACTCACAGAAACCTTCAAACATCAACACTAAAATGTCCTTCTTATAGTCTGTTTTTCTGTCTTTGAATTTTTGGTACCAGGGTACATTAATTTAGTCCTATCATATTCTCATTATGTATATGATTATGTAATTATAAATACATAAAATACATAAATAAATAAATAAATAAATAATAATAAATAAATACATAAAAATAAATACATAGCCCATGGAAAAATATGTAATTATCTCATTGAGTGGTCTATGAGTGCCCTCAGTTAACCGTTTTAGTTTATTTAACTTTATAACTTTTCTGTTATCTGATGTTCAATTGCCATCTACTTTTCAAATGTCCCCACATACAACGCTTTTGAGAAAATCATAATAAACTAATTTAGGTCTTTCGATTCTAACTACAAGCAGGATAATAAGACTTACTACCAGAAAAATATTGATTGCACTAAAAATTATAAACAAAACTATAGACTAAATGTTAAACATTTTGTAAATAAATGAGTCAACTTATTCATTACCATCACTGACTAGTAAGAATTGACTGCATGTACTTAAAAATAGATATCTCATCTGTCATTTCTTTGTTGATTACAAAAAAAAAATCTGTTGTGGCAAACTCTGAGTCACAAACACATCAAGTTCAACATGTAATTTTTTAAGGAAAAGTTCAGCACATAATTATTTCAGCAGACAAGTGCAAACACATTTCAGAAAAATATGATCCCAAATGAGATGACCATTTTGATGTTTCCTACTCAAAGAATTGGTTGTTCATTAAATAAAACATTTATGGAAAATATTTTTGCAGTGGTAAGAGAATTATTCACCTGGGAAACATCACTTCTGATATTCAAAGTAAAAGAATTCTGAGAGAAATTTAAGGAATGGGGAGAGAAACTGACATATTCCATCTCCAAGCTCCTCTCCCTCTCTCTCTCTCTCTCTCTCTTTCTCTCTCTCTTTTATCCCTCAGACATACCCAGAGTTGATCAAATGGCAAGGCTAACTTTTATAAGTTAAATGGAGAACCACAGACAGATAAGATCTATGTAGATAATAAACAAGAAATTGGCAACTGGAAATAATAGCAACATTTCTAGAAATTATATGGTCCCCACAGAGGAAAGTTGACCTTATACTGGGATAAAACCGATACACACTAATTACAAAAGAAAGGACACTACAGAATTCTGATAAATAAATAAAATTCATACATTTTTAATACATTGTTTCCATTCAATTTATGTTTGTATAACCAAAACCTGTTATTTTTTTTCATTTAACACACTTATTAAATAAAATCATTTATAAGTAAACATTTGGTACTTCCAAGAATTTTCTTAATAACAAAAGAAAGGGCTTTATCCTTTTCCTACTCCACATTATTTTATTAAGATATTTTCAACACCTAAAAAATTTATAACAATGAAATTCCATATGGTCAGCTACCCTTGTGCCACTATTATTTTTATTCGACATAGGGTTTTACAGATATAATTATTTTCTTGGATGGAACTAACTATTAACCTTTTATTCACTCTTCATTTTTATCAAGAACAAAATGAAAAGAAAAAATGATTTTTTGAGAATAAGTAAAGAAGAAAGAGAAGTTTTGCTGTGTAAACTTTTTTCATACAACTAAAGAAAAAGAGAAAAATAATAGAAAAAGAAGAGTATGAGAATAATATCATTAGGGAAACTAAGAGATCTCATATTGAACTGCAAACTTTGGGCTATAAAATTATTTGAATCCAAATAAATGAAAAAGTAAATAAACTTACATCTCCCTATAGGATCAGAATAAATTTTGAAAAATTGGGTAAATGATGAGAATGATTAAAGAAAATCATTAAAAAGCCCAATATGAGAAATAGGTATTTAATGTACAAATTGACCTAGAAAAAGTCAACAAATACCCCTCAGGAAGCTCTCTTCTCACAAACCCTAGTCATGAACATCTCAGGTGACAAAAATTAAATTAAGGAGGTTGAAAAATCTATGCATTACTGGGAAGTCAGTCTGAAAAGAGAGACAAAGTCTCAAACAAGTAGCTCAGTGGTAGAGGGATCGCCTAGGGTGAGGCACTGGGTTTGATCCTCACCACAACACAAAAATAAATACATAAAGTAAAGGTATAGTAAAACAAGTAGCAATTTTTCAAGAGGGTAGAATGAGGACAAATCACTGAGACCTAGAAAGCAGAGTTTCAATTTTGTACCTGAAGAAACTAAGACCCAGTGAGATTAAAGGATCTGGCCAAAGTCCTTGCCAGAAAATCCATTGGAATTCAAACGACTGTGTCCCAGATCTGTGGTATACACTTATTCAGATAGACTTCTCTCCTTCACAGATAGTAAAATTTCTATATGGAATCGTCATTACTGTCTTGTAGCTTACTAAACACATTTTTAGAGCTTTGCTAAGACATATAAACAAGGGAGTTCATATACAAAGGGGTGAAAATTGACCTTAGCACTAAAATAAATTTTACACAATTTTAAAAACATTCTATGAACGGATTTTAGACAGTTAAATATCAAATGGAATAACACATTTTCTCCAATATGGAAAATGTTCTTTAATATTTAAAATTAAATAAGAAAGTCAGTTATGATTCTAACATGACTTAAGAAATTAAAGACAACAAATGAGAAAACTTTCACAAATTATTAGTGTTTAATGATAAGAAGGAAGTGTGAAAAGAAAATGTAAGTATAGTGAATGATAGAGCACATGAATATGTTATAAATATGAAGGCTTATATTTAATAGTACAACATGTGTAGTTATGTTATATTCAACTAATTAATTCCAAGTATAAAAACATATATTTGAGATTAAGTGCACAATTTTGAAATGTAAAATATAGACACAGTTAATATATTCTGAAAAAATGAGCTATTCAATTGTGCTATGACATAAAATTCTTATATATTATTCTTTAAAATTTTTATTTAACATTGAACAGCTTTTGACTACATAAAATATTATTTTCTTTGATCATTGTACAGCAATTTATTGGATAATATCATGGCATTGGGAGATATCCTTGGAACTTAGAAGTGGACCAAAAGGAAAAACACAAATTTTTTCTTAAGGATATTAGTATTTAATATAGGCAGTAGAAAACTACCAGGAAAATTAAACTAAAATATGGTATTATAAGAAGTGATGAGTATTGAGAAACTTTAGCAGGGAATGAGGGTAGAGATTGTCAGTTGAAAGGTGTACATATTTTTATGAGAGCTTTATAGTTATGGTAGTTGGTTCATCCCAACAAACTCACACATGCATGGAATTCAATTTAAATTCATGTTCTCCCACTCTTCTTTCTCCCCCTTTTCTTTCCCATCCTCCTTCCCCTCTCCCACCTCCTTCCTCTACTAGACTTCTTTTCACTCATTTATCTATATTTGGGTTTTTTTCCACCCATGTATAAAGGTGCAGGTTCCTATGCTATATTTATACATGCACATAACATGATTTTTAAGAATTCATTCTGCCTTACCTCCCCTTTCCTATTGCTCCACTCTGCCTCTCCATCTCCTCCTTCTACATTACTGATCTTCCTTTGATCTTTATGTTATTGTATCCTTCCCTCCCCTTTCCTTTATTTTACTCTAATTTCTGTATTTGAGAGAAAACATTTGACCTTTGTGTTTCAGAATTTGGCTTATTTTACTTAGCGTGAAATTCTCCATTTCCATCCATTTATTGGCAAATGCCATGATTTCCCTCTTTTTTATGACTGACTAGAATAGGTGCATATATATTCACAATTTCTTAATCTATTCATCTATTATTGGGCGCCTAGGTTGCTTCAATAATTTAGCTACTGTGAATTGTGCTGAAGTGGCTGTATCACTGTAGTATGCTCATTTTAGATCTTTTGGGAGACTTTCAAGGATTGGGATATCTGAGTCATATGGTGGTTCCATTCTTTCTTTCTGATGATTCTCCACACTGCTTTCCAGAGTGGTAGTACTAGTGTCCAGTCCCACCAACAATGTGAAAGTGTACCTTTTACCCACAACCTCTCCAGTATTTATTATTTGAGTTCTTGATCATTGTCATTCTGATTGAAGTAAGATGAAATCTTAGTGTACTTTTCATTCAAATTTCCCTGACTACTAGAGATGTTGAACACTTTTTCATTTATTTGTTGGTCATTCGTGTTTCTTCCTTTGAGAATTTTTTGTTTAGTTATTTTGCTCATTTATCAGGTGAGGTGATTGTTTTGTTTTCATTTTTGGTGTTAAGTTTTTGAGTTCGTTGAATATTCTGGATTTTAATACCCTTTTGGAGGAGTGGCTGGCCAACATTTTCTACCATTCTTTAGCCTCTCTCTTCATACTGCTAATAATTTCCTTTGTTGTACAGAAGCTTTCTTTTAGTCTGTTGCTATCCACTTATTGATTCCTGATTTTATTTCTTGTGCTTTAGGGATCTTGTGAAGGCAGTCAGTGCCAGGGCCCATAAGATGACTCTATGTTTTTTTCTACCAATTGTAAAGTTGTTGGTCTAATTCCTAAATCTTTAATCCATCCTGTTTTGAGTTTTGTGCAGGTTGAGAGATAGGATTCTATTTTCATTTTTCTACATATAATCATCCAGTTTTCCCAGCACCATTTGTTAAAAAGTCTCTATTTCATCCAAAATATATTTTGACACCTTTGTCAAATTTTGGATGACTGTAGGTATGTGAATTTCTCTCTGTATCTTCTTTTCTGTTCCATTGGTCTTCACTTCCATTGTGATGTCAACACTATGCTGTTTTTGTTACTACAGCTGTTTAGTCTAATTTCAGATCAGGTATTGTGATGCCTTCTTCTCTTTTCCTCCTTAGTATTGCTTTGATTATTCTGAGTCTCTCATTCTTCCAAATAAATTTAGGAATTGTTTCTTTTCTAATCCTGTGAAAAATGTCTTTGATATTTTGATGGGGATAAATCTTTATAGCACTTTTGGTAGCATGGGCATTTTGACAATATCAATTCTGCCAATCCAAGAACATGGGATCTCTTCCCAACTTTTAAAGTATTCTTCAATTTCTTTCTTCAGTGTTCTATCATTTTCATTGTAGAGCTCTTTTACCTCATTAGTTAGATTAATTCCCCAAGTTTTATTTTATTTGGTTTTGACCTTATTGTGAAAGAGAAAGTTTTTTTGATTTCTTCCTTGGCAGAATCTCTGTCCAAGTATAGGAAAGCTATTAATTGATGAGTAATGACCTTGTATCCAACTACTTAATTGAACTAATTTAGAAGCTCTAGAAGTTTTCTGGTGGAGGTTTTTGGGTCTTCTAGATATTGGGTCATGTCCTCATCAAACTGAGAAAATTTGATTTCTTCTTTTCCTTTTTGTTTCCCTTTGATTTCTTTTTCTTGCCGGAGTGCTCTGGCTAATGTTTTGAGGACTATAATGAATAAGAATGGTGAGTGGGGAGCCTTGTCTTGTTCCTTATTTTAAGGGAAAAGCTTTTAGTTTTCCTCCATGTAGTATGATGTTTGGTTTTGGCTTGTCAGTTAAGTACCTTTGATTTCTAACTTCTCTAGCATTTTTTAATATAAATAGATAGAGAATTTTATCAAAAGTGTTTTGTGTATCTCTTGAGATGATCATGTATTCTTGTCCTTAATTCTGTTTAAGTGGTAAATTCCATTTATTGATTTGTGTATGACAAACCAACCTTGTATCCCTGGGCTGAAACCCACTTGATCATTATGTATTAACTTTTTGATGTGTTTTTGAATGTAGTTTGCTAATATTTTGTTAAGTGTTTTAGCATCTATGTTTATCAGGGTTATTGATTTCAGTTTTCTTTCGTTGATGTACCTTTGTCTTTATTAATTTATTTATTTATTTATTTATTTTTGTATCAGGATTATATTGGCTTCATAGAATGTACTTGGGACTTGGGAATGTGCTCTTCATTTCAATTTCATGGAATAATTATAGAAAGTCTGGTGTTCGTTCTTATGTAAATGTCTGGTAGAACTCAGCTGAGAATCCATCTGGTTCTGGGCTTTTCTTCCTTGGAAGATTTTTAATTGCTGTTTCAATTTCATTACTTGGTTTTGGTTTGTTTAGGTTTTCCATATCTTCCTGATTCAATTTTGGCAGGTGGCATATGTCTAGAAATTGACCAATGTCTTCTAGATTTTTCAGGTTATTAGAATATAAATTTTCAAAATAGATACTCATAATCTTTTGGATCTCAGAAGGGTCTGTGATAATATTTCCTTTTTCATCTCTAATCTTGATTTGCATCTTTTCTTTTGGTTTGTCAATCATATTTATGTTTTCAAAGAACCACCTCTTCACTTCATTGATTCTGTGTATTGTTTTCTTATTCTGAATTCCATTAATTTTGTCTCCAATCTTAATTATGTCCTTTCTTCTACTGGTTTGGAGTTTGTTTCCCTTTTTCTAAATCCTTGAGGTAGAGCTTAAGCTTATTTACTTAGGTTTTCTGTAATTTTTTAGTGTAGGAACTCAGTGCTATGCATTTTCTTCTTAGAAGTGCTTTCATAATGTCCCATGTCCCAGATTTTGATACTTGGTACCTCTGTTCTCATTAAATTCTAATAATTTCTTGATTTCTATTCTCATTTTTTCTTTCCTAATCATCATTTAAGAGGGTACTGTTCAATCTCCATATGTTTATGTGGCTTGTTATTTTTCTTGCTGTTGATTTCTAGATTTTCCATTATGATATGAGAGAATACATGGGATTATACTGATATTTTTGTATTTGCTAAGATTTGCTTTGTGGCCCAGAATATAATCTATTTTAGAAAAACTTTCCATGCTCAGCTGATAAGAAGACGAATTCAGCAGTTTGGGGGTTAAAATATTCTGTATGTCTGTTATATCCATTTGATTTATGGTTGGAGATGTCTTTATTGCTTTTTTGATCACCTCTCTATTGGTGATAAGGATACATTGAAATTACCCAGTATTATTGTGTTGGGGTCTATGTGGGATTTAATGTCATAGAGTATTTTTTCATGTAATTGGGTACATTTCCATTTGAGGCATAACTATAATTATATCTTCTTCTTGGATTGTTCCCCTTCCTAGGATGTAGTGGCCTTCTTTTTCCACTACTAATTAATTTTGTTTAAATTTTGGTTTGTCAAGTAGGAGATTAACCACTCTTGGTCTGTATGCATAGAATATTTTTGCCATCCCTTTACCCTCATTCTGCTAATGGGGGTCTTTTCATTTGGAAGTTGAAATCATTAACATTCAGTTGTTAGTATGGATATGTGTTGTGGTTTCCCGACATTTGGGTTTTTTTTGGGGGGGTTGTCTTTTCCCAATATTTCATCCTGTCTTGATTCTCAGTTAGTGGAGTGTTCTTCTATTAAACATTCTCTTTTGGACAGCATTGGATTTTTAAAAAAATTTTCCTCTGCATGCAGTTTGAGTGATCTTTATAGTGCTGGCTTTGCAGTCATGAATTCTTTTAATTTATGCTTGTCATGGAAAGTTTTTTATTTCCCCTTCAAATTTGAAACTGAACTTTGCTGGCTATAATAACCTTGCTTGGCAGTTGGTTTCTTTCAGGGCTTGGAATATCTCATTCCTCACCTTGATTTTAGGGCCTGAACTGAGAAATCAGAAGTGAAACTTACTATTTTGATTCTAAATGTGACCTTATATTTCTGTCTCAGAGCTTTTAATATATTTTGTTTTATTTTCTGTGTTAGTCATTTTGATTATGATATGTCTTGGTGAGCTTCTCATTTGACTAGGTCTATTTCAGGTCCTGTAAGCCCCCTGTATATGAATGTCTATTTCATTTCTGATACAGGGAAAGTTTTCTGTAAGTATGTTAATTTAAGGAAAAGGTAAATATAGGATCACAGAATGAGTGAGATTCAATTAAATAAGGGAACTAGTGAGGTAAAGGGTTCCCTGAGGGATAACATCAGGCCAAAGAAGGAAAACCAGAATATAAAATGTTATAAGATCTGATTTATTGAAGGAACAACCAAAAAGACAATGTATCTAAAAGGTTAAGAAGTAGTAATAAGTTATGAGAAGACGACTCCTAGATTCAAGACCATTACAAGCCATTCGCTGTAACTCTGAGTAGTCATTGAAAGGTTTTGTGTAGAGTCATGAATGTCAAAATTTAGGCCCATTTAGAATCATCCAAAGAGATTGTAAAAGTGCAGGTTGCTGAGCTCTGTTCTAAGAAATTCTGACCCATTTGTTTGGATCAAATTCCAATTTGTTTGGGATTGCAGAATTTTTTCATGGACCAATTAGCACACTTTGAACATTGCTAGTATGAAGGATCAATGTGCAATTTTTCTTTTTTAATTTTTACAGACTTCATTTTGATTCATTGTACACATTTGGGGTGCAAATTTCCATTTCTATGGTTGTGCATGATGTAATTCACTTACTCTAGTTTAATTCTGGAAATAGATTAAGGATAATAGCATAGGATACATGCATTTTACTTCGCATATTGTGGATGAATACATTACAGATTGGTATGCAATACTTAGATTGTATTAGATTAAGTGTGTATGTATGTCAATGCTGATTTTCATGGACTAAAGAGTCCTACAGAGGACACTTCCAGAGGAACCATTAATCATGGTGTGGGCCATGTAAACACCTTTAATGAAGGACTGAAGGTTAATGGAGTGTTAGGGTCTCAGTCCTGGAACCCATTTCACTCAGAGGGTCCTCCACCATATTGGATCTGACATTCTAAACCTTCTTCTCCAGGTCATCAGATTATCCTATTGTCATTAAGGATATATTTCCTAGATGTATATATTGTAAAGAAATTATTATCTTCTTAGATATATGGTTCCTTCTTTCTAAAGAAAATTGCTAAGCACAATTTTAGGAGGATCAATATGAGATAGATCTATTAGTTATGAATCCTTCTTGGAAGCTACCTCTGGAACTAAGGTCAGGAGTTAAATAGAACTTTTTGGTGTCCTACCAGGCCAGTGGAAACTAATCAGTTTTTGACATCTAGGGGAACATGTTCACCTGTCACTTAGTCTTGAGCTTTCAAGTATGCTTTGCTAAAGGGAGTTTTACCTCCCCCAGTATCCTTGGTCATGATTTGGAAGAATTTGTGATGATCCTGATCAGCCTACAAGAGGAGTCTAGCTGTCTTACTATTTGAAAGATCCATTGGCCATTATAGATCTACTGTGGGGAGAACTCTGTGCCTTCTGCATCAATCCATCTTGGAAAGGTTTAGATGATGCCTTTCCATGTTCTTTGAACCAGTTTTGAAGGCAGACAAGAACTTTAGGAGCAATCCTTAGATTGACAATATTACTGAGATTACTAAGGTACTACATATCAAAAGAAGCAAAAGGAAGATAGAGAATAGAATGCTGTATATGAGATCTATCATTAGTTGCTAATTCTTTTCATTATGCATTATTTTTATAGTTAGAACAAAAAAATCTGATTCAGGACTATCTGACATTCATCTACTATCAAACTTCTTTGAAGTCATTGTTTCAGTTAAGGATTTGGAAGTTATAGTTGTCTCCTTGGCAATCCATTCCGTTCTTATTTACTGAATGCTTTCCATATAATTGGCCAATGAGTGCCACTGTGTACTTTCAAATTCAATTGTAATTTTATATTAAAAATCTACATGAGAGTGTACATCCTTTCTGTAATTCTTTTTTACAGAAAAAGTTCATATGTAGATAAATGAGGCCTATTTATGGCTCATGTAGTACTCTGATTCTTCTCAAAAGGAGAAAACACCTGGGCTCAGACACAGAAGCTAATGGGCTAGTGAAAATTTGATTTTCTTTAGAATATTAGATACCTAAATAATTGCATGAAATATCATAATTAAAATTTCAATAACCCTGTTTTTCTTCAGCAAAATTTTAGATTGTGAATATTTGCCTTAATAAAATAAAATGTAAGTATCTGTAGTATCTCATAATCTCTGATCAGCTCATAGTCTTCAAAATGTGTTTAAGCACATTTATTAGTGTGTTTGTGGAGACAGAAACAATAAGGTGACTTTGGGAAATCATCCAAAGCCTGCGTAATAGCATGATCTATGCAGATAATGTTTTCAATTCTCTTGCTCACCACTCCATTTCTCCTAATGTTTTTTATGTTCCAGCTGCCTACTTGCCCATTGTGAAAAGTGTTGGTTGAAAGAAGTAGCACTGAGGGAAAATATTGATACATAAGCCAAGTGTTCTTCTTGAGTTCATTAAAATCTACATTAACTACTGATTGAAGAAAAAAATAATTTGTTTTCCTAAAGGTAGCTTTTTGATAATGAGTATCTATTTTAAACCACATGTCAATGATTTATATAAGGTACCGCCTAGGTAGGAGAGGTAGGAACAATACAGAATGAAAAATTGATCTGTACATACCATGGATGAAAAAGAAAGTCAACAACTAATCTTCAGGTCAAATGAGTTCTATAGTCAATATACAGATTTCATAGATATATATTAAGAAAAAAAGAGACAACAGAAGCAAGTGATAGGAACCATGGACAAAAAAAAAAAGAGCAGGGAAGGAGAGAAAGAGAGAAGAAGAGAAGAATATAGCAACACAACACTGGTAAGCACTTAGAGTGGTTTGTGGCTTATTTAATACAATATGGCTACCCCATGGAATGAAAATAATATGGTAATTGTTGTATGGCTTTGCCTTAGTGTGGTTTAGTCCCCTGTATATGTCATCATGTGACATTTTCACTTTTCTGAGTATGTATGATTCAATATTTGGACATGCAGTGGACATTATTTGGTCCTTGTCCTCTGAACCCCATCTACCTCATAGTGGACCCAGCCAAGAAACAGTGATGTGTTCTGTTACTGGCAGAAAAACAAAACTGTGACAGTTCTGTTCGTAGATAACACTGAATGTACTCTATGAATTATTTATGGGAACCTCAATGAATGATTTTCACTATGAGACCTTTCTGCCTAACCAGGAGACAATAGGAGCTAACTGCCAGGTGTATAGCATGGAGTCTTCCAGCTGGTGGCGCTGTCCTCAAAAGTCACCTTTTAAATTTTGTTTACACTTATTTGTTAGTTTCAACATCAATTATTTTTAATTCCCCCTGAATTATATATCCATTAGTATCTTTTTATGTCTCATCACCATCATGCACATTTTGTGAAGTGGACTCCTGTCTACTCAAACATGAGCCCCACACAAGTTTTTGAGTTGGTCCTCCTATCTCATTCTTGCCACTCAGCAAATTCTCAGCATTTTTCTTATTTCTTACCTCCTAATATTTTTCTACAGTGCAACTCTGGATTATACCCTTTCCTATATAGTCCAAATTATAGTTAGTAAACTGATAGTCTTTCACATACAACTTTATTTGAATATATTTTTATTTCATCATATTTATGAATTTCTTCATTTTCTATTTTTCTATCACTTGACAAGTAACTGAAGATTAATACTGTTTCTTATTGATCAGAAAGTACATAAGTAAATGAATGAACCAAAGAAGAAAGAACTTCCATTCTTCACATTTAACTTTTTTTTCTTTTTTCCAGAGATTGAACCCAGGGGCACTCAACCACTGAGCCACATCCCCAGCCCTTTCCATACTTTACTTAGACACAGGGTCTAGGCTGAGTTGCTGAAGCTGGCTTTGAACAAAAATTCCTCCTGCCTCAGCCCCAGATCTGCTGGGATCACAGGGGTGTGCCACCACGCCCAAGCACACATTTAACTCCTTAAAGGAAAAAACATTGTTTCTCAGTGTTTTGGTAAATAAGATTATTTGACTTATTGCTTTCTATTTTTCAAAACTGTTTTCAATTGAGAGCATTCATTGCTTTCCAAATTTCCCCCTCTAAAAGCATATCTTTCTATCTACCAAATCATGTTCCTATGGTTCTACCAATATTTATTGTTGAGAAATTTTCCTATAAATGCTAAAAGAGTCATACACAAGGGTGACATAGATATGCAAGTTTTAACATGAAATAAATTGTCTATATATAGACTTAAATGTATATTACATACTAGTTTATAAGTGATACTAGCAGAACACCATTTGGATAGCACAAATACACACACACACACACACACACATATCTGCAGGTACTTACCACCATTATATGTACATTGCTAGCGCTTTAATATAAAAATAAAGAGAAGTGATCTAAATGAAGGCAAAATTAATTAATTAGTTCATGGTTAATGAATGCTCTTCATAATCCTCTTCATAATGCTACCTGAATTTGTACAGAGGGGGTCCTGAAATTTTGATAGAAAATCATAAATATGAATGAGTGGGACAGAAAGAGGGACCCATAATTTTGAGGTATGTATTTTCAAAAGTATAGTCAATTGAATTTAACATATGTCTCCCTAGGAGATAATTTTCTCCCAGTCAGCATATTCTTCTAATTGGTAGTCGCTCTAGAAATTCATCAAACCTAAGTTACAGTGATTTTATTTTTACCCAATGATACTTAGGACATCACTATAATTGTTCACAGTGGTGGCTGACAATTTCCGTGTTCAATAAGGGTTGTGAATTTCTAAAATCCAATGTGGGTACTAAATAAACAGGCTGAAGATACTAAATAAAAATAATACATTTGATTGAGTTAATGTGGTTGAATGTCTTCTGCAGTAAAACATTGTCAAATAATTTTTGTTGCTATTTTAATTTGTGGAGCTGTAGTTTAGAGATTCCTCTGAGTACCTATTATTTCACTCAGGCAATATTTTTTCATCATGATAGAATACACAATATAAAAATTGTGATATTTTTTGACATCAAGAAACTCACTGAAAGCAAAAACAAGAGCAAACAATATTCTTTCTAGAATAATATAGATGAAAATCAAATATCCTAAATCTTTTACTTAAAATACCACAAGGTAAAAAGTGCTAAAATGAGGACTTCACATACATACACACAACACAAAACAAAACAAAACAAAACAAGTTTTAAGAACTTAATGAAATTGTCAGCTCACATTTATTGTTTTGTTAAAGACAAGGTTCATGCACAGTGGTCAGGCTTGCAAATATAATGGAACCACCATTTGACCCAGTATCCCACTCCTTGGCCTATACCCAAAGGACTTAAAATCAGCATACTACAGTGATGCAGCCACATCAATGTTTATAGCAGTCCAATTCACTATAGGTAGATTGTGGAACCAAACTAGATGCCCTTCAAAAGAGGAATGGATAAAGAAACTGTGGTGTAAATACACAATGGAATATTATTCAGCCATAAAGAATAATAAAATTATGACATTTGCAGGCAAATGGATGGAACTGGAGAAGATCATGTTAAGTGAAATAAGCCAATCCCAAAAAACCAAAGGCCAAATGATCTCTTTTAAGAGTGGTTAATGACACATAGCGGGGGTGGGGGAGGCACGGGAAGAATGGAGAAGGGATGGATTGTATAGAGGAAAATGAGGGGTGGGGAGGAGGCAGGGAAGGAAAGATAATAGAATGAGACAAACCTCTATACCCTATGTATATGTATAAATATGCAAATTGTATGATTCTACTTTGTGTACAACCAGAAAAATGGTAGTTGAATTCCATTTGGTACAATGATGTAAAATAAAAAAAAAAAAAAAAAAAAAAGTAATCTGGATGTATTGAGAAGTTTTCTTCATGAGTTAAGCAGAACAGGTCAGGGAAGCTTATCTATTTCAATCACATTGTCCAAGATTGTTGTTAGAAGAAAGGTGTATAAATCATAAACAGCAAAATCATGAATTATGTAAAATTTAAAGAACAAATGCAGGGAAGTAAATGGTGCTACAAAAGTTGCTGTTACTTTTTTTTGTTAATTTGTTCTTTTTAGTTATCCATAAAGTTAGGAGTCATTTTGACATAATTATAAAGGCATGGAATATAATTTGCTCCATTTCAGTTCTCAGTGCTTCCTCTTTTCCTCCTGTCCTCCTTCCCATTGTCCCTTCTCTCTATTGATCTTTGTGCCATTTGCTTATATATATATATATATATATGTATATATACATATATATATATTTTTTCCTTTTTAAAAAATCAGTGTCTTGTATATATACATGATAGTGAGATTCACTGTAATATATCCCTATATTCACATGGGAAATTTAGGTCAGATTCATTCCACAGTTCTTCATTAGCCCTTCCCTCCGTCTGTTCCCTCCAAATCCCCTTTATTACTCCACTGATTTTTCTTGTATTTTGGTGGAATCTCCACTGCCTTTTATTTCCCCCCTTATTTATTCACTCTTTTGGTATTGGGGATTGAACCCAGGAGTAATTAGCTATTGAGCCATATCCCCAACCCCTTTTACTTTTTTACTTTGTGAGAGTCTGTCTCACCAAGTTGTTTGGGGCCTAAGTTGGTGAGTTGCTGAGACTGGCCTTGAACTTGTGATACTCCTATCTTAGCCTCCCAAGTCTCTGGTGTTACAGGCTTGCATCACCATGCCAGGCTTTTTCCCCTTAGATTAGACAAGTTATACCAAAGAAAAACTGGACCTTTGCTTTCTGGATCTGGTTTATTTCATTTAACATAGTAGACTCCAGTTCCATCCCTTTGCCATCAAATGCCATACTTTCCTTATTCTTAGATCTTTTATTTAACTATCCAGGCTAAAACTTGGAAATTATTTGTTTTGTCTATTTATAAGTGAGGGTATAGTTCAAAGAAAGTTCAATCATTCACTTTAAAAATAAGGGAAGAGTTATGGTATACATGTTAGCTAACTTTAAGTACTATTTTTGGAATAATACTTATAAATTCATGAAGCAATAATTCTATTTTGAGAAAAATCAATTTCACTCAATTCATGTGCTAATGTAGTCATTTGCTACACAAATATTGCTGTATCTTGGGCCAAGTCATTCTTATATTTCAGATAACTAGTCTTAACTATTGTCATTTAATATTCATGTTGAATTTGATCATCATGTTCTTTTAACATACAAAATTGGGAGGAAGGGATGAGAGAGAAAAGAAGAAGGAAGGAAAATGAAATTTATGAAGAGGGAAGATATGATTATGAAGAAATATATAGGAACACTGACAAAAAATTGCTCAAGTGAAAACTCCGAATTTGTATTTAAATATCATAAAATTGCAACTGAATTATTTAAGTTAATTTAAGTAATTGACTTCAAGAGTAGTTTTAGGAAAGTATTTTATTTTAAGACATATAAGACAAACAAGACATAAATCCTTTTACATATAATGTGATGTAGTAAATCAATATCAATATTAGAAATTTTGAAAATTATTAATGAAAGACTATGTTTGCCATTTGTACCTTGACTAAGTGACTCTATAAGCACATGCTTTTCTGAATACTCAGTCAACTGCAGAAGTATTTCATAAGTCTGATAACAAAATATGCATCCGCATAGGATTAAATCACCCTGATTATATTTTTAAAGACACTGAAATAATGATAACATGAAAGATGGTATGTCAATTAGAATAACATTTAATATTTTCTTAATAAATAGTCCCAATGGTCATTAAGTGTGTGTGTTTCAATATCTTTTGGTTCCTAAAACTTTTTCATATATTAAACATTAAATATTAAATAATTCAAATATTTAATAAATAAGCTAGAAAGGTGGCTTTTCCAATCCAAAATCACCTTTGTGGAACATACACAATATATACAATTATATTAACCCAAATTAAACTATACTGAACTTTTTTCCCCATCCTACCTATCCACTGTGTAAGCAGATAATATATGGATGTATACATTTGAATATAGAGAGTTAAAGGTTCAGTGAAGCTTCTAAGTGTAAGGAATCTGGATTTTTAATGGATATGGATTTCATTCTTGACTCAGTCATGAAGTTAGTAAGGATAAACCAGAAACTACATGCCAATATTTTGTGGTTTTGACAATGAAAGAGCATTTAATACATGAGAATTATCACCATAATCATTTATACTATTAGTAATTATTTCATGCCATGATAACAATCTATAGCTTTTACACCACTTAATTTCATAGATTCTTTGATATGTATCATCTCATAGTCACTTTCATATAAAAAAATGATTAAAGATTTTACCCAAAACACTACTAAAATTAAAGCACCCCTTGGAAGACAATGAAGAGTGTCTGTTTTCTTTCTCCAGTTTCTTTTTATATCATGATTTTCTTTCTCTTTTGTCAAAAATAAAATGGGTGAGTTAGACATGAAGACAGGGTTCAAGAACTGATTCTAAAAAATTTAATTGTTATGATGTTATGGAAAACAGTTTGAAATTCATCATGATTCAATTGGAATCTTCCTTGGAACTTGCCTAGATTATGGAATGAAGAGATATATTGATAATTTATATCCCATCCACTTATTGGTGTTTAATTTTCAATTTATATTTGTATATAATATTTGAAAATAAAATGCTCCAAATGCCACTATATTTAGAAGATGAGCTACACATTAAAAACACGTCCTTTTTAGTGCCAGCTTGAGTGGGGAGATGTGAGTTGTATGGCATGATACAGAGGAATGCTTGCCCTTATGAGTGTTTGCTTTATAATTAGTGGTCAAATTGTAGAGGCGCGCCATTTCACTCACTTTATTACACGACCAAAATATATATTCGCTATGATTTACTTTTTAGTAATAACCATGAGACAAAATTTCATAACAATTTCTTAGAATTTATTTTGTTGTGATGAGAGCAGGTAGCAAATACCTAAAACAAAATAAAAGAAGACTGATGACACCTAAGAAAAAAGCCAATATTCCTTGTTTCTACTGTGCTAAATTTAGTAGTAAATGAGATCATTTGAAGTAATTAATTTCTCTATTGTGGCAATCTTAGGAGAAACAGGTAAATAACCAGCAAGTTTTCACTCTTGTGCATGAAGATTTGAATAAACAATTTAAGAGCACCAAACCACAGTCAGATAAAGTTGCCTTACAGAGCACCAATTCAGATAGATTTCTCTTAATCCAATATCTGGAAGACAAAGAAACAGGACAACTAGCATCTCAGAGAAGTCATCATTATCACATGTATTACATAAACGTATCTTAAAGCAAACAATGCCTGAGCTCTAAGACCATCCATTTAGGAGCTAACAAGACAGAAAAGAACCAGTCACTTGCTTCTGCTACTTCCTTCTCAGCTTTTTTTACTCCCTAGTAAACTTCAGCTGGTTGCTATTGGGTATATCTGAGAGATCTATCAACCTAAGTTGCAAAACACAAAAACTGTGTAAACTATTATCCCCACAGGAGGCTCTCATTTACTTCCATTGTTATGGTTTGGGTTTGAGGGGTTCCCAAAAGGCTGCTGTGTTATTGAAGAAGGTGAAATGATTATCTTACAAGAGCTGTTATCTAATTGACATGAGATTATTTCAACGTACTGGGTGGTAACTCTAGGCAGGTAGAGCACAACTGGGATTGTGCCCTAGAAGTGATCCTGTAGACTCTTCCCATGTCTCTCTCTCTCTGATTCCTGCCCACCAAAATCAGAATAGCTTTCCTCTGCTGCCTCCCTTCAACCATGACATTCCACCTCCTCTTGTGTCCAGAGAGGTGAGGTCAGTTAAACACGTACTAAACCTCTGAAACCAAGAGCTCAAAATGAATTGTTCCTCCTCTAGGTTCTTCTCTTTAGGTATTTTGGTCACAGTGATGAAAACCTAACACAGAAATTGGTACCAAAAAGTAGGGTCACAATTAAGATTAACCTGACTATGTAGTTCGGAGTTTTGGAATTTGGTTATATGAGGAGTTTGGAATAATTTGAAGCTTCAGTATGGACAAGGCTTAGAGTTTTGTAAGTAGAGTTTAATGGTTGATTCTGGTGGGATAATAAGACCAGAACAGCAAATGCAGATACTAAAAGCTGTAGTCTTGAAGACTCTGAGGGGATCTAGGACTCTACTGGGAATTTGAATAAAGGCCATTCATATTACATTCTGGCAAATATAGTTGTCTATATTTTGCCCGTGTCCTGAGATTTTTTTTTTTTGTGAGGCTAAAATTAAGTTTATTAACTAATCTGGTGGGGGATATTTCAAGATAGTATAGCATTCAGGCAGTGGCATGGGTATTGCTATTAACTTTTAACCAAGTATACTATGAGAATTGAGAGCATAAGGATTTTTTACACCTCCATGTAAGTTTAGCCAGAAAAGTGCATGTAAGACTGGGGTCAATGTAGCTGTGATTGCTACAGAAATTATAGCCACTAAAGAGATTTTAAGTACTTTAAGCAGAGACAAAAGGGAAGATGCCTTGAGGGCATCTCAGGAGTTGGTAAGACTACACCCATTCCAAAGTTCAAGGGTGTAAAAGTAAAAATTCCTTTAAGATGAGATCCTGAAGGCACACTGCTTGTGCAATGCAGTGGTCCTTGGAAGCTTTATCCTGCTCATTTGCCTAGGGACTCCATAGACCACCGCAGTCATGGTCCCAGGGGGCCCAGCTGCAGTTTGAGCTGGTGGCAGATATTGACATCATCCCTGAGGAGCTACGGAGCTGGAGTGCAGAATGTAGGAGTTAGGTGATCTGAGGGGCTTCCACTGAGATTTCAAAGGAAGGCCTCAGAGGGCAGGCAAAGTGTATCAGTGTTGCCATCCTTGCATGCTTCCCAGGAGAGGACAATTGCATGAAGCTATAAAGCTGAAGTTGAGGTTGGAATGAAGATTCCACAAATTATCAGATGATAGTAACATGGACTGTCTGCTGAGGAAAGCTGCTGGCTACGGATAGAGCCAGGATAAAAAAGAAGGCATTTGGGCTGCAACCAGCGAGGCTACAGTGTTGGTTATGCCCCCACACTCTTTGGAAATTATATCTCACCACTGTGTGTCCAGATGTTTGCCTGGTCTAGTTTAGGTCCTGCTTTAGTTCTATCCCCTTTCTCTATGCCCTTAGTTCTCCTCTTTGGAATGGGAATATTTACTCTGTGTCATTAGATGTATGTAACTTGCTTTTAATTATTATAAGGACTCATAGTCAAAAGTTCTCCTTGAATCTCAGAAGTTGGAATTTTTAAGATTATGGGGATTCTTGGAGATGGACAAAATATGTTTTGCATTGTGATATAGGCGTAAGATTTGGGGGACCAAGGGAATAATATTGTTTGAATATGACATATCCCCCAAAGCTCCTGTGTTGATGCTGAAGGTAACTTAATTATATTATGAAAAATGTAACCTAATTGGTATATCATACCTTGAATGGAATAATTGGTTGGTAACTGTAGGCAGGTGAGGTGTGGCTAGAGGAGCTAGGTCATTTGTGGCATGCCCTGGAAAGGCTCATCATCCCTGAAGCCCCCTTCTTTCCTTCCCTTTCCTTCCTTCCTTCCTTCCTTCCTTCCTTCCTTCCTTCCTTCCTTC
>JAJEJO010000838.1:65777-104129 GCA_020662805.1 Glaucomys volans
CTTCCTTCCTTCCTTCCTTCCCTCCTTCCTTCCTCTCCTCCTCCTTCTCCTTCTCTCTCCCTTCCTCACCCCATGCTTCCCAGTTGCCAGGAGCTTAGCAACCTTCCTCCATCATGATCTTCTACCATGATGCTCTGACTCATCTCTGACCCAGAGCAATGAAGTCTACCAAACATGGCTGAACCTCAGAGACCATGAGCTCAAAGTAAAGTTTTCCTGCCATTTTGTTCTTGTCAGGTATTTTGTGGTCGGAGATAAACAACATAAAACAAACAAAACACCACATCCAGGCAATTATAATTAGGTTTATAGTAGACTAACACATTCAGCCAATTTTATGAATAAAATTGATCTTGTCCCTTTGGTTATTGTCTAAAACTTAAGCCAGTGCCTATACACAGGAGTCCAGCCCATGAACTTTGATCCCCTTTATTTTAGTCAGCATTTTTTTTTTTTCTGATGTGACCAAAGAACTTGACAAGAATAATTAGAGGAGGGAAAGTTTATTTGGAGGCTCATTGTTTCAGAGATCTCAGTCCATAGATGGACAGCTCCATTCCTCAGGGACTCAGGTAAGGCAGGACATCATGGTAGCAGAGTATGGCAGAGAAAAGCAGCTGGGAACATGGCACCAGGAAACAGAGAGAAACTTCTCCTTTCAGCAACCAAAATATACAACTCAAAGACACCAGGAAACAGAGAGAAACTTCTTTCAGCAAGGACAAAATATATAACTCAAAGACACACCCTTAGTGACCCAACTCCTCTAGCCACACCCTACCTAGCTACTCTTACCACCCACTTAATCCCAATCATGGGATTAATGCTCTGATAAGGTTACAGCATTCATAACCCAATCTTTTCACTTTGAACTTTCCTGCATTGTCTCATTTATGAGCTTTTGAGAAACACCTAATATCTAAACCATAACACCCTTTATCTTCCTACCAGAACTGAGTTCTGACTCTTTTTCCAAAAGGCCCTTCTTCGTCTCATATACACAACTACTCTGGTACTTCTGCAGTAATGGCAGGGATAGCCAGCTAGGGAAACATCTAGATTCCATTCAAATATGTGTACTGACCAGCAACACATATTGATAGAAATGTTTCCATATAAAGTAAAACCAACAAATAATATAGTTTGGACAAATGTTTTGACTTTTACATTTGAAATTAGGTAGTCTAAACACAATGATGACCTCAGATTGTGAATCGCTCACTCAAAAATTACATAGCTATGACATTTTCCTCTCTCTCATTCAGCTTTGGAATCACCAACAAGCCAATTAAATTGACACAACATGATAACATAATTGATAATGTCAAAATTTTAAAGGTCTCCAATTACTTAATTCACATTTTCCAAGGACATAGGTAATACAAACAATATTTTTGTGTGTGATGGATGGAGCTTAGTGAAATATTTGATTATTTCAGGGGACATCTCATCTCTAGTTGGCCTGATTTCAAAAAAAAATTTATAATGAAAGGGAACTAAACTTAAAATGCATTCAATAGGAATGGTGAACAGGAGAACAGGATGTCATTGCTATGTTAGTATGTAGCTTGCGTAGGGCCAATGCTGCTAAGGAAGTTTTCTGTTTTTGGGCCACCATTTTTCTGTATTTCATTTTAAAAATCTGTTTCTTCTGATTCTAGGTTGATGAATCTATAATGCTCAGTCTAGGACATAGAGGAGTAAAGAAGAAACCTAGAGAATTCACCATTTTATTGTTCCTCAAATTCCTATGTCCTTAGGACATATACAATGTTCTTTCCAACTTTAAAAGTCTTCTTAAGGTTGTTTATTACGTTACACTCAGGGCTTTTTACTAACAAGTGGGATAACCCTGGAGGAATGAAACTAATCAATCTTGTCTGGAACTGCAGGTATATGGATTGAATTTCAATGATTCGTTATATTTAATGAAGTTTGGAAACTAAATGCAAATGTCAAAATATTTATTTCAAATGTCTTTTTTTCTTTGTAAAATGTTAATATTCCACATATTTTGAAAAAAAATTGTTAAAATTCAAAGCTTGAAGTTTTGACATATTTTCTAGCATTGCCTAAATAGAAATATTACATATGGGACTTTGAGAATATTAATTATGCCATTTTCTTCATTAATATTCTTAGTATCAATTCCTGCTGAGTTCCATCATTACTTTTCTGAATTTTAATATCACCTATGTGAACTGATAAGGCATCTACTGCAGATTTTTTGTTTCCTTAAATGTTTTGATGTTTTATGATGTAGACATATTAATCATATAATGAAAATATAGTGTGCTTATTTAAATATCTTAAAGCATTTCAAAGAATTATATTAATGATTAATAACAATTTCAGGTTCTACTCATGGTAATTTTTCCAACATTCCTTAGAATTTTAGAAAATATAATTTTCAGGGTAAATCGATGTTGATCCAATTTTTATACATAGAGTTTTACATTAAAATTCAGCTGAATTTTATATTTGCAATATCAAGTGTTCTGATCCAACTCTGACTAGGAGATTCCTAATATTTTTGTGACCTGAAAACATACCCAATAATAATAATAATCAAGAACAAGATGCAATCACTTCAATAACTGGGATATATGTCTACTCATCTTTGTGATGAAATCAGTTTATTGTTTGAAAAAACAAAGATGTAAAGAATATGTGTGTCAAAAGTAGTTATCAACCTTTCCTTTACTACAATAAATAGTACTGGTCATAATATACTAATCTAGTTATGTTTACAAACATTAGCTTGAATTCAACATCAAAGTATCCAGGATAATTTCTCATGTCTCACTCTTGTAAAAGTGAGTGTGACAATGTGTAACCGAGATCACCTCTATTTGGTGGTGATATTAACTGACACAATGAAATCCTGAAGAAATTGATTAATGATTTGCCTCATTAATTCTTTCAGGTGACAATATTTAATAACTTTTGCAAGAAGTTTTAAATTGGGAGTTCTAGAAGAATTCAACACTGTATCTTAATCTTCTGTGGAACTAAAATGATCCCACAGAATGAAACTTTCTTAACATCAAGCACTTTAGTGGAAAGAAAAAGTGGGAAAGTATAAAGAGATGAGAAATCCTAATCATTTGGTGTAGGAAACAAGGGAATAGTAGCAACTGCCAATTTATTTCTCTATAGTTGGATTCAGGGAAGAATGTTTCCAGGTCGGGATCTTGTCAAATGAGTAGGTAGCAATGGATATAGTAGTGATGATTCTTCTTGGATAATGTCTGAACTTCTGTATAGTCCTAAGGTTCTATGAATTTTTCTCACTGGAAATAATTTGTGCAGAGTATGAAGAACATAACTCAACTATAAATGTGTGTGTGTGTGTGTGATGCAGAATTCCACAATACCTTAATATGAGAGCAATGCTCCACAATTTCCCCCCACAAAAACGGGGCATAAAGTCCACAAAACTCTCTCCCCAGTGATGTTTACATTTGCATTAAGGAATATTCTGTTTTTCTAACCTGCACATCAAGTCCTGGCTCTTATTATAACTGATGCATTTGCTTTAAGTCATTTGGGGCAATGTGCTTTTCCAAAGCTAGTTATCAGATTATGAACAAATTTCATTGTGCTGTACAAAAATAATTTATTTTAAAAATTGCCTGCATTTAAAATTTGAAAATATATATCTTAACTTTTTTTATTTTTCAAAAATGAAAGAGTACTAAGTACTACTTAATAAGGAATGATGCCCAGCATGCATACTAATTTTTCCCACTTTTCCCATTTCTACAGAATATTACCTTGATAAAAAGCACTTACATTTCTAAAGATAATTTTAAATAAATTGACACCCAGATAATATAAATAATTACATTCAATTACATATCATCTAAGCAATGGAATAAAGATTCAAATCTGGTCGGTAAAATTTATTTTACATAACTCATTTAGTATCTGTCAAATAAATTTCTAAATTATAAAACATTTAATTACATTTTACAATTATCAAGACATACTTTTTAATATATTACACATGAGTACTTCTTCCATTCTTTCTCTACACACACGCACACACATACACACACATACACACACACTCATCCCCACACGATATATATTTAAGTTCAATTGTTTAATCTTTACCTTTCCATTAATTATTCTTAATGTACTGATATATAACATATTTAGAAATACCTATTAACTCAATTCAAATTGTTTCTAAAATTAATATCTATTCCAAATTAGTGATTATGTTATTTTACAATCACTAACTAAATTTGCTACTGGAAATTATTCTATGATTTAGCTAAAAATTAATGAAATAAAACGGTTTTTTTTTTCTTTTTTTGGTCCACATAAATGAAAGGAAGTTTTCTCAACACAAGCAGGACTTCAATACTCGGGCAAGGTTTATCCTTGACTGACAGATGCTCCATCATAGCAGCAGACATGGCAAAGTGGGAAGAAATTCTTCATAAAACTTTATTGTGGAAGTACATGATTTAGAGACTAAAACAGCAGAGCTTATTGTGCGACTTATTGTGAAATTTCGTGATTTATTATGCAGTTCTTGGGAGCGTATTGAGTGTCCCCATTGCCATACTTGATGATTTACTGAGTAATACAGAGGAGCTTATCACATAACTTGATAGTGCAGTTCTGATTTACTGTGAAATAGTTGCTGCAGTCTGTTTTTACAATGGGAAGAGTTTATCCAATGTTTTCTAATTATAGACAAGCTTCATCAGACACTTCATTTCAAAATAAGTAATATCTTTGAGAAGCTTTGAGCACATCTTTTGAAAATGGAAACATTCCCTCCCTCACAACGATCATTTATCCAACTCTCTGGAAATATTCAAGTCTGTAAATCAGCCCTAGGAAAATGAAAGGCTGTTTCTATTGTATTTAATAATGTACCATGGTGACACATCAATTGATAATATGTTATTTTTCAAAAGACTAAGTTCTTTCTAAAAACCATGAAGCGCTATCCTTGAAAAAAATTAAAAGTTTCTAAGTGTTTTTATATTACTCAGATCAACTGTTTCTCCCTCTTTAATTTAACACGGTCAAAACCCTTAGGGTAAGCAAGATTGAAACTTTGCACATCGCCACTAGATCTTAATGTTTTGATTATGATGATGATGTGTGTGTGTGTGTGTGTGTGTGTGTGTGTGTGAGTGTGTGTGTGTGTGTTGGCTTCCAAATTCCTGAGGAAATAGTATAACATGAAATAATTTTCTGATTTTCATTGTCTTTGCTTTTTTTGTAAGTCATTTTGGTTTCTTAATTTTACATAAACCTAATAACTTTTAATTGTTTTTAATAGGGAACATATAATTTAACTCTTTGACAGAGTCTATGACTTTCATTTTTAATTTCAGTAATCTCAAAATTAAACTTCAAATGTGGTTTAATTCACTTAAACTATGTGTGTATTTTACATAGAAGACATTACATGTGAGTTTTATCAAATTGCAAAGATAAGTAAATGCCCAAATATAATTTTATTCATCGTTTGTTGAATGACCTCTCCCAAAAACTGGGCATTACCAAAAATGATTTTTGAACATTAATGCACCTATAAGGAGAAAGATTTTGATGAATCAGAATTAGGTAGTGAAGAGAAGAGAAGAGAAGTCTGGAGATAGTTCTTTGGAGAAATTTTATACCTAGGATAGGTAGTAACTGGACAAAACAGAGAAAGAATAGTTACAGAATTAAACACAGAAACTGGAAAGTAACTTCTATTACCTTAAACCTAGAAAAAATTCAGTCATTTATGTACTTATCAAATGACCTGATGTTTTCTTAGTACCCAATAGATAATTTCATACAGTTTCGGCAAATTATGAAATATAGCTGATTTGTAGGTAAATTTGAAAAAATAATCCAAAAACGTGATTTTCCTAAGAACTAATGAAATATCCTCCCACAAAATTAAGTCAGCAAAGACAAATTATACAAGATATAGGTTAATTAAAAATGGTGTAGAAATTGTAAAAGTAGAATATGTACAGGAAATAGTTAATATACAAGAAAAACAGGTATATTAAGGAAGAGATTAGATATCCTACTTCATTTTTAAAAACTGAATATGATAACAGAAACATAACTAATGAAAATAAAAGTGGACTGTATTAAAACAGAAAGACCCAAATCCTTGGAAATATATTGTGGCACAACACAACAATCAAAAAGCAAAATGGCAGGCATGAGAATAAAATAATGGCTAACAACTTAGCCTGGATCTTTCATGAATTCCTAATAAGAATGAATATATGTATTTAACTTATTATGGTCACATTATATGTTATTATAACTACCATTTACATATAAATAAAAGTTAAATAAAATACACATAATGAAAGCATTATTTTGAAACTACCTTTGTATTTTGTATATGAATCAAGGGAAGCTCTCTTTCCTGACCATGCACAGCACAGAGACATCCCAATGTATGTTTTCACATAGACATTCACACACATTTCATTAAATAGAAACATTTAGAATACGCATCTTAGCATTCAGAGATCAGAGCAGCAGCAGTCCAGTGATCAAGCAAGGCTGTGTGCTCAACAGTTTATTCTTCATCATTTTTCAACACTGTCTGGAGACAAAAGACTGTAAGGAGCTGATGTGCAGAGTATTTCCCAGTACACTTTTTGTAGTTCCTACTTTCAGTCCTGTTTTTTTCTCCCATCTTTCATTGATTGTCACAATTACCTGAATTATAGCTATTTAGAAGAGAGTGGATGTGCTATGAAGGCTACATATTTTATACCATTCTAAAATATTAGGACCAGTCTGTGGAGATCCCACCGAATGACTCATTTTACATCATTACATCCCACGTGGGTTCTGTCAAAGGAAACCTAACTCAGCCTCAACATGTGATTCATCCTTTGTGTATTATGCACCAATAATATCACTCATCTAGTGCCAATTACAGGAAAATAGGTTTCAATATAAGAGCTTGTGCTGTGTTTCTGTAATAAAGCTTTCAGTAATTGTTTCTTTTATAATTTCAAATTATTATGAGTACAAAACTAGGCTCCATAGTAGTATGTTTATAATAAAAATGAAAGCCTCGTGGGAATCATGCTCAATAGCACTCAAGTGGGTTATTGAAAAAATAATGCCATTATTGCAACAGCAAACATAATCAACTATACAAATACCTTCTTTCTCATTTGAAATACGCACAGTGCTGTGCATCATGCTTTTTACAAGTGAATTATTTCCTTTCACAACAGAGAAACCTTAAACTTTAAAAGCTTTGTTATGCATGTATTGATAGATTATGCATTATTAGATGTATATTAGAGAACAGTGATTTCTTAAAAGAAATAAGTATACTATTCAGCAGAAATGGTCCTCTGTTCCTGAGAATATGTAATGTTTTTGGCTTCCTGTGATAGGCTTTTTTTTTTTGGTGCCAATTTGCTGGAGTCTTTCCAAGGACAGTCAAAATGAAAGCAGAGGTTGCAGCACTTTAATATCTCTTTGAACTTAAGCACCGCTGAAGTACTCAGAAATCTGCACATTCACCAGCTCTCCTGTGGGCCTTTGTGGAGTGTTACTAGGTAATTAATTATTCCCTAGTAATCAGATTTGCAGTGCCATGGCAACTGTTTATTTCATTAAATTTATCACTTGTTAGATGAAACATTAACCTACGGTGTATGCTCCATTTATTACATTTTTGCGGAAATGCATAGATACAAATTACTTGAAAATCATGTGAATATAGATTTGAGGAAATCAGTAGAACAACCACAGTGTTTTCGTTTTGTTTATTTCTTTGTGGTACTAGAGACTTAGCGCAGTGATGTTTAACCACTGAGCAACATCCATCCCCAGCCAGTTGTACTTTTAATTTTGAGACACTCTTGCTAAGTTGCTCAGGGCCTCACTAAGTGGCTGAGGCTGGCTTTAAACTTGCAGTCCTCCTGCCTCTGCCTTCTGAGCCTCTGGGATTACAGACATGCCATGGAGCTTGGCTCTTTTTAATTCTCTAAGCTGTACATTTTACCTGAAGGTCATTAATAGAGTGCATAACTCAGTCTCTGACCTTGCTTTTGAAGGCCTTGTCTGCTTCACATATTTTGTGAATAAACACACGTCTCCCATTTTGAATGATTATATTTATTATAAAACTGTGTTTGCCTCTTTTGTATTTTACTAATCTAACACTAAAGAGTAGTGTACTTTCATATGGTATCCTTCAGATAGATAGGTATCATACATGCTGCTCATGCTTAAATGGATGGATGGAGGGCACTGAAGTTGAGTCAGCACAGATACATCTAGAGGATTTAAAATTGTCACCATGTGACCTAAACTTTTTCTTTTTTTTTTTTTTTTTTTTTTCCGGCAGTGCTGGGGCTTAAACCCAGGGCTTTGTGCTTGTGAGGAAGGCACTCTACCAACTGAGCTATATCTCCAGCCCAACCTAAACTTTTTATATGCATGTCATGAACTACAATGTAAGTAGTAACTCTCAATGGTGTGGTATTTCTCTGCTGCATTCATCATTCACTTTCATGATCAAGACCCTTTTCTGTAATATAATAATAAATAAGGAGAAATATGATAATGAACTAAACAATTTCATGAATTAATAATTTATAAGATTATTCATAATATTTTAGTAATTGTTTTTAAGTATCTTAATAACTGAGATAATTGTTCCAACAGCTCATAACTTCTGGCTTCTCAATCTGATGCTAGATCCACAAAGCCTTCTGTTAATACAATACTATAAGATTATATAATATTAACTTATAGACTTTTTAGTGGTTTAGTATCTTATAAAATGTAGTTTTGTTTGGAAGACCTACATATTTTATTTTCTCTCAATAAGTTAAGAAGTTGTAGTAAGTGATGAATGGATAACCAATAATATGCCCACTATTTGAAACTTCACCTTTTTAATATATTGATCTCTTACTTAGTCCTTGACTTTAGTTTTGAAATCTCTGATAGTTTTCGTTGACCACTTATTTATTAATAACCATGAATTATCTATGAAATTAATGCTAGCCATGTACATACAACAATTTTGGGGAAGGGTGAAAATGGACAACTATTATATTTATCCAAAGTCAATTATCATTGTTCATATTTTCAAACTTCACTCAGTTTGCTTTTTATATTCATATCCTCCTGAACACAAAATTGGTGCCTTTTTGATGCAGACTCAACAAAACATTGTGAGCCATCTTGTGGTCCTACCATGTGCGAGATAAGTTCTAAATGCTAGCAGCATTCATAAAATAATTGGGACATCGTGTTTGCTCATTGTCATAACAAATAGTAAATGAAATATCAAAATTAATGTGCTAATATTGGTGAAGGATCTACTTGATTATGATATTATTGTAACTGGTACATTTTTAAGATGAAATGTCCAAGAGTAACGGAAATTGCCTTTCAATTTCATGTTAAATTTGAAAAATTGCAAAAACAATGTGTAACATGGAAAAATACTTTTTGTAGTTCTGGAAATCAAACTCTGGGTCTTGCACAAGCTAGACAAGCACTCTACCACTGAGCTGCATCTCCAGACTACAGA
This sequence comes from Glaucomys volans, assembly GCA_020662805.1. Taxonomy (NCBI): domain Eukaryota; kingdom Metazoa; phylum Chordata; class Mammalia; order Rodentia; family Sciuridae; genus Glaucomys; species Glaucomys volans. Next base: position 75,334 of record JAJEJO010000838.1, read on the forward strand.
ATCATTTTCTAATTTCATTTAAAATCAAAGTTTAATTTTTCACATTTACATTTTGGCAATTAATGCCAAATTATTTTAAGTTACATAAATATTACTTAAAAATTTTAGCATTTATACTTTATGATTTATTTTAGAAATCAAATATACATAAATATGAGAAGCAAATTATCTCTATAAGTTAAATAATTGTATACATTTAACACATAATTTTTATTTGGATGTAATTATGTTAAAATACAAATTAAGTGTGAATGTCCAAATGTGTCATATGAGCACATGAGCATATTTTATTTTGTATATGAATTCCTCAAGAACTTGAATAACTTCTTTCAGAAATAAGTACAATGTGCATCAGTTTAAAGATGTACATAGTATGTTAAAGAGCTATTCAAATATTCTTAATTTGCTTTAAGGATTTTGTTTTTCATGTTCAATAATGTTTTTAAGTATCTCATTAACTTTAAAAACATTTTGCTTCATTATTATAAGTTTTTTAGTAGATTTATCTAAAGAATAATTCATGAGGTGCAGAGAGAATAAATTATTAATATTTTATTTAGAATTATCAATTTTTTATTTAAAAACACTTTTTTTTGCTGCCTTAATTTCTTTTGTTGTCAGCATTTGACATTAAACTTTGATAATATCACTACATGAAATGGGAAAGTTTCATCTATGCCTCTTTTCTGAAATATTGGAACAGTTTTTTTATCCCATGAAAAATAAAAAATCATACAGTAGAACTACCTTTACTGGTTACCTACCTTGGGTCCCGTCATTTGACAGCATTTTCAACTATTTATCCATTATTAAATCTATTTAAATTTCCTTTTTCTATGATTAAATTTTAATATGTTGGGGAAAAATCTCAGTGTTTTTCTCAGGTAGCAGCAATGCAAAGCATTGTATGCCTCATTTTGTGACTTTTATGATGTTAAGGTTTTGTTTTTTATTTTTTTGCCATTCCAAGTGCTCATTTTATTAATGTACACTATACAAAACTAACTGGAAGAAACCCTTCAAACTCTAAGAATTCTGTCTGACTTGACCGCATGATTGGCTGTGTCCATGCCTTGCCTCAGAATGTGAATCTTAATAATTACCTACAGTGAGTCCATTCCAGAAAATTTTTCATCTCTTTTTCACAAGGTGAGCTTACTTCCATCCTTTGACCTCCCCAAATTAACATTTTTGTCTACATTACTTCTACCTCTTACTGTGAGCATAAAACTCTTTTTAAGGAATATTATATTCAACAATTTCATGGTATATCTATTATTATTTATATTACTATTGCTCTGTGGTTTTTTTTGCATTTAGACTATTGCCATTTAAAATATGAGTAGAAATTCAGGATGACTGCAACTGTTGTGTGTGTGTGTGTGTGTGTGTGTGTGTGCGCATGCATGTGCACAGTTTTCTGTACTAGCTTGATTTTCTTTTCTTCTGACTTTCATTATTTTTCATTATGTTAGAATGTTTCCGGAAAGAAAATACCTGAATAAGCTCACCAGACACATATTGCTAGTGTCTGAAACTTCCTAGATTTTTTAGACCTTAATAAATTTATGTTGATCCTTTCCATTTTGAAGCCTGTAAAGTATATATATTCTTTCTTGAGGATATCTGGCTGCTTCTGTTAGCTATCTCTGAAACAAAATAAAATACGTGCTTCGCTTATAATTATAATAAATTTTGCATAAGTAATAAATTCAAATCTATTCATTCATGGCTTTTATGTTCATAGTTGTCTATGAATTTAACTTTGAGAAGTTAACATGGAAGAGACAAATCTGTACTAACCCTAAATCCATTGTGCAGAATATCTTCAGTCCTAAGTTGATAGTATAAAATTAAACAGAATAAACTTGATTATCTCCATTAATTCCACAGATATAGACTCTCCCAAAGGGTGGGGAGTGAAATATCACAGGTTTTCACCATTATTTTCATAAATCAAAAGAGATTAACTGCACTGGGTCTTTGTAGTCTTAATTTTTCTCTTCATTATGATGTCTATCTTTTGAAAGTTGCAGCTAGTCAAAAAAAAAAAAAAGAAAAGGAAAGAGTGAAAATGGGAGCATTATACAAGTATTCTAGACATCAGTTCACTTATTTCAAGCATTTAAGTCTCATACGGTACACTTTACATTTTCATCATTTTTTTAAGTTGGCAAAAGTGTTGATTGTAAAGAAAATTCAGTTTCTAAAGAAACTATAAACAGTTACAGTTTAACTGTAACTGCAATTCCAGAAAAACAGTCTATGAAGTTTGAGAAAAGGGATACTAAGTGTAGACGAATATTCAAATGCTCACATTCTAATGTGAAGGTTGGATTTTGATTATGTATCCCACAGGCTTCAACCAGAGAAGCAGGGTCAACCAGAGATTATTTTTGAGATCTATTTCCCAGAGCTGGCATGTGCTGTCATGTGACCTGGGTGGCAGGTCTGAGATGCACAGCACATGCCCTTCAGCAGAGCTCTCAGGTCCAGTGTAAAGCCATTACACAGGACATAATTCCTTCTTCCTCAGGAAGTCTCAGTTCTGTCCTCAATCTTATTGATTGATTGAATTAGACCTGCCCAGAATATGGAGAATAATCTCCCTTACTTGAAGTTTACTACGAACATATTTTAATCATATCCATACAAAATCTGCAAAGCCACGAGTAGATTAACATTTGATTAACCAATATGGGAGTCTAGCCAAGTTGATATACAAAAGTAACCATTACAGAATGCTCTCCAGAAACACAGGCAGGAAATTAAAAAAAACAAGTGCAGAAGAATGAAGTACCATACTATGTAGTAAGAACAAAGATACATTCATGAATAGAAGCACTGGAACCTCTAGCATGATTAATTGAATACATAGCCTTCCACATATTCTTTTCATGATTGAAACAAAGAGGAACAATGGTATGAAGATTAATAAATACATTTAATCTGGAGTTTATTACACAGTTTCTGTGTACTGGCTCTCTTAATCCTTATAATTCATATGTCCTCCTTATAATCTATATTGTTATGGGCTGATTTAAAGATTGAGCTAAGATAACTCCATTTTGTTCAGACATTTCTCCCTGCATAAAAACCAGCCCCCCTTTTCTTTCCTTGTGAGCCCACTTGCATAGCAGCTAACACCTCCACCTTCCCCCACTTGCACCCTGGCCACAATATCCTGAATTCGTAGAATGTAAGTTTGCCTCTCTGGACATGTACTGATAATTCTGAGAAACTTGTTTATGTAACCTGTGGTTGTAACTGGCACACTCTCTCCCCCTTTTCTTGTGGTTTTCCAGGTTTAAGAAGCGGTCCACTCCCAGGCGGGTGTTGGGGAATGCAGAACTGTTTGCTGTCTGCTGCCCCAGCCCTGGCCAGAATAAATCCTTTGTCTTTTGCTTCAGAAGGATCCAAAGTTTTTTATTTGGGATACTGGAATAGGGCCTTCCATTACAATAACTGGTGCTGTAAGTACTATTTTAAGTACTATTTTTCCTGCCATTTTATGTAGGGGAGAAGGACAGAGGAAGGAAAGATAATTAGCCACAGAAAGTTTCCCACTAGGAAGCAGTGACACTTGGGTTTGCATTTATGAAATCTACCCACAGCCTGTGCATTTAGCCATCATGTTCATTACACAACTGACTCTTTATGGGATACGATTTCAAAAGGTTTTGATGCCAATATTACAATGTGATCACATTGATGAATTAAGGAGAAAGAACAATCATCAGAATTCACAAATAAAAGGGATCTATAAAAAGCTAAAAAGTTATTTTAAAAAGAATAGTTCCCTGGGCATTCTGTAATCCCAGTGATTCAGGAGGCTGAGGCAGGAGGATTACAAATTCAAAACCAGCTTCAGCAATTTAGTAAGGCTCCAAGCTGCTTAGTGAGACTCTGAATCAAAATAAAAAATATAACATGCTGTGGATGTGTCTCAGTGGTTAAGTGCCCATGGTTCCAAAAAGAGAAAGAAATATAGTAAAATATTTGTAGTAGTTTTTTACTCTTTCCTCTCAGCATCAATTTACAAAGACTATTCTATGATCCATTCATACTTGTGAAAGGAAAAATCACAGCTATAAAAAGTTATATTTCTCTTTCCAAATTAATTGGGTACATAGTTAAATAATTTCATTCTGAATTAGGACATCAAAATAAATACCAAACAAAAATTGGTGGCCACAGAAATTTAGCTGCCATCTTTTTTCTCTATACACAGAAAATCATTAATTCATGCAGAGTAAAAGTCACCACCTATCATTTTTATGAGGAAACTGTAGAGCAATATGTACAGATGAAAATATTGGCAATTGTTGAATATTTAAATATTTTTATTTTATTTTATCAAAAGGAAAACTTGGAAGCATGAGCGTATGCTTTTCTGAATTAATCAAACAAATAAATGATAGCAGAAAGTTGGTATGCAAGTGACCTGGAAGAACTTCAGTCTTGGTTGACATTTTAGCTTCCTACCTGTGTGTGCATCTCACCATTGACAACTAAAGTATTTTATATACTGTTGGACTCCTTGTATTTAGAACAGGGATTACCATGTAAGAAACAAAAGGTGTTGAGTAAATCAATCCCTGAAACAAATGAACAAAGTACCCCAGGTATATATGCTGATCTACCTCCAGATATATTATTCTTTACTCTTTAATTTTGAAAACAATGACTTTTGATCTCTGCAATTTGGAAGTTCGATTAATATTATTGAAAAATATATTTTTTTTCTATGACTCATTTCTCATTTAGTATCCTCTCTGAGAGCTTGCAATAGGCATATCATTCTCAAGTAACTTTGGATCTGAATTTTACAAATTTTCCAAACATTTTAATAGCAAAGAAAATATTAAAGCTTTTCTTTTCTGTGTTACTTCAGATAATTTTATACTGTTCTTGAAAGATTCTTTTGAAATATTTTACCTACAAGTGAAAATAAACAAAGAATTGAAAACATATATTTAAAAAGTAGTGCTACTCTTCTATGAGTTGTAAAAATTCCATTACACAGAAAATGCTTATGTTTCCAGGTGATTTGATCTTCTGGGTGAAAAACGCTAGCAACCTATAGGTTATAGGATAAGAAAATGGCAAGTAAGTCTTGGAAGGTAAAGACTTTTTGAAAGAGAAACCCTGGAGCCAAGGACTTCCTTATGTTAGGTAAGATCTCTCCCTCTAAAGTTGAAGAAGAACAGTCGTGTGCACTTTCTTTAGTAGAAACATCTTATAAGTGAATGACATCTGCCCTCATCTCACTGCACACATTGTAAAATGGGGCATGAAAAGTAGACATTAGGTATTTTTAAGTAAATAATAAATCTAATCAGTTGCCTCTGATCCAGAAATCAATGTTTACTTCAAATATATAACATATAATCACAAGTATACATATCTGTGTGTATATATATATATATGTATATCTATACATATATATGTTCATGTTATTAAGATATGTGTTTCTAAGCCCGGCACGATGGCACATGCCTGTAATCCCAGTGACTTGGAAGGCTGAGCCAGGAGGATCGCGAGTTCAAAGCCAGCCTCAGCAACTTAGCGAGGCCATAAGAAACTCAATGAGACCCTGTCTCTAAATAAAATACAAAATAGGGCTGGGGATGTGGCTCAGTGGTGGAGCGCCCGTGGGTTCAATCCCCAGTACCAAAAAAAAAAAAAAAAAAAAGAAAGAAAGATATGTGTTTCTAAAGTAGATTAGCAGCAGAACTTGAATTGAAAGCTGGAGGATTAATATGAGTGTTCTTACCAAATTGGATTCCTGATCAGGATATATCTAAATACTAGATAAACCTCCATATATTTTCATACCCCACTCAGCCTCAGTGATTATGTATTGAATGTTCTGTCATGTTCTATTATACCTATTCAATCTCTATAGTTAATTTTCTGTCTTGCAAATTTTCACAAACATGTTAGAAACAGTCATAAATTTTCCTTTCCTCCACACTTGAAAATACATCAAGAAGACAATGCTAGATTACTTCTTCCAAACTGTCAAGATAGAGTAAGGGGAATATAAAGTAAGTGAATAATGAGTACAAGATATGTACTACTTGTTACACAGCATGGTCAGAATAAACTTATGCTTTAAGAAATCAAGAGAATGGCTTTAAAATATTTATGACTGATTACATTCTTCATTGGAAAGACAGGACAAATTTTACTAGGTATGTCTAAAGGAAAAAAATAAGTCCTAGGAAAAAAGAAGTACATGAACTAAGAGAGAGAATAAAGTATGTAAACATTAACATATGTATTATGTGTACATGTATGTGTATGAATAGGTATATGCATACACACATATATTGTTAGGTTTGGATTTGGAATGTCCTCCAAAGATTTATGTGTCCTTGGTCCCCAGAACAACAATACTTAGAGGAGAGACTCTGAGAATTGATTGAATATGAAGGCTTTGACCTCATCAGTGGATTAATCCATTAATGGCATTATTTACCGGTGGAGGAAACTATAGGTGATTGGGCCTAGTTGAAGGAAGTAGGTCACTGAGGTTATCACCTAGAAAGGTATATGTTGTTCACAGTCCCTCTCTCCCTCTCTTTCTAAGATTCCTGATTGCCATGAGGTGAGTGGCTTTCTTCCACCTTGTCCTTCTGCCATGATATCCCACCACACCTTAGCCCAAAGCCATGGGGCCAGTTGACTGAAACTGTAAGACAAATTAAATATTTCCTTTGTTAAATTATTCATGTCAGGTATTTTGGTCACAATGATGAAATGCTAACATATATAAATAAACACAATGATGTGTATACATGTATATACAAGTAAAGCAGCAGAGCAGTGTGCACATATACACACACACACACGCACACACACACACACGCACACACATACACACACACATACTCTGAATACACAAATGGGACACTTCCTTAGAGCAAAACCTCCATGGGAACATGGATTCCTCACTTCCTTCATTTTCAGCATGGAGAGTTTTTGTTTCTTTATTTTAAAGAATTCTCACATGCATAGGAATTTAGAATTACAATTTCTTCCTGGAAAACTATAACATTAATCATTGTGGAATTTCTCTCTTTTTAGATAAGCTGTTTGTCTAACGACATTTTCTATAATATTAAGATAACTTTTAGTTTTCTTTTGATTAAGGTTTACATGATAAGCTGTTTTTTCTTTTTTGAACTATTTTTTGTATTCAGAAGCATGCTGTTATTTTAAGGAACATATAGGTAAATGGTGACACTCTCATGCTGGTAGCTCTGACTGGATAAGGACCACATACTTATAAATAATGGTTGAATATTTTACACTATTTCATTTTTTATCAGGCTACTCCAAAAACTATGTTAATGCAGCACACTATATTACTTCAATTGGGCATAAATTGTTCTCCAATGTCTCATTTTTCTTTTAAGTGCCCCTTGGTTTTTATCATATTAAGCTATGATCTTAAAGATGGATAACTTGGTGCCAAAATGATTGTAAACTGAACTGCAGAATGGGTTTTGAAATTGCATAGTGCTACTCAATTAAAAGTTATTCATTCAGATGATAGACCATATGTTTACATCATTTTCAGAATTTCTAATGAAAATAAATATTCATAAACTCACATAGGAATAATAACAAGAACAATAATAATAAATTACTGGAGAAATCTAAGCAGAGGAATTAAATATGAAGAAGAAACCCAATGAAGAAATAAAGGCTAAATTAAGGTATTCTCTGATTAAAGAAATCCAAAAGAATTTTTAACCACATATTTTCTTCACTAGAGCTGATTTCTTACACTGAAAACTAATCAAATCATGCAGACTTTGTTGTTTTTAGTAATCATTTCAACTTAATTATATACTTGTAAGAATTCTGCCTTGTGCACTATTTATATTAACCATCCTCATGATCATTTAATTGGTCACTTTTTTCTAAATCTTTCTAATATATGTTAGTTTGTGCTGTACAACAGCCCATTCCTGAGACAAATTTCAACTTAAAACCCAGTGTTTATGAACGTGCTTACAACCAAGTAGGTGCTTCATGAAGATTGGATGGATGAACAAATCAATGAATTTATAACATGAAATAACATAAAGTTATTTATCAGGAAACAGATATTTGAACCTGTCACCTATGCCATCCATACATCTGATCCTTCTAAATTCCGTGTAGTTTTTGGCATTTGAGATGGACTTAATTTGTTTCTGTTTCTAATACTAAGTTTGTCTTAGTTTGATGGGATTGGCAAAGTAGGGTTTTCCATGTAAGAGTTCATGATCAGAGCTTATCTGGAGGTCCTTACATTTTCTTAATGATTTTTCTTAGCTGACTTTTGCTCTTTTATAAAAAGTGAATACCAGGTAGTATGTAGCAACTCTGCAATACAGAGCATTAGATAGGAGAATTGAAAGGTTCATGTGACCCATTGGTATTGACTGCATACCTATTCTGTGATTAACCACAAAGAACTGAAATAAACATATTTATTAAGTGAATTTCCATAAATACTCATTCTGGAAAAGCTAATAGAACTTGGCTTTCATGTCCATAAAATTTAATTTTAAATTGTATTTAGATTAAAGAGTTTAGAAATACATATATTCATGTCAAGATATCTATTTGAAAAGGATTCTCAGTCAACGGTACAGTGTATATAAAAGCACTCCTTTTAAAAACAAAATATCTTATATTGGATTATTATGTTAGTATATGTGTATGAAATTTAATGATATGTAAATAGTAAAGATAATGAAGAAAACTGTCTTTGGAAAATTTTCAAGGTGAGTAGTCATTTATTAATTTTTTTGTATTTCTAACTAGAAAAAATTGATATTTTACTGAAGAATATCAAATAATATAGCTTGTAAAAAATTTAACAAAATATAACCCAAGTAAAAAGAGAAATTTTCAGCTTATACTTGAAAGAAAAATTCATTTGATTTTTTAAAGAACCATTACTACCCCCTTTATAAACAGCGTTGTGAAAGAAGTTATATAGATGCATGTATTTGTGTTTGTATATAAAACCATATATATATATACTTGCATAGATATATGCATGTGTGTGTAACTATAACAATAGTTACATGAGATTGGTATTTTTCAAATCACATGAAAAACTAAGTTCAGAAGATGAAAGATAATACAAATGCTTTAAACATAAATAAAAAACTAGAAATTTAGAAATTAAGTCCAGACTCCTGAGTCTAATTTAATTTTCTTCTTACTGCAGCTGGTATAAACTTCTTAAATTAAAAAATAAAACTGTATGGAGTAGTAAAATGACTTTTAAAAATATGTTCCATCTATTTATGAGATAATACACTTATTACTTTCTCTAGAGTATTCTCAAATCTTGGTTTTTAATTCCTCTGGAACTGAAACTTTGGCCTGCATCCAATAATACAGTCTTGCAGCTGTTGTTTCTCCTGGACTATTCACTTTTAGTTCGAGTGGTCCATGCACAGCTGTACAGCTGAAGGGATTAAAAAGTTAGAATAATGTTTTGGAGGAAGTTATGCACTGTCTCAGAAAGAATAACAATTTTAAGCTCTTCAGAGTTTACAATGTTGACTTCTATCTCCTAAGGAAATCCTGGTCCCATTATATATTCTTGGACTCCTAAGATGAGCAACATCTTACTTACTTTTGATGTTGCAAATAAAATATTTCTTGCCTTTAGCAATAATAAAATCTTTACAGAGAATGTTGCATCCCACAGACTCGAAGCAGCATTACAAAATATAATTCTTTTTACCATGATATAGTGCCTTTAGCACTTGAAAAGACTTTAGAACTAATATATAAATTGTGCTAAAGGAGAGAAGGAAGTAAGAGAAAGAAAGGTTTGAGTTCTTGTTTTAGTTTTCAGATAATGTTTCCACATCTAGAAAGTCATACTGGTTCAAGAATCAAAACTTTCACAAGTTTGTTATTAAACAATTTGATGTAGTATACTCTAACAGAAACTAGCAAAATCACTAGGAGGGAAAGCATGCATGTCTCCTGAACACTACAACCAAAACAAATAACAGAAATTGATTTCCATTTAGGGAAGAAACCTATTTCTATCCAACCTAGTGTTCTCCTCTATCCCAAAACACATGAAGCTAGACAATAAATGCTTTTAAACCATAATTGTCTAAAATAATTGCCATATTGTGTAAGTCTGTACCATGAAGAGTTCACAAGTCACTACAAATATTGATCGTATAGATTTGAGGTTGGTAAACCATTCCTCAGACAGCCAGGAATACACTTCACACCCAACCAGACTGCGCCATTCATGGGCACAACCTCTTTGTCTTGCTTCTTTACTGGTTATATTGGTGTCAATCTATAGCACAAGCTGAAAACCTTTGGGATTTATTATAAAACTTATCCCTGGGCTGGTAATGGGGAAAGAAAAAGGAATTTATAGAGCATCCAATGGAAGAGACACCTGAAAAAGATGAAAGATTGTTGGGACTTGTCTACCACAAGTCAAAGCTCAAAGTTTCAGTAATTTAATTTGGCTTGCTTTGGGCACAAATATAGACAAATCCATCAAAGGAGTATAGAAAACTAAATAGAAACTTGAGAGTACAAAAACCTATAAATAGTTGAAAATATATTTGATAATTTGAGACACTGCAAAATGGTGGGGATTTTTAATTAAATAAAATATATTTCCATATAATCTAATTAAAATATATTTATATAAAATTTAATTAGAGTAACATGAAATGAATCAGCTCCCTCAGACTCTCCTTCAAAGTGAATTCTAAACTGGGCATGGTAGCACACGCCCGTAATCCCAGCTCATCCTTTGCTGGAAGGAGTGAACATTTGCACAACCACCTGTGCAAATGTACCACACTGGCCCATCAATTCCTCACCTTTGTATACATTTTTTTTTATTTACTTATTGATTCATTGAACACAAATGGAGTACAGCTATTGTTTCACTGGTTGTACCTTTGTATATATTTTTTAAAAAAGCTGTTGTCAATGTACCTAAAATGTTCATATGAACACCTTTTAGAAGAGCAAAAGCTCAAATGTCCAAAGATTACTTAGATATGTTCATTTAATTTATATAATAAAGATGGTTTCATCTCAAAAACAACATTGAGTAAACTTTTTAAAAACTGAAACTCATTGTTTTATTTATAGAATATTCTGTTTTTTATTGGTATATTATAATTTTACATAACAAGGGTATCTGTTGTGCTCGAGTCAGACATGCAAACCTCACAATTTCATCTGTTTCATTTCCTCTTACCCTTGTTCCCCTCCCCTTCTCCATTCCCAGGTCCTCTTCCACTAGCCTACTGGTCCACCTTCGGTTTTCATGAGGCTCTTTTTCTTTCCTTCTTTCTCTCTTGCTTCCACAAAACAGAGAAGACATATGATCCTTGACTGTCTGAGTGCACACATTTTTAAAAAGAGAAAAATATATTGTTCATTGACACAACATAGTTAATAAGACTGTGAAGAAAGGAAAAAGAAGATTAACTAGTAGGCAGGACCTTCCTTCTCTCTGCTTGGGAGTAGCACTACTAATAAAAAGGGAAAAGATTGGGAGGGACAAATAGGATTCCCAGGAGAATAACATAATGTCCCTCATGAGATGCATTCATTAGTCAACTTATTGAAAAGATTCTTAATTCTAATACTTTTTCTATTGAGGCTAAAATACACATATAAACATGACCCCTTTAGGTGAAGATTTTTTGTAAATCTCTACAATTTGCTGTATGGCATTTCCGTGTAGAAAACTGTTCTACTAAGGATGTTAAAGTTGATATCTGTTTATAGAAACCAATCTATTTCCAAATGTGTCTATTAAGTTGAAAATTGGACAAGGAAGCTAGGATGAAATGAGCACCTGTATTCTATCAAGAAAGGATGTTTTCAAATTCTCTGTGGGTAATTTTAGCCATTACTTCTCTTGGAATTATTTCTTATGTACCTAGAGTATAATTGAGGGATGTACCCTTCTAAGCAAACACAAGTATCAATCCTGCTATGACAGCAATAACCTCAGGATAAAGGCTTCCCCTGCTAGAAGATGCTAGAAACTACAATTTAGCCAAGCACTTCAAAGAGGCAAATGAATGGTGCTCAGAATTTTGAGCTGCAAAATACTCACTACACAAACAAGCAGATTCTGTGTGAGCCTTGGAAATGTATTTTATAAATACAGAATGGTGTCATAAAATCTGTCTTTACAAAAACCATATGAGTTGATTCCAAAATTGCAACATTGGTCTATGCACAGAAGAAGGACTCAGGCCAGACATACTGAGTTGGTCTGTTAAGGAGTCTTACCCCTGGTGTCTTTCTGCAGCCATCTCATCCTTCAGATGTGTAACAGTTCTGACCTATATCATAGGCCAGGATATGAGATAATTTAGGAGGGGAATAAGCAGGAAAGAGAATGTGGAATTGGTTGAGGTTGAAATATTTGACTTTAGCTATTCACAAATGCTTAGAAAATTAGAATTCTATGACTTTGCTGGTGTTCTATCCATTATAGCTGTTCAGTGATTAAGCACAGTGTTTAAGCTGAGCTCTCAGTATTATCAACAGTGCCTCTGGGGCAACTCTAAATTGCAGACTTGCCAGTCTTTTCTCTCTGTGAGATTTTGGGCTCCTATATATAATTGCCTTTGAACAAAGCTTCTGTACATAAAATAGATTTTAAAACCCATATTTGATGAAAAGTACACTCATAAAAGTATACTTTTTTAAAGGTATCATTTTGTGCTAAAGATTTCATATAAAGCATTTAATCTATACAAAAATCCTGACAAAACAAACTGAAAAAGGCATAGGAGCTGACAGAATATAATGAGCCTAATAGTTGGCAGTGATATGTTCGTATCAAGGTTCTTTGACTGTAAAAAGCATATATTTTTTTTTAATGCTGTAGCTATGAACGACAATGTTTTGCTGTCCCACAATTGATGGTGGAGAATGTGCTTTTTTGTTCAGAGCTGAGTCCAAAAATGTTACAGATTTTACTAAAACTTTACATAATTAGAAAATGTATAGTCATATGCCTGAGCTGCCCAGAAAAAATGGTAAACTATGGGATGACATATAGTTGATGTGATGAGTAGCCTTGATGACAGAGCTTTGTTCTTTTCTTCTATTCTTTTAAACGTACTTTCTAAAATATGTTTGCCATTGAACGAATATTGAAAATGTGGTGTGAATATGCATTGGAATATTACTGAGTCTTAACAAGGAGGACTGACCACCATCTGTCATTTGTGACTGTTATGGACTGATTTGCTATTAAGCCTAGCTGACCCCATTTTGTTCAGACATCTTACCCTGTGTAAAATTGGCTCCCTTTCCTCATGAGCCCACTCACATAGAAGCTAACACCTCTACCCTCACCCACTTGCACCCGGATCAGTCTCTGGACAATGGAGCTGATGCAAGTTTGCCTTCCATATTTACAAAAAAGTGCAATTTCTGAGAATGTAATTGGGTAATTTTCACTCTATGAAATGTGTCTTGTGATTATAACTGTCTCTCCTGCCCTCCTTCTTTCTGTTTTTGTTTTTGCTTTTGTTTTTAATTTTAGGTGCTCTCAACCCCCATTCGTTGTTGGAGACTACAGAAGTTTGTTTTCTGCTTCTCCAGCCCTGGCCACAATAAATCCTTTGTCTTTGCTTCAAAAGGACTGGGAGTTTTTATTTGGGATGTTGGAATAACTCCTTAACAGTGACCATATGGATGAATCTACCATGCTAATTTAAATAAGCCAGTTATAGAAAGACAAAGACAAATACCATGTGACTTCGCTTATGCATGTGATCCAAAATAGGTCTACTACAATAGATGTAGAAAGTGGAATGGCAGTTGTCAGGAACTGGGATGGTGGAGGGCAGCAGAAAGGACAAGAATAAATATGAGTCAAAGGACACTTTTTACACAAAGACATAAGTTCCGGGTATCCACTGTATGGTGTCAGGATTATAGTGAATAATATTAGATATTTAAAAATTTGCTAAAAATTAAATTTGAAATGTTCTCATCTCAAAATAATGTTAAATATATGAGGTGATGGATGTGTTAGACTGACTTCATTTCAAAATAAGCATATCTATTATAACATCATATTCTACCCCAAAATTAGTATTATTCTACCATACAATTAGTATTTTTCAGTTTAAAATAAAGTACAATGCAAGAAACCGTCTACGTCATTGTCGTTAACTCTTACTGAACCATAAAATATTTTGGGCCAAGTCACTACAGGCTTTCATAGCATGGATTTGAAATGTAATTGGGGTTACAGAAATATTATAGATATATCTTATTTTACTGATGACTAAAAAAATGAATCTCAAACATTATTTTTCCTGTACTTGAAGAGGAAAACTTACAAAACTGCAAGTTCCTGTACACACCAGTCATCTTCCCTCTTTGACTCACATAGCCTAAGTGAGTTTCCGGTAGCTGTCTTTTTTTTGTTTTTTGTTTTTTGTTTTTTGGTATGGGGATTGAACCCAGGGGCATTCCACCACTGAGCCACATCCCCAGCTCTATTTTGTATTTTTATACAAAAATACAAAGTTGCTCACTGAGTTGCTTAGGGCCTCGCTAAGTTGCTGAGGCTGGCTTTGAACTTGCGATCCTCCTGCCTCACCCTCCCAAGTGCTGGGATTACAGGTGTGCGCCACTGTGCCCACCGGGTAGCTGTCTTTTTAAGAAAAGAATTCCAAGTGATTTTTAAATAAGTGCTGGGTAAAAATAACCCTACGAAACATTATTTGATGGCAGGAAAAAAGTGTCTTCATAGTAAATCTCTGAAAACAAAGAATAATGCTTGACTTCAATTATATTGTATTGTTTATATTTAATATAAAAGTTGTAATCTCTTCTTCAACACATGAGTGTATTTTAAAACTTTTGGAACTGCAAAAGATCTTCTTAAATTTGGAAATAAATCCTGGCACAAACTACATATAAAAACATGAATCTATCATTTTTTGTGTGTTTCTGTGAATGCATATGTAGCAAAATGAAACTAAACCCCTATCTCTCACCCTGCACAAAACTCAACTCAAACTGGATCAAGGACCTAGGAATTAGGCCAGAGACCCTGCACCTAATAGAAGAAAAAGTAGGTCCAAATCTTCATCATATCGGCTTAGGATCAGACTTAGTTAACATGACTCCCAAAGCATAAGAAATAAAAGCAAGAATCAATAATTGGGATAGATTCAAACTAAAAAGCTTTTTCTCAGCAAAGGAAACAGTCATCAATGTGAAGAGAGAACCTACAGAGTGGGAGAAAATCTTTGCCACACACACTTCAGATGGAGCACTAATCTCCAGAATCTATAAAGGACTCAAAAAATTTTACCCCAAGAAAACAAATAATCCAATTAATAAATGGTCTAAGGAAATGAGGAGACACTTCACAGAAGAAGGTCTACAAGCAATCAACAGATATATGAAAAAATGTTCAACATCTCTAGTAATAAGAGAAATGCAAATCAAACTACCCTAAGATTTCATCACACCCCAGTCAGAATGTCCATTATCAAGAATACAAGCAACAATAAGTGTTGGTGAGAATGTGGGGAAAAAGGTGCACTCATACATTGCTGGTGGGGTTGCAAATTGGTGCAGCCTCTCTGGAAAGCAGTGTGGAGATTCCTTATAAAACTTGGATTGGAACCACCATTTGACCCAACTATCCCACTCCTTGGCCTGTACCCAAAGGACCTAAAATCTGCATACTACAGTGATGCAGCCACATCAATGTTTATAGCAGCTTAATTCACAATAGCTAGATTGTGGAACCAACCTAGATGTCCTTCAATAGATGAATGGATAAAGAAACTGTGGTATATATGTACAATGGAATATTATTCAGCCATAAAGAAGAATAAAATTATGACATTTGCAGTTAAGGATGGAGTTGGAGAATGTCATGCTAAGTGAGATAAGACAATCCCAAAAACCCAAAGGCCAAATGATTTCTCTGATAAGTGGATGATGATACATAACGGGGAGTGGGAGGGAGGCAAGAATGGAGGAGTGATGGACTGTGTAGAGCAAAATGAGGGGTGGGGAGGGGATGGGGAGTAGGAAAAATAACAGAATGAGACAAACATCATTACCCTATGTATATGTATGATTACACAAATGGTGCGATTTTACTTTGTGTACAACCAGAGAAACAATAGTTGTACCCCATTTGTGTACAATGAATCAAAATTTTAAAAAAACATGAATTTAAAAGAATATCAGTACTTTTAGTTCTGTAGTGATTTACTTGTCTTTCGAAGAAAAATTCAGTTTTATATTTTTACTTGATGAGTCAAAATTAGTTCTCATGCTATTTGGTTTGTATTCTCTCTGGAAACTCACAGTTAAATTTTATAACTTTTAGTTATATCCTCACACGTTTTAGTTATATAAAATTTATGGTTAGGGACTACTATTAGTGTTAGTCACAAATTTATGATAATATTAATCATTATAATAAAGAATAATTGCAACTAGACCCTTTGAATCAAACTGCTAAATGACAGTATAAAAAGCAATAAAAAAGTGAAAACTGTATTTTTAATCAAGAAAGAATTGAAATAACAATTAAAAGCTGGTTTTAAATGCTGAAAGAAAAAAATTAGTCAACATACTATTTTATTTATGATGAAAATACGTATTGGAAATGAATGCTAAATAACAATGTCAAGTAGGTCACAGCTGAAAGAATGGATCTCCAACAGGTTTAACCACAAGAAAGTGAACTACTAAAACTACTAGAAGAGAAACTTTTGGCTAGATGTACTTCCTGTAGGATAGAACTGATCCTTTGAAAAAATAAGGAACATTACAAAGTATTTCAAGGCAATTACTTGGGTAAATAAAATATATTATGCATTTAACTGACATTTTAAAGCAAATAACAATTGCTATGAATTTTATGGTGTATGTAGAAATAAAATATATAATGCAATCATTGGAAAATTTGAAGAAAAAATATACTATTGAAATGATTTAACTATTTTCATCATAGACTTAGTAAAGGGCATGCTATAATTAATAACATATTTCACCTTGTCCACCAAAGACATAAAACAAAAAGATATTAACTAAAAATTCATATTACGTAAAATAGACTACAAAAATTTGACTTAAAATAAAAGTATAAGTATAGAAAGACAAAAAAATGAAGAAACATAAAGCAAATAAACTGCTAACATAGTCATGTAACAGTTATATAATAGGTATGTAATAGTTATGTTAAATGTAAACATGTGAAGCACAATCATTAAAGAGAATCTCAGAATGGAAATAAAATATATAGTAATCAGTGGATAGTTATATGACCTTTCATATAGAAAATTCAGTTTGAATGTAACTGAATTCAAACTGTAAGAGAAAAAATATACAATGCAGAAAAGTACATTTTCTTATGATAAGAAAATTAGTGATCTTGCATTTACAGCAGTACATATGTACTCCAAAAATATTATTAGCAGAGATAAATATTTATGTGTTCATATGTGAATATATGTACATATTACATAAGGATAAAAAGGAATAATCATGAGACTTAACAATATTAATTGTGTAATTGTGTATGCATCTAATAAAGTTTTTAAAGTACAAAAAACCAAAAGAAGAAAAAAGAAAATGAAAAATGAAAGAAGAAATAGGAAAATACGCAAATTTAGATATTTTAAGCATTACTCCCTCAGTAACATAGGCATGGTGAAGTGATATTGGACACTATTTAACCTAAGGACATTTAGATTATTAGAATAGCATTTAAAGTTGTTTATCTAAGAAAAACAAAAACATGAATCTCCAGGAAGACCTATAAAATAATAGTAGTTTTCTTTGTTTTTACATTACTAAAAATTGGGGGAAAATATGAATTTCCACTGTTAAGAAAGTGTAACATTGTAGTGTAACCTCTAAGCAATAAAGAAAATAAAGCATTGTTCTATTTGCAAAATACAAAAAATGTGGCAAAATTTTTTTTCCTATCTAAATAGATAATAGATAAAGAGCTAGACTCATACATACATATGTATATACAAACATACATATACAGACAGAAAACAGACACATGTATACTGGCTTTATTTACATGAAGAGCAAGACAGGAAAAATTATTCTATAGTTACAGAATTTAAAATTGAGAAGAAAGATAGAGACATAGACTTTCTCAAGTAAGGAAAATACTCTATTTTTGTTTGATTTATGATAACACTATGCCTACAACTGACAAAATGACAAAGTAAGATTGATTTTCTTGTATGAAAATTAAGTCTATAGATAAATTCTTGGTATGTATTCAGTTTTGTGTCTATTAGACTACATTCAAAAAGAAACACTAACTACCTACCCACTTTAATCACAAAACAAGTAAGGCTATTCAATGTTTAGGACACTGTTCAAAGTACTGATAAAGTACTGATCCTACATCCAACTCGTACTTTCAGGGTTTTGGAAAGTTTCAAAAGCATTTCAGAAGGACATTCAGGTTCTTTCTGAAACTGAAATAGATGTTCTCTACTCACGTTCCCAGGCAGTTTCACATTTGCATGTCTTCTGTCCTATCACTCAGACTGATGGGCTGTCATTGGTTTTATTTTATTTATTTTTGTTTTTATTTATTTATTTATTTATTTATTTATTTATTTTTTATTCATTTAGTTTTGATCCATTGAACACAAATGGAGTACAGTTATTGTTTCTATGGTTGTACACAAAGTAGAGTCACACCATCTGTGCATTCATACATGTACACAGGGCAATGTGTCATTGGTTTGATATACTATTGAAGCCAGTTGGGAGAGACTAAGAGAAATGTAAATCCCCCAGGAGAACACAGAAGGCAGATTATGGTGCTCAGGCATCAATAGGCAATCTGATGCAGTATCCATCAGGAATTGTTCAATTTGATCTAGTTTTGTGATACCAGATGGCATTTATTCAAATACCCATCCACTTGTTCAAATTGAAATAAATCTTGTCTGTGTTTATTTTTATTTTATCAACTAATGGGTTAACTCAGGATATTATTTGCATGTATCTCAATAAGAAAATATCTGATCTATTTTCTTTGTTGAATTTTGTTATCGAATTTACATGAGCTCTAAAACATCAACTAAGAGGAAGTCTAACTATTCAGGAAATTTTTATATAGCAAGATAATTGCCTCTTTCTTGAAAGCATGAAAGAATTTACCTATGGTTGTTCCTTACATCAGAAAAAAAAATTAACACCAGATAGTGGTGTAAAAATGTTGTGTTAAATGAAAAGTAGCTCTGTGGCTATCCCACACAGTGATCTGTTATCATTAAAAGCAGTGAGGTCTGGCAGAGTTAAATATAGGGTAACTGCATTTTATTGAGGGCAACTATAGTGCACAGCTGCAAAAGATGTAGAAATCTGTACTCAGCATCTCTTCACCTTCTCCTGTGGGCCACACAGGAGATCGAGCCTTTGTCATGGGGACTTTTGGGGGAGATTTAAATCCAAACTGTAGCACAGAAATAACACATTTCTTTTATTGTAGTGAATTACATATATGTCATAAGTAATATTAAAATTTCTATATTCCTCTCTTTTAGGGGTATGACTGCGATGTTGAAACAATTACTCTGATTTAAATTTACAGCTAATTTTGAATCCCTGGCACGAGTATCTTTTAATTATACAGATGCATTTATTATAATATTTATCTTGGCATTTAATTTACTAGTAATTTTACACAAATCATAATTTAATAGAAGTATTTTAAGAATCATTCCTCCAATCTAAAATGTATGCATTTAACACATAATTTACACGTTTTATTTCTTTTTGTATACTGCTTTTTGCTTTATTGGAAATGAAATGAGAATACTTATCTTTCCCCTAATGTTTCAGCAAAACAGCTCTGTTCTAAATCCTACCATAACTAAGAAGTGTTAAGTTCCCAGAGGGACACACAGAAGGATTCTGGCTTTTCTAAGACTATTTCCAAGCAATAAGACCAGAATAATAAAAATTCTGCTTCTTCCCAAGGATATTCTGATGGCTGCATTCTTTTCTGTTTGTGAAATTATGAAGAAATAAGCTGAAATACCGTACTAAATGATTGTAGATGCTGTCTTCATATTCCCCCCCACCACACACATCCCCCCCCTTTTGCACATTACTGTCAGGAACAGGAGAATCTATTTCCTAAGCAACTGTCAAACCCAAGTAGTAATGAACAGAAAGGAAGACCTAAGGTTGATACAGATATTATTATTTGAGGTGGCCGAGGTGTATGACACTGTAATACTATAACCCTACAGCAGAGTCAGTATGACACAACAAAGGGGTAGTATGTTCATGCATTTTATTTTGCTGCATAGTATTTTACTGCAAACTTGCATTCTAAAAGAACATTTTCAAAATACAAGATTTCTAAGTATCTCTGCATCATCAAATTGGTTTAGGATAGAGTTGAGCTGACAGTAATTAACAGAGCAACACAATAACAGTTGGGAAAAAAAAATCACAATCCCTAAACTATTTCCAATGAAGATGTAGGCATGCTGCTGGTTTTCTAAATGTCAATTCATGCTGAAAATATATGTGAAAATAGGTCTAGTTATTGTCTTTTCCCCCAAAGTAAGCAACTTTCCTTATTTTCTATGCTAGGTCAGGTTTTTCGGTTCTCCTCCAGGTTTACCATTGCAACCAGGGAGCTGATCTCTGAGGTCTGTCTTTACTTTCATTCGGCATTTGGTAATCCCCATCAGACTCTTCATCTTGGGCAGGGATTCTAGGTGCTTTCGTTTGTCTCTTTTACCTCATGATCTTCAAAACTGAAGTTGAGGACAGTAGGTTTTTGAGTTCATAAAGTAGACTTCCATGATTTTTAAAAAGTTCATTTACATCTAATATTTTGTAGTTCCATATCACTTCATGTCACCTTCTTGACATCACCTTATTCCTCTTGCAGGTCCAGCAAATGGCAGTGGCCCATGCCTGTAATCCCAGTGGCTGAGGAGGCTGAAGCAGGAGGATTGCAAATTCAAAACCAGCCTCAGAGGCAGTGAGGTGCTAAGCAACTTAGCGAGATCCTGTCTCTAAATAAAATATAAAATAGGTCTGGGCATGTGCCTTGGTGTTTGAGTGCCCCTGAGTCCAATCCCTGGCACCCCAAAAACAACAACAATAAAAAACCCCAAACAGGTATGAATGCCTTTATGATTTTATTCATAGTTATTTTTCTCATAACTGTATTATTTTAATTTTGCCAACTTCCTCACTAGCATTTTAACTGTACTGACAGTACAAAGAATAAGACAATGAGCACACTAGGTTCATCAGTTTTGCAAATGTCAATAATTTCCTTTACTCTCTTCTTCACTGTATTTGTCTCTTGCCTCTCTGTCTGTCTGCCTGTCTCTCCTCTCTACTCACCTCCTGCCTTATACACACATATATCCTCTGAGAATGAAAGGTAGGTCATTTCACTAGATAAAGAAACAAAAAAGCTGGAGCAAGGCAATTAGGAAAGAGGGAGCTGAAGAATGACGTCTTGAATATCAACTCATAAGGAGTATAGAAGTTTTTCACTTTTGGGGGGATGGGGTACCAGGGATTGAACTCAGGGGCACTCCACCACTGAGCCACATCCCCAGCCCTATTTTGTATTTTATTTAGAGACAAGTTCTCACTGATGCGCATAGCACCTTAATTTTGCTGAGGCTGGCTTTGAACTCTCAATTTTTCTGCCTCACCCTCCCAAGCCGCTGGGATTACAGGCAAGTGCCACAGTGCCCAGCTTTCAGATTTTCTTAAAGATTGTTACGTATGTGTATCTACTTTTATATATTAGTCAATCTCTTCTTACTGTTATTTCCCCTCTTTTTGGTACATTTTATGAAGCAAGAATTGGAAGTTAATTTTATAATTCATCCCTTAAATAATATAATATTCAGCTAAAGAAAATATTCAGTGAAACCACTGACAAAATCTAAGAAGTGAGTCATGCAGTCCTTGATAGATAACAATAACTTCTGGGAATAAGGAGTGCAAATATATGTGTATGTGTATGTAGTAAGGAGTTAAAATATATGAAGAGAGCTACTTATGGAAGCTGAGTGACCAAAGGATATGTTCCTGAATTTAATCACAATACCAGTTATCAACAGATTGCTTCTCAGTTCTGAATGTATCCTTCAACAAAGATTCTGGAATAGACAACAGAACTCCTTTAAATATTGCTCCTTTGAAGTGAGCACACTCTTAAGCTTTCTCAATGGAGATCTCCAAAGGGATGTTGAATAAGGAAGAGAATTTCTACTTTTGGTGTGGGCAGAGTAGGCCTAGAGACAAGCTTTCTGTAGCTGTCTGAAGGCTTCTTGCTGGGTCGGTGAGCAGACACATTAACTACGCCAGTTCTGAGAAATTCCCTTACCCTCCTGGGTCCTGGACCCCCTCTGTAAACCACTGCACAGCCTACATACAGCCCATAGACTGAAGGATCATCCATCACGCTACCTCTTGCAAGGACCCACACAGTCTGCATGTTCAGAAGACCACCTGAACCCAGCAGGGCTCATAATCCCACAGCACATTGGTGACACCTGTAATTCACCCCCATACACACAAATCTGGATTCCAGGGGGTGGCCTATTGCTTTCCAAGCAGCAGCAGACCAGCCTGGCTAAACAACACAGAGCTAAATTACATCTCTTCCAACTAGGTCTCAACCCCTCTTCAGTGTGTCTGGCTTTGGGTACTTCTCCATATTGAGCTTTCTAAGATGCAATAGTAGTTATTCATAGCTATTAATTTTCAACATTAAACTCTTATCTACTAGGTGACTTCTATATCCTGACTATACCCAGAGTGCTGTATGATGCTAGTATAAATTAATGCAGGTTATACAAAGCATTAGGATGGGTCATATAAGAAAATGAAACTCTCTAAAGGCTTGAATTCTTGTTGTGGCTTGCTAGTATGAAATACTTATATAAAAATTCAGAAACATGCATTTTCTATCAGATCAAAATCCATAACACTAATTGTAGTGGTGGCAAAGCGTCCTTCCCTTTTAATGTGTGACATCAGGATGCAGATTGGTTTAATCTTAGAAAGAAGTTTCCCTATAAAATTCATTAATATTTTGTTGGTTACTGACATAAGATTCATGTGAGTCATATAAAATCCCAGTTTCAGAAAGTTCACTCAGAGAAAGCTGCACAAATTATCAACTTAAATTTAAAACTGGATAGTCTTTCTGGGAATAAAATACCCTGATATAGTCATATGGGGGAGGCTGACTGGGAAAAAAAGAAGACACAAGTGAGACAGATATGTATATTTGTTAGTTTGAACTTCATACTTTGTTATAGAACTTCTTTTTTAAATGTAGATTGAATAATAGTGATAACACAGTAATATCAGAATAACTCGTGAAACTGTAAGCAAAACAAAAATATTTCTAAAGTTTTATCAGTCTTGATTCCAGTGCTATAAACAAACATAACTCTTGATTACAGTAAGAAAGATATTTAAACTACAATGGTTTGAAATAAAAGAAATAAAATGTAGTCATTATACAACCATCTGGCCTATAAAGCAATAACTGCTTTAAATTTCAGTTAATGAGAGAAAATGTACCTGAGTCGCATCTCCTCTTCTACACTTCTAAAATTTAAAGAAACTAAACCCAAAAGATGGCAAAAATGACAAATGAAAACACACAGAAACTTTAGTATATTACAGAAAACCATTAGTAGAAACATGGCATAATAGCCTCTCCTTAACTTTATCTTATGCCAGATCTCTCATATGATTAATCGTGTCAATTTTAATATCAGCTTTAGATTATTTAACATGATATTGATAATTTTATTGCTATAAAAATACTCCTTACCTGTACCCTGGACATCAAAGGCTCATCCACAGCCTGGGATGCCTGTCAATAGGTATCTTTATCTATTTGTGGTTGCTGAGATGGGAGGTACTGAGCTGTGCTGGAAAACCTTGTACATGTCAGTTCTATTATGTACCGTATGTGAACATTAGCTGAAAGTCTGCACTACTTTTCCTCTGATCATCTAACTCCTCCTTCCACTTTTTAATTTCTCTTTAATCTCATTTTAGGAAAATTCTCCCCAAATATATCTTCTTCATATGATTTAGTGTGAACTTCTTGCTGAGGCAGCCGCAAAGCTCAGCTCTGGATGGGGAAGTGAGGTAGGTTTAGTCAATAATACTTTCAGTACTTTGGAACTTAAGTGACTGAGACAAAGACCAAGGACCAGGGAATTCTTTAGTTACAGTGGCAGCTGTGATGTGTGGATCAGTTGGTTTATCTGTGTGACCTTTGCAGTAGTTTCTGCTGCCTAATCTTCTGGAGTCCCTCTGGGAACTACCTCTCTCCAAAATGCAATCCTGTATCTTCTCAATGATTCTAAGAAGGCACAGTATTTTTCCACTAATTCTCCCTGCTTAGAAGTATATGGAAACTGGGTGTGGTGGTGCATGCCTATAATCCTAGTGACTCAGGAAGGTGAAGCATGAGGATTACAAATTCAATGCCAACCTCAGCAACTAAGCGAGGCCCTAAACAACTTAGTGAGACCTTGTCTCAAAATAAAAAGTAAAAAGGGCCAGAGTTGTGGCTCAGTGGTTAAGTGCCGCTGGGTTCAATCCCTGGTACAAAAAAAAAAAAGAAAAATGGAAGCATTCTCTTGTTTTCAGCATGTTATTTAAGTAAGTTGCCTACTCTTTTTTTTCTGGGCATATGAAACAAGTAGATGGGTTATTATAACTCTCACAGATGAAGCATGGAGTAGAAGATATTTCTATTAATGATTTGCTGCAACATGTTGATGGCTTCTTATGTCTTCATTCATCTTTTTCATACCTTTGACACTTTATTATTATGGTTGTTGTTGTTATTTGTTTGTTTATTTAAAGGGTTTTTTTGGTACCAGGGATTGAACTCAGGGACATTTGACCTCTGAGCCACATCCCCAGCCCTATTTTGTATTTTATTTAGAGACAGAGTCTCACTGAGTTGCTTAGTGCTTTGCTTTTGCAGAGACTGGCTTTGAACTCACAATCCTCTTGCCTCAGTCTCCTGAGCCACTGGGATTACAGGCATGCACCACCATGCCTGGCTATTATAAGTAGGAATATTATACCAAGGATTGAACACAGGGACACTTAATCACTAAGCCTACAGTCTCAGGCCTTTTAATTTTTGAGACAAGTTTTCAGTAAATTGCTGGGGCTGTCCTCAAACTTTCAATCTTCCTGCCTCAACCTTCCCAACCACTGAGATTACAGATGTGTGCCACTGCACCCAGCTATTTAATGGATTTACTGACATTTTCTTTGTGATTTTATTTAGCTTCACTTTAAAAAAGTAGAAGTTAATTTATTCGTGTTTTAAAATATTTTATTGTTTTCTTCTATAATCTCAAAGATATAAGAAAAATTGATGTAATAATACCCTAAATAGAACTTTAAATTTCCTTCTGTTTGTACATACTTGAGTTTCTTTATTATAACTTTCTTTGTTCTTTCCTAGATTATAAAATTCTCTAATTTCTTCACTAAATAAACTCAAAAGAGGAGAGAGAGAGAGACAGAGAGACAGAGAGAAAGGTTGTTATGCTTGCAAATAGCACAAGGAAAGATGTCACTTTGTCTTGAATAAATTAACAGGGTAAAGTAATTCAACCTTTTCATATCAATTGTGTATTTTATTTGTGTATTTTCAAAATTAAAATTATACTAGACTTTGGACTATTATATCTTTTTTCCACTTTAAATGGGTTACTAGTCCAAATGATAGTGATCAAATGGTACTATTGAACTCTAAATAGCATTTTTTTAAAATAATGTGTATAAGTTTGGGATGAGTATAATTTGTACAATTTCAAATAAACCAGCATGTGTTGGTCTTTCATACAGGTGACTGGGAAAATGTTTAAGCTGGGTTTTATTGCTCTATTATTATTGTCATTTGTGCCTGACACCCAGTGTGAACTCTGTTAGAAAAAACTTTTTTCAAATTAATAAAGAAATACCATCAAAGTTTTTATTTCATGTTCATACATAGTGAAAAATATAATAATACATATACTTTTGTATTTCTACTGAGTGCTTTATGACTTTCCAATTAAGAAAAAACAACTAATGGTAGAAAGTTAATGAAACCCAACATGAAACCAAAGAGGCAGTTTTGAACATTAAGATAAGTAGGGAAATTGCCAAGACATTTATAATGTCTAACACCACATTAATGCCAAGTCATATGTTATGAGAGAAATCATGTTTATCTTTCCTTTTTCAAATTATGCTATTAGGCATTTTATAATATAAATTACATAGTAGAAAAGGGCAATTGCTATCATTTGGGCATGGTAGTAGGTAATTCACATTACAGTTTAATAAATCCTCTGACAGGACAGACAGAATATAAATCAGCTCTTGGTATGACCATATTTCATATATGAAGGAAACTACAAAGTCTTATTTATCATTGAAAGCCAGTCTAGAGTTTCTTATTTATTTATTTTTCCTACTATCTTAGGTATTACTTGAGCTGCAGAACTTTTAGGAAGAAATGCTCCAGGACATGAGGCATCACTCTGCAGGTGGAACTGCCCAGTAGGTCACACACTGATGGATAACTCCAAGGCAACAGTTGGTGATCACCTGCTTAACTCACCTGGACTCGGGTGTTGAAGGCTATATTTAAACTACTGATACAACCAAATCGTCACAGATTGTATACACAGCACTACAACAATAGTGATAAACAATGGGATTTAAATGTCCACATTGGAGCACTATGTCTGCTCAGTGGGAAATTGTGTTACCACACTATTATAGTGAGGAATGCTTTTATGTATTATCTGCAAAACCCAATTAATATTGTTTCTTTGAGTTCAAGTTGCTTCTTCCAAAGACCACTCTGACTTATCAGAACAGGCTAAATACCCACTTGGCTTAAAACAGACTTCTTATGAAGAAAACACACATGAAATGTGTTCCTTTGGATGGCAATATGCCCGTGTTTAAATACATACAGACATTGAAAATAGTCTTCTATAAGAAGTCTTTCAAAACTCTATAGGTCTATTTACTTGTTGAACATTCAAACCATATAAAGAGCCTTTAAACACTCACTTGGAACATAATTAAAAAGTCAACTGTTGGTGGGTAAAGTCAATTTCCATAATAAATAATCGTATAGTCCCATAATAAATAATACCATATTTTGTGATTTAAAACTATTTTTTCTAAAGTTGTGGAGTCTGTACCCATTAAAAAGTTTTTTTAAATATTAATGAGGAATAAGTTAATATATATTATCTGGGTCAGAGTTTTATGGTATACAAACTAGTCCCTTTTCTTAAATAAGCAACCAGAAAAGAAAATGATACAAAAATCTAAAAATTAAAATTACTGATTACTCTTATCAACTCTGGCATGAGAAAGTATTAATAACCTCGATAATGACCTCTTCAACAAATTATACTGTTTTATTTTTCTGATTAAATACTTGTGCCTTAGTAAAACAATTTTCTTCACTATAACCTTAAAAATCCTAAAAATCCTTAGCTTAAAAATGTCAGCTAAGGCAATAGTACATCCCAGTAAGTACAGAGAAGCACATTCCAGTGACCTATTTACCAAGTGTTAAGAAGCTGAAATTCTGGCATATCTTATTAGGTGATGAATCAATCTGAATTTTAAAATATAAAATTATTTTTCTAAGGTTTTAGTGGATCATTAATATTCTGTCTGTAAAATAACAATTCCTGTAGCAAGGGAGGTAAAGACAAAGAGGGGAAGAATCTAGAATAATTCTAAATAAGAATAATTCTGATGCCTAAAAATGATACACTCAAATTTAAAATGAATTGGCTACCATTTATTACTACTGTGTTTTTTAAAGTTATTAGCTGATCCATGCCTTCATTATATTTTTGTAAAATTAAGAGCAGACAAAACAGTTACTATATCAAAAACTGAAACATATTGAGATGAGATTGTTCTATAAACAGATCTAGGTGGAGTAGTTAATTAAAATACATAAAGTAATATTCATATAATTATAAAAATATTTTATAATTTTGTATAAAATATAATATGTCACTCTTAAAAGATAGATGTTCTCAAACTTCAAATCTATAATTTATCTGGAGAAAAGAAAATCTCAAAATTTTTATTTGTAAAAAAAATTATAGAAATATTAGTGGTACTGACTCAGCTGACAACAAAAATAGAATGTTGCTAATAGATATATTAATATATACTACAAAACCATAATATGCCAGAAAATCCT
Organism: Glaucomys volans; assembly: GCA_020662805.1. NCBI lineage: Eukaryota > Metazoa > Chordata > Mammalia > Rodentia > Sciuridae > Glaucomys > Glaucomys volans. Next base: position 103,667 of record JAJEJO010000838.1, read on the forward strand.
ACAAAACAAAAGAAGGAAAATAAGAGCTTCTAAAACAACAAAAAACAAATAAATAAAAAGGGAAATTTTATAAGCAAGTATATGGATAGATGCTCACAATCACTTATAGTTAAGTAAATGCAAATTAAAACAATAAAGGGTTCAATTTATCTCCAGGAGAATGGCAAAACATATTAAACTGGACAAAGCCTCCTGGTGATGGGGAATGGAGGAACATGCATGCTTATGCACTGAGGGTGGAATTATAGGCTGCTTCCATTCTGACAAATACATCCCATTACCCAAAAATCTTATTCCTTTTTATAAGGGCATATATCTTACTAGAAAATTCTCATTTAAGGACATACAAAAGAATGACCAGGGCTGGGGATATAGCTCAGTTGGTAGAGTGCTTGCCCGTCAAGCACAAGGCCCTAGGTTCAATCCCCAGCACCGCAAAAAAAAAAAAAAAAAAAAAAAAAAA
>JAJEJO010000838.1:104529-127080 GCA_020662805.1 Glaucomys volans
TTTTTAAGATTAGCAGCTGCTTAGATTCTCATTATTGAAATACTATTATGTAGTATGCATCCATGTATATTAAGAGGTAAAATTATCAAGACACAATTTCCAGATTTTTTATGTACCTATATTTAACATTTTTTCCTTTAAATTTCAAAGTTGAACAAGTGAACACACTCAGGAAACATACTAGGAAGAAACTCCTTATACTTTACAAAGTCTTCCTATATTCACTACAGAATTCACTTTTTATTATCCTGAAACAAAAAGGAAAAAACACATTCTGCAATGTGAAACAGGAGATTCTTCAAAGACAATTAGACTGTTGACCCTCTTAGTGGTGCCTCATTTTCCAGGATTAGGTTAAAATCAAATTGTTAAAAGTTATAAACAAATCTAGTAATGTTGCAAGAAACAAACTCAATATATAAAATCATTAATTTTTCTATACACTAAAAGCAAGTTACCCCAAAAATAAATGAAATAAACAATCTCATTTACAATAGCTACCAAAAAATGATATACTTAGGGATAAACTTAATCAAGGATATAGAATATTGAAGAAAGAAATTGAAGTAGACATTAATAAATGGAAAGATGTTCCATGCTCATGGATTGGAAGAATTAATACCGTCAAAACAGTCATAGCATTTAAAGCAACAACAGATTGGATGGAATATCAATCAAAATACCAAAATGATATTCTTCACAGAAATAGAATAATCCTACCAATCATAGAGTACAAAAGTCTCTGAATAGTCTGAATAATCCTGAGCAATAAGAACAAAGCTAGAAGCATCGTACTATCTGACCTCTGGTAGATAAAGTGGCATGTTATTAAGGCATAAGTATAGACAGATAGACAAATAGAATAAATTAAGGAATGCAGAAATAATTTCACAGTTACTGCCAACTGATTTGCAAAAATTGAACCAAGGATAGTCAATTGATAAAGGACAATCTTTTTAATAAATGTTGCTGGGAAAGTTGAATATCCTTATCCAGAAGAAGTAAGATTCCTGTTTCCCAGTATACACAAAAATCCACTCAAAATAGATTAGAGATGTAAATGTAAGATGTGAAATGATAAAACTATCAGAAGATAAAATGAAGAAAATGTTCCATGCTGTTGTTTTGAGTAAACAATGTTTTCCTAAGACCCTGCAAGCATAAGATACAAATGCAAAACTCAGCTGCAGAAAAGAATGAACTACTCCTGTCTTTTGTGGCAACAAAATGAACATTATGTTAAATGAAATGAGCAGGGTACAGAATCAAATATCACATGAACTCACTGGTAAGTGGAAAATAATGAAGACAAATTCATACAGGTACACACATCTTACTATTTGTCAGTAAGAGAGGAGGATAAAAAGGGATTAGTCAATGACACAAATTTTCAATTAGAGAGGAGGAATAAATTCTGGTCTTCTAAAGCCCAGTAGGGTAACTGTAGTTAACAGTATTTTATTTAATATTTCAGTACAATATAGATTTTGAACGTTCTTGACACACAAAAAGAGACATATGTTTGATGTGATAGATATGCTGAATATCCTGATGTGATTACTACATAATGCACATGTACATCAAAATATCACACTGCACCCAATCAATATGTAAAATCTTTGCCTTAATTAAAAATTAAATGAAAATAAACAAAATGAGAAAATCACTACAATAAAATAAATATGATCACATTCTAGTACATTTTTTAAAATGTCAAGCACAAATATTATTTCCTTTTTACTTATATCCAAAAAGGAATCTGCCTGATAAGAAGTTGAAAAAGGAACACTGTAGTTTTGCTAGATATTCTGAATTGAAATCAGCCAGGCAGGCGCTGTCCAGAAAGTCTAGACATCCCCGGGTACCTCAGCTCTACTGCACCAAGTAGTATGCTCACTGCAGGACCTTGGGGAAGATTAGGAACCTGTAGGCATGCTTGATTTCTTGGCTTAAGAACTTAGATACTTTGTGCAATGCTACACAAAATGTATCAGTTCATAAATTTGGCTATTTTTTTCTTATCCTCATATGCTACCGGAAATGTCTGCATTCCTTACAGTGGCACCAGGCTTAAAAGCAGCCATGAGTCCCTTCTTTGTAAAAATGATAGACATTGTCACTTTTCAGACTCTGTTCATTTGGGTTCTGTTGAGTCCTTGGTTATTCAGTATTTCTTAAAAAACACACTATGACCAACTGAACAAGCAAAAGTGTACCCCACATGCACACAAATTAGTCCATTCAACTCTTTTCTCATTATTAGAGTGGAAGTTACTGTCTATTGTAAGTTCTATGCCTTGAGCATCATATAAAACAAAAATGAAATCCTGTTGGTGTTCCCTTTTCAAACTGTGACAGAAACCAGATAACATTTACCTTAAGTTCATATATTAGATAATAAATAAATGAACAACAAAATGTGTGAAAAACTAAGAATTATAAAATAAGAATTTTATAAAGAAAAATATTACTTTAACACAATATCCTTTTCTGTATCATATCTCTTCACAAAATTCAGAAATAAAGGACTAGAAAAAAGTATATAAAAAAGTATATAAAATAATAAATGGCTTTTATAATTAATACAATCTAAAAGTTTCTGATTTGCTTTTCTGTTTCTGTATCATATATTTTAAATGAATGTGAAGTCATTTTCTTATCTGGACAAAAGTATTTAAAGTAAATAGAAAATATAGGGGTTTTGTTTATTTAGATCTGAAGCAAACATCAAATTTCCTAACACCACATCAATTAGAAAACATAACCTCTACAAACTGAATAAATTTACTACCTATTCATTTTCAGGTTTCTTTAAGTTTATTTTTTTACTTCTTTAGGTGAGATGCTATACACATAAAAATGTTTCACTATGATATCAAGATTATTTATATATCTATTTACTTCCATTTAATGCCTAGCATTTATTATTTCAGCACAACTTACTAACTTAAACATTTCTAGATTACACAAATGAGTGTGCAGATTAATATAAGGAAGGGAATGTCAGGCTCAGGCACTTTGGTATGGGTTCTATGTTTCATTTATTCTCATGAAATCTTTGAAGAAAAAATTGTTAAGCCAACTGCTTTGGAGTCAGGAAACTGAGATGTCCATATCAGGCTCTGCCTGCTTCAAGGTGAGAATACGCAGCTTCATACTCATTGACCTTAACGTTTATCTGTATTATCAAATAAAACAGAGGGTTCTCTAAGCAAGATCTCTAAACAGATATTGTGATTTGTGATAGTAATTGTTTCAAAAATCTGATTTAAATTAATCTTCCTAGTAAGAAGCTCATTTTAGACTTCCTATGTTATGGTTAGGATGTGTCCCGTCAGAAATTCAGGTGTCGCCAATGTGATAGTGTTAAGGTGGGACCACACCTATTTGCAACTCCACCACCAATGGATGAGTCTGCCTTTTTCCCCACATCCATGCCAACACTTACTATTGCTTGTGTTCTTGATAATAGCCATTCTAATTGGCGGTAGATGAAATATAGTCATCTCACATTTATAGTCATCTCACATTTTATGAATAAAAATTTAAAATTACATAAATTTCAAAATCTTCGTATTCAGACATTTTATAGCCCACACTAACTTTTCTTCTTTTTCATTCATGGAAAAATAATTCCACATTTACTTTATGTACAAATTTGAAGATTATTTTCCTTCATCTTTTATTGAATACTTTTTAAATTAGTTTCGAAAGTTGATCATACCTCAGCTTCTTCATTTAAAAAAATGCTATGTGTAATAGTTAGCTGTAACAATGACACTTCACTTCACAGTATACCACCCCAACCTTAGTTTCTTAAACAATCATCCACTATTCTCACATCTGTTGATTTGTTTAATGGATTTAATCTGACTATTGAACTTTGCACACTAGGTTCTTATCTATTCCACATGTTTCACATCAACTCTGGTCCTGCTGCTACTCAACTATGTGCCCTTCCTTTTCATGTGTCATTCTTCAGTCAGGGAAAGGGGCAGTGGCTATCCAGGGCATTGTCTTCCCATGGTATGTCACTGGATCACAGCACAGGAGCCTCTGCTCATGTCAAATCTACTACCAACAAATGAATAAGACAATACACAAAGTCCCTCCTAAACACATAATGAATTGAATGGTACACTCTGCACATTGTCAATTTAAATCCAGGGGATGAGCGTATAAGGCAATTGCAAGTGAGAAAAGAATTGAGAAATTAATAATTTAATCGATCAAACCATCATTAGCTCTTTCAACCAGTTCTACCACTCTTGAAGGTTATTCCTGAATGAAACAGATATAAAATCAATGTTCCCTTTGCCTTATCAGCCCAGCTTGGGCACCCTTCCACTCTTGCAGGTATCTCTTTAACCTTTATCAAGTTTCCATCTGTTTGTAGATTCTTAGGCTATTTGCCTACCAGACACTTTCAAACACATTGATCTAAACCCTGCACTAGTTTTCAATACCAAAAATAATATAATGTGAGCTCTGAGGATTGTTGAATTTTAACAATAGAACAAATTTAATTCCCAAAGAATAATGCTTTCTGGTCAAACATCCTAACTAATTTAAGACAAGTCTATCAACTTTCCATAATATAGTGTTACTCAAACTCTTTAGTTTATTTCTCTTGCATATAGAGTTTTGAACACTAGTTCATAAGTACAATGGTAGTCTTACAGCAAATTCTTATACTGTATTTTATGTCGTGCAAAACTCCATTGAACTATTTAGAAGCCCAGCTGTATTAAATTCCTTGCCTTTACATCATTTTTACCCCAAAAAACTATAGTACATATTACTACCTTAAACTTCGTTAAAATTTTGCCTTTCAAATTTACCTTGTTGAGATTTCTCTGCCCCTTGCTTCCAATTCTAATCATATTTCATAACATTTTCCAATGTTTGTTAAAACTTGAGCCGTGACACGCACATTTCTTTAAAAAGTAAGTATCGAGCCCTGTGTTTTGTACAGATTTATCTCCAAAGGATTCTAACATCTTTTCCCATTGTCAGTAGTTGTCTACAGAACTTTTATTAATGACATTTTTGTAAATCTCCTATAATCAGCAAATCCTTACTGCAAGGATTCTGTATTTCCTTTTGAATAATTAACCAGAGAAGCATAAGCACAATTTATCATTAAATTAAGATTTTAAAAATTCAACTAACTTTTATAAATCGGTATAGAACATGGCAGAATAAGGGACTCAATAACTGCGTTACAGACATGAAAAAAGTCTCCCTCTTTGATAAATGCTTTAATAAAATGTCTTATGTGTCTCAGCATTCTATAATGCTCTGTCTACAAAGTATTTCTACCCCAAGAGGAATAACTCTAAGGTATTCCATTTACTATCCCTGCTGTGACCTTAGAAAAAATGATTTAACCAACTTGATTATTTGTTTTATCATTTGTAACTTCAAGTTGTGCTGTTGTGCCGAGATTTAGCTTGCAAATATATATGAGCACTTTAAATGTGTTTATGATAAAACTTCAATATTCTAGTTCAGTTTCTAACTATTTATTTTTGGAATATTTTAAATTTGATTTTATACTTTTATATAGTATATCTGCAAACTTTTAAAAATGCATAGTAGAGAAAATGTATCAAACTAAATGCTCTTGTCCAGTGTTGCCAATATAAAAGTATGATGGCATATACTTTTATTTTATTAACTTAAGAAAGTCAACAAATCAAAACCAACATTTTAAAAATCACTGATAAAACTAAAGAATAGAATTTAGGAAATGTAACAAACCAATAAACAATGAACAAAACAAAAACAATTGTGTAACTCATGCCTGTAAATTATTTTATATGAACTTTGTTGTTGCTAATAATGTGAATAAATGTACGCCTCAATGAGAATGCTCTTCAATGTTTCTATGTAGTGACCTCTACAAAGGAAAGATAAACTTGAAGTTCTTAAAATAATTTATTGGGGTCATGAGAGTTAGCTGTGGGGCAAATACATTACTATAAAAGCAGGTGATTCATATCTATTAGAGTGATCTATCAAATTATTATATTTTATGATGGAAAAGTAATATAAGAATATAATTACTGTTCCAACCTAATAACAAATTTTCATTACGATTCCTTATTCAATTTTCTACTCTAATTCGGTTTCTAACTATAAAAATGGTTCTTGGACTTAAAAAGCTTTCAATGCAAATCCAAATACAAAGAAGGAAATAATCAAAATAGGAAACTAATAGATTTCACTTTTACTTACTTCTGCCATACTTCAGGGAGAAGAGTGAGGATAGTGTGAAATGACTATTTTATTAAGAATGACAGATAATTATTTAGATGAAAAAATAAAATAGTTCTTTCAGTCATAAAAGCACATCACGGATCTAATAGTTTTGTGTTTAACTCCCATGTAAGTAGGGATGTGCATTCTTCTGTCTTATTCTATGACAAATATAAGTAAAATTAACATTTTTGTTACTGTACATGTTTTTGTTTTCCTTATACTTCTTGTAGGATTATCACTCAATGAAATAGAAATAGCATAATTTCACTCCATATGTGTTTAAATATTCTCAATAAAACACAAGAAATAAAAGTCTAATATTAAACCACATCTCCTTTGAAGTTCATTAGAATGATCATAAAGAGTAAATGCTATATTTTGAAAGGTGCTAAATAAAAGATAAATGTGAAGATAAATGGGACCTAAGGGAACAAAGCCAATTGCAACTATACCTGAGGACACAATCCAGATTCCCAAATGGATGCTATTTCCTGTGACCACCAGGCTAAAAAATATAAGAAAAACTAGATGAAAACTATATACTCTACTTATCATGAGAAATATGTTTATAAGAAAAAATATTTTTGGAATTTTATTCATTTATTCCATAGTCTACTTTTTGACAGACAGCATTTGATTCTGAGATACAGAAATCACTAATATAGACAAGTTCCTCTTTTAATGAAGCTTATATTTTAGTGAAAAATAACAGAACATAGACTAAGCAAATAATTAAACTTAATATATTTAGCTATTAGCTATCTTACCTAGGAAACATGCCAACATGTTAGATATTGTGAGTGAAATAAAGCAAAGGATTAAGAATGAGTCTGCTTTCAGTTTGAGTAACTAGACAAGAGCTATGGATTTTTAGGATATAAATTTAAATAATCTGAAAAGACAAAGTGATGGGACAATGAGTATTTCTGGCTTATATTTAATAAGTTTAATGTGTTTCCATGTACTGTGTTTTATGTTCTCCTAAAATTCATATGTTGAAATCTTCTCCCCCTATGATAGTGGCATTAGGACAGGGGTGGGGGACCTTCACGGGGTGATTAGTTCATGGGAGTAGAGTCCACATGATAGAAATTAGTGCCCTTATAAAAGAGGCTTGAGAGAGACCCCCCTTCTTTCACCACATATGATCAGAGAAAGATGACCGTCTTTGTGGAACGGGGCTCTCAACAGACACTGAATCTGCCAACTCCCTGACCTTGAACTATCAAGTCTCTAGATCTATGAGAAATGCATTTTTGTTGTTTATAAACTACGCAGTTTGTAGGCTTTTTTTTTTTATAGCAGCCCAAACAGCCTGACAGATGTCTAGGCAAATGGTAATACTAAGTATGCAATTGAGTATAATATTCTAAAACTTATGGGAGATACCAATGATGGAGATTTAAAATTGAGGAGATATTTTTGAAAGGCAAGGGGATAGACTGACAGCATTTGAAGAGAAGGTTTAAATTGAGCAAAGTGCTGTTTGTGATCAAGCCCTAAGTCAATGCAATGTTCAGTGGTGCACACACTGAAAAAGGATTTTGAAAAGAAGTGACTAGTAAGGAAAAGGGAAAAAGCAGGATAGTACAATATTTTGAAGAGGGGGCATTTCTTAGGAAAACAAATTCCTCAAATACTGCTATGAAGCCAAACTAGAGTAAATATTTGCACTTATATAGGACACATGGGTAACCTTGATGAACTGATAAAAGCAATTTGTTGGTGGAATAGTGAAAATAAGAATTTCAGTTGGGAACTGGAAATCCTGCCCAGCCTTATCATTGTATGTATGAGTAAATAATTTTATGGGCACTTGATTTTGTGATGGGGTTGAGAAAAAGGTTGTTTTCTTTTTTAAATGGGAAATGCTAGAATATGATTTCATACTGATAGAACTTATTCAATAGAGAGAAGAAAGAGATGATGCAGAAAAAAAGAATAGTGGCACAAGGGGATACTTTGTAAGGATGGAGGATGTGTGATCTCAAGGAGCCTTCCCAAGAAAAGCACAGAGCATACTGCATGCTAGACAAGTCAGGGGTGTGGGCAGATGCCCAGAGAGTGATGCAGGAGTGTGGGAAGAAGAGGGAAATCCCACATAATACCAATCCCAGTTTTGAAATTATTCATTCAGTCAGGCATTTAGTAAACACATTTTGACTAAGCCCTGGGGAGAAATGTAGAAGAGAGGCAGATAAACTACATGCAACCTATAGTCTAATAGGTGATGTACAATCAAAAATAACATTTCATATTAATTGAGCTTGTGATAAGGGTTGTGTAGAAAAATAAATTTCACTTTAAGGACAGGAGTGGGACTTCTGTTTTATAAATGATGGTCAAAGAAGGCTGCTGAGTGGAAATGTCATTTGTGAGTCAATGAATGTAGTGAGAATACAGACCATGAGGTTATCCAGGGGATAACACTCAGGAAGAGCAAAAAGTGAAGTTCAAGAATGTAAGGGATCCTTACTGTGCTTTGAGTTGAGCAAAGAAGCATTTATGGCTGCAGTAGAATTGGAATGGAGAAAAATTGGTGGGAAATGAATTTGGAAAAGTTGCAAGGAGGAAATGAATTTAGCCTTGTAGTTCTAGAAAAAAGCTATAAATTTTAATGTAAATGTGAAAGAAAATTTTTAAAAAATCAGCAAGGCAGTGAACTCTGAAGTACATTTTGAAAGAAATTTTATGAGTCATGAAGGAGAATATCCTTAAAAGGGAAAGTAGAAGTCAAGTGAATTCTTAAGGACTCTGAAACAAGTTACTAATCAGAGAAAAGAGTTATACATGGAGAAAGTTATGGAATCAAGTTTATTTGACAGGAGTGACACCTAATCCAGTCCTATAGAAACACAGGAAAAGAAAGTGAATTTAGGAATTCATCGATATTGGGGTTTTAACAGTGATTATATTTCTCGGTTTCAACCTCTTTTTCTGGTGTGATTACAAAGAAAGCATCTTCCCACAGTGAAGAGGATATTGAGAAAATTAACTATATAGTCATCCAAAGTTGAGAATGAAAACAGAAATCCGTTCTAAAAATAATCACAAATTATTTCTATGAAATACAAGGTATAAACCCATTACTGACTCCATGTTTATATATGTTGTGCTATATGTGTGTTTTTATCTTTGTATGTTGGCTGTATTTTGAAAGAAAGGGATACACACACAAACGCACACATTTTGAGGGAATATGTGTTTGTATTTACTTGTATTACACATCAAATATATATTCAATATTTGGGAGGGTTACCAGGGATTGAACTCAGGGGCACTTGACCACTGAGTCATATCCCCAGTCCTATTTTGTATTTTATTTAGAGATAGGGTCTCACTGAGCTGCTTAGCACCTCACTTTTTTGCTGAGGCTGGCTTTGAACTCTTGATTCTCTGGTCTCAGCCTCCCAATTAGCTGAGATTGCAGGCATGTGTTACAATGCCTGGCTGTATTTATGTATATATTTTAAAAAATCCTTTAAATCAGTATATATTCATAAACAAATATAGCCTAGTGTATAGCTCATATATTTGAGCATTAACCTTATTAATGAAATTCTACTTTCAACTTATAGGTAGGTAGTACCTTCCTTCTAAAGTGATTATTTTTGAGTGACTCTAAATACATATTGATTTAGTGAACTTAGCATGAATGAGCCATTCACTTTTTACCATAGATATGTGGGTATGAAATATACACTGTAATATAAATTGATATTTATGAAATTGTGAGTGTATGTGGGTTTTTTTTTTTTGGTAATTTTGAAATTTTATCTGAAGCTCTATTATATTAACAGCTCTTCTATTCTCAATTCAGTAAGAATCCTGATTTTGGGCATGTTTATATCCAATAGTAATAATGGTTAATATTAATTTCAACACTCAAATACACCAATAGAAGATTAAATGCCATCTACCATTTACATGAGAGAGCTGACTTGTCAATGCTTTGTGTCTGTGATTATGCTTATAACTGCTGGAAGAAGGAAGAGTAACATGAGCCAATATAAAATAGAATTCTATTTGGGAGACAAGTTTAGATTTATTACTACATTTTCAATTGCATATTGGTGGCATCTGCTGGTACATATATAATTAATTTTGTGCTCACAGTGAAGTAGCTGCAGGGAAACAATCTGCAAACTCAACTATGCAGCAAAGTATACCTTATAAATATCAAAGACAGAAGTTACACTCAAATCAAGAATAAATAAGCCTTTTCCATAATTGACTACTTAATAAGACTATATTTTTGAGGCAACATTTCTTAAAAATAGTTGCATTTTGTATGTATGTGTGTGTTTGTGTGTTTGCCTAAAGCTACAGTTCATCAAAATGCTCAAAATCACAGGAGAGGTTTTTATTCAAATGAGTATGCGTAAAAGCAAAAGTATTTTCGAAGAGTATCTCCTTTGGAAGTAAATTTTGTGTGAAAAATATAAATACAAGGAAAAGTCTAGAAATATATATTAAAAATTCACCATAAAAAGGGTGAATATAAATGCACCTACTATGTTAATATTAAATTAAGGAGCCTACCCTGTGGGAATATGGAAAAGTAAATGAAATTTCAATATCATTCCCTTCCTAAATTTATATTCATTATTTACATGGAGAAGATGTATGTTCATGAGAGACATAACATACACACTGGGAGTTGCAGTCCTTTTTCTATGATAAAAAGTACAAAAGAGACAGGGGGGAAAAGTGTATAATTTGCCTGTGATGCCTGTAATAGCATTGATAAGCAAACATTAAAATCTCACTTTTTAAAAACTACATTGAAAAGAATTGTGGACAAATTCCCTTCATGCATCAAAATTCAATCTCTGGCTCTGCAACTCCACCTATGAGATCTGTGGGAGGCTGCCTAAGCTCTTGGCATGAAGAAAATATGTCATTCACTTGGAGCATAATTTGGGGAGCTGAGGTTCAGTCTACTGTTTTTGGAGAGATGTTGGACTTTCTGAGACTTTGTTGATCATCAACATCTACGTAAAATTAAATAACACTCGTGAGATGATTATTATGTAGAGCAATAAGGACTACTGGGATGATAGAATGAAAACTCCTAAAATCCACTCCTCAATACATAGGAAAAAAGTAAAATATTCATAATTCTGTGATTAATGAAACTTGCAACACTCTGAAGAATATTTATTTAAGGAAAACAAAACAACTTTATCTTTTCAAGATCCATGAACTTCGTGGCTTTTAAACTTGGTTATAATATCCAACTCTTTATTCTTCCATAGTACCCTTGAAAAAGATTACAACAGTCACTGTGAACACCAACAACCTTGCAACCACTGACTCAGGGGCAGGTTTTATACAGAACAGGAGTGGAAGCTACCTTACAAGAATGTTATCAACATTGGACTAATACGAATGGGCTCTCAAAAATCTCTTTTGCAGGGGATTGCCTTCATTTGAAACTGACTCAAAGATTTTTTCTAAGTTAAAAAAATAAAGTCTCTTCCTAGTTTGTCAAATTAGTGGCTATTGTTTATTGTTTCTCAACAAAGTTGACAGAGGATGTGATTATAGTTGGAATAAATAAGAGACTACTTAATGCTGTATAAGAAAAATGGTATAATCATACTCAGCGGTGAAAGTTCTGACATAGTCCTTGGAATCTATAATAATCTGCACATGGGCAAGAGTATAAATTGCCCACGAAAGACATAAAATTTTCTAATGTTTTACATTTGGTCAACCTTGATATTCTATGTAAGTAGAAAGTAAAAGCAAGAAGGAAATATGAAGTTCCAGAATATCAAAAACTTTTGTCAGCATACACTCAAACCTGCTTAGCAAGGAGAATAGAGTTATGGGCTTAATATTGAGGCAAGTATCTGTCCAACCACTATAGCCACTATCTTAACTTAGCAGAGATTTCAGTGACTACACCAAAAAAGGATGCATAATTTTAAAAATTGGTCCGAGAAAGTCTCTAAATATAGAACCTCAATGACAGCACGCCTTGAGGATATAGGGAAAGATTTTTCAGACTTGTGATATTATATTATTTAAAATGCCCATTTTCAAAAAAAAATAAAGACCCATACACAAAGAGGGGAGAAGACAAACAAACAAACAAAAAACAATAATAACAAATCCTAAATCAACAGTATTTAAAAATTTCTTTTAGGAAGCCCAGATGCTGAAATTGTGAAACAAAATTTATATCAGGCGTACATATTTTAAAATACAAAAAGGAAAGTGTCGAAACCACCAAAGAATGTAGGAGAATGATCTCTCACTAAATAGAGTTATAGGGAAAAGATGGAAAGCTGTTCAAAACACATATAAAAATTTCACAGTGGAAAATATAACTGAAATGAAAATCTCATGAGGGTGACTCAATAGAAGAGTTTGCAGAAGATTAAGCATACTTAAATCAAATGAAATTGATGAGTGTAAGAACAAAAAAATAGAAAAAAAGGAATGGATTAAAATGAGCTGAATAACAGCAGGCTATGCAACAGTCCCAGAAAGAGAGGACAGTAAGGAAATGAAAATAAGAATATTCCAAGTACTATTAGTCCAAAATAATTCACCATTTAATGAAAAACTTTAATTAGTAATAAGACAATATACTACAGTTAGAATGAAATCAAACATATCAGTATCTAAACACATTGTAGTTAAACTGTCAAAGACAATTTCTTTCTTCTAAATGTTTATCAGACTTTTTTCTGTTTTATTTATTCTAATTAATTATAAATGACAGTAGAATGCATTTTGACACATCATACATAAAAGGAGCATGAGTTCTCATTTGTCTGGCTGCATATGTTGAAGAGTTACACAGTTCCAGTAATCATATATGAACATAGGGTAATAATGTCTGATTCATTTTATTGTCATTCTTAATTCCTTATTCCTTCCCTCCCTTCATTCCCCTCTTCCTTATCCAAATTACCTCTATTCTTCCGTAGGACACCCCCCACTTATTGTGAATTAGCATATGTATATTAGAGAAAATATCTGGACTTTGGTTCTGTGGGGGTTGGCTCATTTCACTTAGCATGACACTATCCAGTTACATTCAATTACCTGCAGATGCCATAATTTAATTGTCTTTTAAGGCTGAATAATATTGTGTATTGCTGCATCCAGCATGGCCAAACTTGTGGTTTCAGTGAGGGGCAATGGGGAATTAAAAAATAAAGACTTACTTGCACAGATTTTGAAGATAAAGCTGGGATCAGGTGGAGTACTGCTCTCTGATGGAGAAGTAGATCTGAAAAGTTATAGCAGAAATCTTTATTTATATATGTCTTGTTAAAGACTATGCAAGCATTATTCTTTGTACTCAGGAAAGTTACAGAACTAGAGATATCTGTGCAGATTTTCCACAGCTGCAATGTGCAATGTTAGGAGATTTGTGTCATGCTAAAAGAGGTTCATTGTTTAAAGTTCCTGTTAAGCGGGCAGGCTCAGGAGTAGCAGAGTTGGTAAAATGTTGTGATTGATTAGCATGAGAATTCCTCTATCCCTGAGAGAAATGTGCCTGAGATCAAGGTTGAGGCTGATAAGACACTTGCATACATCTCCTTAGGCAGGGCATTGCCATGGCAACTGGGCATTCAATGTGTTTGCATAGAAAAATTTCCAGGTGCCAGCCCACTATAGACATGAGGTAATCAGAGATCCCCAATCTCAGTCACTGCTCTCCCATTCTCTGTCACTGTACTCAACAGTGTATGTCTACCTTTATTTCTTTATCCATAAATCTGTTGAAGGACACCTAGATTGGGTCCACAGTTTAGCTGTTGTGAAGTGAGCTATTATAAACATCGATGTGGCTGCATCACTGTAGTTTGCTGATTTTAAGTCCTTTGGTTATAAACCCAGGAGTGGGATAAGTGGGTCAAATGGTGGTTCCATTCCAAGTTCTCTGAAGAATCTCCATGCTGCTTTCCAGAGTGGTTGCACCAAGTAGTAGTCCTACCAGCAATGTATGAGTATACATTTTCCCCCACATCCTCACCAACACATATTATTACTTGTATTCTTGATGTTTGCCAATCTGACTTAACTGAGATGGAATGTCAGTCTAGTTTTGGTGTACATTTCCCTAACTGCTAGAGATATTTTACACTTTTTTCAAGTATTTGTTGATCCATTGTATTTCTTCTTCTGTGAAATACCTGTTCAGTTCTTAGCCCATTTATTGACTGAGTTATTTGCTTTTTTGGTGTTAATTTTTTTTGAGTTCTTTATATATCCTGGAGATTAATGCTCTATCTAAGGTGCATGTGGTAAAGATTTACTTCCATTCTGCAGGCTCTGTCTTCATATTCTTGATTGTTTCCATTGCTATGAAGAAGCTTTTTAGTTTATTCCATCCCATTTATTGATTGTTAATTTTACTTCTTGTGTTTTAGTAGTCTTATTAGGGAAGTCAGTTCCTAAGCCAACATGGTGGAGATTTGGCCTGCTTTTTCTTCTAGTAGGCACAGGTCTCTGTTCTAGTGCCTGAGGCCTTGATCCACTTTGAATTGAGTTTTGTGCAGGGTGAGAGATAGGGGTTTAATTTCATATTGCTACATATGGATTTCCAGTTTTTCCAGCCCCATTCTCACCTTCTACCTCATAAACATCACATCCCACACACCATCCCCCACTCTCTCTTTGGCAATGATTAGAAACTGTAGACCCTTTTAGAAACCTACTGTTTATATTGTAGATAATAATCGAAGACATCATTTCTGTTTATTGGGACAACACTGTAAATGTTTTAATAGGGGATATTTGGTTTAAGGCTGCATATTGTTTGCAGTGGGTGCTGTAAATGTTAATTTCCCCCTTAAAGGCAAGGTATTGGAAATTTGCAGGGACACTATCAATCTCTACAGTAGAAGCTATAATACCTCAGATATCAACTGCTAGAGGGGAAGACACATGAAAAATATGAAAAAACAAGGGAAAAAAGTGCCCCAACCAAGATGCAATAACAGAATCCACTGACAGCACAGGAGAAGAAATGTCAGAGAAGTTCAGCATGTACATAATTAAAATGATCTGAGAAGAAAAAGGTGATATAAGAGCAAATGCAGGCAACAAAAGATCACCTCAATAAAGAGATAAGAGAGTAAATGCAGGAAGCAAAAGATTATTTCAATAAAGAGAGATTCTGAAAAAGAAACAGACAGAAATTCTTGAAGTGAAGGAAATAATAAACCAAATTAGAAACTCAATAGAAAGCATCACCAAGAGAATAGATCACGTGGAAGCCAGAACCTCAGACAATGAAAACAATACATTTAATCTTGAAAATAAAGTTGACCAAACAGTGAAGATGGTAAGAAATCATGAACAGAACCTTCAAGAATTATGTGATAACATGAAAAGACCAAATTTAAGAATTATCAGGATAGAGGAAGGAACAGAGACACAAACCAAAGGAATTAATAAAAATTTCAACTAAATAATACCAGAAATTTTCCCAAACCTGAAGAATCAAATGGAAAAATCAAAAGCAAGAAGCTTACAGGACACCAAATGTACAAAATTAGAACAGATCCACACCAAGTCACATATAAGGACAATGCCTAGCATGCATAAAGTATCAGGATATATTTTTTTTTTTTTTTTTTTTTTTTTTTTTGCGGTGCTGGGGATCAAAACCAGGGCCTTGGGAGAGTGAAGCACGCAAGCACTCTACCAACTGAGCTTTATCCCCAGCCCGGATAGAATTTTAAATGCCACAAGAGAAAAGTATTAGATTACACATAGGGGGAAACCAATTCAGATCTCAGCGGATTTCTCAACCCCAGACCCTAAAAAATAGGAGGTCCTGGAACAACATCTACCACCCTCTGAAAGAAAATGGATGTCAACCAAGAATCTTATATCCAGCAAAACTAAGCTTCAAATTTGATTTAAAAAAAAAAAGTTCATGATAAACAAAAGTTAAAAGAATTTACAACTAGAAAGCCTATACTATAGAATATTCTCAGCAAAATATTCCTTGAGGAGGAAATGAAAATCAACAATGAAAGACAACAAAGGAAGGATCCACACTAAAGAAAATGTCAAGTTAAAAACCAGAAATAAACCAAAATGACTGGTAATAAAAATGATATGACAATAATAACCCTGAATGTTTATGCCTAAACTCATTAATCAAAAGACATAGACTTGTAGATTAAATTAAAAAAAAAAAGACCCAACAATATGCTGCCTTCAAGAGACTCACCTCCTAGGACAAGACATCCACAGACTCAAAGTGAAAGGATGGGAAAAAACATATCACTCTCTTGGACTATGTGAAAAAACAGGGGTTTCTGTCCTCATATCAGATAATGTAGACTCCAAGTCAAAGTTATTCATCAGGGAAAAAGAAGGACATTTCATTCTGCTAAGGTAATCATACATCAACAAGACATAGCAATGGTGAATATTTATGCCCCAAACAATGAGGGATCTACATTCATCAGACAAATCCTTCTCAATTTTAGGAATCAAATAGACCACAACACAATAATACTATGTGACTTTAACACACTTCTCTCACCACAGAATAAAGCTTCCAAACAAAAACAAAATAAAGAAACTATAAAACTCAATAACACAATCAATATCTTAGACCTAACAGACATACCTAGAATATTCCATCCACCCACAAACGAACACACTTTTTTTCTCAGCAGCACATGAATCTTTGTCTAAAATAGACCATACGTTATTCCACAAAGCAACTCCTAGAAAATACAAAAAAATAGAGATACTACCCTGCTTTCTATCCAATTATAATGGAATGAAATTAGAAATCAATGATAACAAAAAATAGAAGCTACTCCAACCCCTGGAGACTAAATAATATGCTATTAAAAGATGCATGAATAGCAGAAGACATCAAGGAGAAAATTAAAAAATTCTTAAAGGTAAATGAGAATACCAATACAACTTATCAAAATCTCTGGAACACTATGAAGTCCGTGCTAAGATGAAAGTTCATTGCATTGAACTCATTCATTAAACGAATGCAAATTCAACAAATAAATGACCTAACATTAGATCTCCAAGCCCTAGAAAGAAGAACAGATCAACACCAAAAGTAGTAGAAGACAGGAAATACTTAAAATCAGAGCTGAAATCAATGACATTGAAACAAAAGAAACAATTAAAAAAAATTGACAAACCAAAAAGTTGGTTTTTTGACAAAATAAACAAAATTCATAAATTCTTAGCCACACTAATGAACAGAAGGAAAGAAAAAAACTCAAATTACTAAAATTCATGATGAAAAAGGAAATATCATGATGGTCACTATTGAAATACAGAAGATAACTAGAAAATATTTGGAAAATTTATACACCAACAAAATAGAAAATCTCAAAGATATCAACAAATTTCTAGAGACAAATGCTCTACCCAAAATTAAACAGGAGGAAACACACAAACTAAACAGATCAATATCAAGCAATGAAAGAGAGGACACCAAGAAAAGTCTACCAACCAAGAAAAGTCAAGGACCAGATGGATTCTCAGCTGAGTTATAAAAGATCTTCAAAGAAGAACTAATACTCCTACTCCTCAAAGTATTCCATGAAGTAGAAAAGTAGGGAACCCTTCCAAAAATCACTCTATGAGCCTAGTATCACCCTGATACCAAAACCAGACAAAGACACATCAAGGAAAGAAAACTTCAGAACAATATCTCTGATGAACATAGATGCAAAAATTCTTAATAGAATTCTGGAAAATTGCATACAAAATCATATTAAAATATTGTGCACCATATTCAAGTGGAGTTCATGCCAGAGATGCAAGGTTGGTTCTACACGCGGAAATCAATAAATGTAAGTCATCACTTCAACAAACTTAAAAGATTTGAATCATATGATCATCTCAATAGACACAAAAAAGGGATTTGACAAAATACAGCACGCCTTAATATCCAAAACACTAGAAAAAAGAGGAATAGTAGAAACATACCTCAATACTCTTGAAATTTATCTATGCTAAGCCCAAAGTCAACATCATTGTAAATGGAAAAAAATTGAAAGCATTCCTTCTAAAAACTGAAACGAGGCAGGGATGCAGCTCTCACCACTTATATTCAATATAATCCTTGAAACTCTAGCCAGAGCAATAAGACAGATGAAAGTAATTAAAGGGATATGAAAAGGAAATGAAGAATTCAAACTATCATTATTTGCCAATGACATAATATCTGTGTTTAGAGGATCCAAAAAACTCCAACAAAAAACTTCTAATCAATGAATTCAGCAAAATAGCAGGATATAAAATCAACATGCATAAAACTAATGCATTTCTATGCATCAGTGATGAGTTCTCTGAAACAGAAATTAGGAAAACTACCCCTTTCACAATAGCCTCAAAAACAATAAAATACTTGGGAATCAATCTGGCAAAAGAGTGGAAAGACCTCTACAATGAAAACTACAGAACACCAAAGAAAGAAATTAAAGAAAACCTTAGAAGATGGAAAGATCTCCCATGTTCTTGGATAGGTAGAATTAATATTGTCAAAATGGCCATACTACCAAAAGCATTATACAAATTCAAGACAATTCCAATTAAAATACCAATATATTTCCTCATGGAAATAGGGAAAGCAATGATGAAATTTGTTTGGAAAAATAAGAGGCTCAGAATAGCCAAAGCATTTCTTAGCAAAGAAAATGAAGCAGAAGTCATCCAATATCAGACCTTAAATTATACTACAGAGGTATAGTAATAAAAATGGCATGGTATTAGTACCACAATAGACAGGTACACCAATGGTGCAGAATAGAAGACAGACAAACCCACCTAAATACAGTTATCTCATACTAGACAAAGGTGACAAAAACTTACATTGGAGAAAAGATAGTTTATTCCACAAATGGTGTTGCAAAAACTATAAAACCACATGCAGCAAGACTCAGCCTGCACAAATCTCAAAGTGGATCAAGGACTAGGATTTAGACCAGAGACCCTGTGCCTTTTAGAAGAAAACATAGGCCCAAATCTTCATCATTTTAGCTTAGGATCTGACTTTCTTAACAAGACTTCTAATGTGCAAGAAATAAAATCATGAATCAATAAATGGGATGCATTCAAACTAAAAAGCTTCTTCTCAGCAAAGGAAACAATAACATGAAGAGAGAGCCTACAAGGTTGGGGGAAAATCTTTCTTACACACACATCAGAGCACTAACATCCAGGATATATAAAGAACTCAAAAGACTTAACACCTAAGAACAAATTACCCACTCAGTAAATAGGGTAATGCATTGAGCAGACACTTCAGAGAAGAAGGTATGCAATCGATCAACAAATATATGAAAAAATGTTCAACGTCTCTAGCAGTTAGAGAAATGCAAATCAATACTGCTCTAAGATTTCATCTCACTTCAGTCAGAATGGAACTTATCAAGAATACAAGCAACAGTAAGTGTTGGCGAGGATGTGGGGAAAAGGGTACACTCACACATTGCTAGTAGGATTGTAAATTGGTTCGACCACTCTGGAAAGAAGTATGGAGATTCCTCAGAAAACTTGGAATGGAACCACCATTTGACCCAGCTATCCCACTCCTCAGTCTATACCCAAAAGACTTAAAATCAACATACTACAGTGATACAGCCACATCAATGTTCATAACAGCTCAATTCATAATAGCTAGATGGTGGAACTAACCTAGCCCTTCAATAGATGAATGAATAAAGTAACTGTGGTATATAACATAATAGAATAGTACTCAGCCTTAAAGGAGAATAAAATTATGACTTTTGTAGATGAATGGATGGAGATGGAGAATATCATGCTAAGCAAAATAAGCCAAACCAAAGTAAGCCAAATCAAAAACCAAAGGCTGAATGTTCTCTCTAATTATGGATCCATATGCTGATCCATAATGTGGTGGAGCAAGGGAAGAATGGAGGAACTTTAGAGTGGGCACAAAGGAGTGAGGGGAGGGGAGGGGACATGGGGGTAGAAAAAATGGTGGAATGAGATGGACTCATTACCCAAAGTACGTATATGATCACACAAATGGTGTGACTCTACATCATGTACAGAGAAATGAAAAGTTGTGCTCCATTCATGTACAAGGAGTAGAAATTCATTCTGCTCTCAAGTATAACTAATTAGAACAAATAAAAACAAAAACAAAAAATAAATAAATAAAATAAATAAGAACCATACTTCCACTTAAAAAGATAATTAAACCATTTTTAGGCAACAGAAGTTACCTAAAAAGGTAATATGAGAAGCTTAGACATTTCACTATGTTAAACTTTAATTCAAAAATTGAAGAATTATTCTTCAGTAGAAGATAACACATACTCTAACAGAAAAATACTCATAGTCTCTGTGACTACTATGCAAATATTCTTGTTCAAAATTTCTTTATTTAAAAACTGAGGGAATAAAAGGACAATGAACAATATAAAGTTTCAGTGAACACCAGTGTAATTTACTTTTTAATTTAAATTATTACAATAGCTAACACTACATTTTTCTACCATTAAACTACTTTGCATTCCTAGAGAAATCTCACATTGGTCATCACTTATTTTTTCAATGTGTTCTCTAAATTCATGTCAACACATTATTTCAAACTTCAATAATTATATTAGTGAATGTGATTATTGCATTTGGCTTGTTGTTGTGTTGGACTGTTTTGTTGCCTTTAGTTTGTTTCCATAGTCATACTTTTTATGATCTCTCAATGCCTAAAGATGTATTATAATCTTGGTCCTATTTAGAAAAAAATACATGTATATTTTATTGAAATTGTCATAAATCCAAACATGATATTTTTGTTATAGTGTTAATTGTAATGTCCATATCAACAAATATAAAATAGGTTAGCAGAAGTAAAGAAACAACAATGGAATATTTAGAGTTCAAATTTTATAATAGATAATATTTGCTAAAAAACGAATGAAGTATTGGAGAAATAGAAGGTCAGAAAAGATATTGTATATTTAGTAGGCAAATAATAAATGGCAGAGGTAAATTATAACTTATCAATAATTAGACTAAATGTAATGGATTAAACATTTTTTAAAAAGGCAATAAAATTCAATTCGATTTTAAAGACATGATTCAATTATATGCTGTTTGTAAGAGATTCACCTTAAGTTTAAAGATATGAATGGGTTGAAACTAAAAGTTCAAAAAAGGTGCACTCCATGAACAACTAGTAGACATCTGGAGCTCCTATACTAATGTCGTACACATACACACTAAGAAAAAAACTGTGACCACAAAAATTGTGGCCAGAGACAAAGAAAAAACATTTTGTAATGATGATAAATGTCAATCCATCAGGAAGACCTAACATTTATCAATATGAATCCTATTAACATGGCCCCAAAATCAATAAAACAAAAATTGATAGTATTCAACAGTAAAGCAGACAAGTAATATGACCTGGAACTATGAATAGCCAAATTTTAGTAATAGATGAAAAGACGAGGCAGAAAAAGAATAAAATGGAAAATTTGAGAAAAAACGATAAACCAACCAGATATGAATGACATTTATACAGTTCCACTCAACAACAGCATAATCCAATATTTCTAAAATATATATGAGTATAATTGTGTACTTATACAATATACATATACATATATACTTTAGGAACATATACAATAGATTATATAGTGTATATTATGTACATATTCGATGAATGGATCTCAGTGTAAATGTACAGTTGGCCAATAAGCACATGGAATTATGTTTAACATCATTAACTATCAGATAAATGCAAATTAAAACAAGATAGAAGAGTTGTAATCAAAACAATCAGTAACAAGTATTGAGGAGAATGTGAAAAAAGCAAACAAAATAATAAAGTTAGGGAGGATGTGATAAAACAGAAGGTGCATGATAGAAAAGTAAAATAGTTCAGCCATTGAAAAGAAGTTTGTTACTTCCTCAAAGAGTCCAACATGTAGTTACTATAGGACCAGAAATTCCACTCCTAGGCCAGTATTAAAGAGGAATGAAGAAGCATGTTCTAGTGCAAACTTTTACACTGTTGTTCATAGCAGCGTTATTCAAAGTAGCCCCCAAAATACAATGTCCATCAATAGCTAGAGGAAGAACATGTGATATATCTATACAAAAGGATATTATTTAAGTATAAAAAGGAATTTTAATACAGTATAAATGCATTTTAAAAATATACTAAATAAACAAGACAATTGCCAAAGATCACATAGTATGATTTTGTATTATCTGAAATGTCCAAAATAGGCAAATTCACTGAGGAAAAGAAGCAGATTTGTGGTTAACAAGAACTAGGGAAAAGTG